>JASCZW010005269.1:0-308184 GCA_034211315.2 Aedes japonicus
TTGTCAATCCGACAATAGCGAAGTGAGGGGTGCGACCGGTACATCATATCATAATTTTCCATTCTCATATCTTTCAGGTCTTCCAGGTCGTCAGGTATTACAAAATAATTTAAAATTTAAAATTCTTTTTTCATGGCGGTCATACATTGCCTAAATTTTCTGGTTCATAATGGATGCGCAAGTTTGTCTACAATTGCAACAAAACAGCAGTCGGCACACATGTAATTTTCAATTCATATTACAATATACCCTCACTATATATTTTATCTTATAGGACATTGTTTATTCATAGCCTAATTCTGTATATTTCATTACATGTATTACGCCAGAAAGGTAAATTTCTCTCAGGTACCATACAGTTTAGGAGAGGAGGTCTTGCGGTTATAAGATGATCATCTTCTGGTAGAAGCATCAGTAAGAATGGGGATCAATTTTCAGCTGTATCTAGAACCGTCGGAGTGGCCTTCTCGAAAGTAGCAATGGATGTATATATAGATGTGTAGATACTAGTATGTGTTATTATATGACGCATGTTTTTTACAAGCTCTAGCATATTTTCATTAATAGAAATGTTGACGACTCTCTCGACCACTCAACCTTTAATTCCTTCATTATATTTTCCATTAAATGGCGTAATATGACCTTAACATTTCAGTACACGATCATCAACTACTATTTGAGCGGTTCAGAGGAACACAGCTGTTCATCATTATTAATTGCATATCATAAATATAATATTATGGAAGAAGTAATAAAATAATTAATAAAATTTTAATTGCTTCAGTTTGGTGATCCGGCCGGTATAATTATTTTATTACATTATACCAAATAATAATCAAAATTAATAAATGCTCTTCATTCCAGAAGGTTATATATCTATATGTCATGATTAAATACGTAATAATATAATATTATGGTTTTATATACAATTGAATGCTTTATTGATATTTATACCTCAATGAATAACAAGATGACCTTCACATTCCAGAGATACAGTCACCCATCAGTGATACAAAGTGGTACGAAGCTGCATATTATTATTACTGCCTTAATATTATTATTTCAGCAGGTTAATTAATTTAGTTTAACATGGTTATCATAGGCTCGTGAACTCCAACTATTACATAATTTAACTAAATATCCTTATATAATTTTTTGCTCTACTATATAATCATATATAACATATTATTATTACATTACATCTATATTTATATAAATATAATAAATACTGGGTTGGGAGGGAGCACCAGGGTATCATTCAAGCTGAAACTGGACGATGGTTTGATTGACTGCCTGAGTCTAGGAGGGAACAAACAGTATCATTTCTTATCCTACCGATTCGAGTGTGGTGCTGCGAGTTCTACTCCAACAGTTTCAGGGAGAGTGACGCGCCCTTCTTAACAAGCCATCCTGTAGAAAGCTTAATGAGTATTGCGAATTGTGTTAATCGATTTGTTGGATCATATCGTTGGAAGGAGATTCTTAATTTCCCGTGGATTTCGTGTAAGTGTCTCTGCTTACGGGTCCACCCCTCCGTTTTTGGCCCTTCATACAGCGATAGTGCGAATTCAGATCGGTGGCCCAATTTGATCTTGCTGTTAAGTGGAGCTGCATCCAAGCCAAGGGCTAGAGGGGATGGTGGCTACCATACATAAATACATGCATGTTCCTAAAGTTTGACTAAATTTGCCGTCGAATGCTTTCAGTTTTGTCCAAATTCAACAATTTTTCAAAAAGTTATAAGAAATTGAATTTAGGCAAAATTTTGCCTATCTAAATCATTTTGCCTATCCCCTGTATTTACATCCAGTAAGTTTCATTGAAATGTGAGGAAAAGTTTTTGAAATGATCAGTTTGAAAGGAACAAGTTATTTTCTGCGCTATGTAATTCACATACAGGGTTGAACAAAACATATGCAAAGAACCAAGGACGACATAGGCGTAGCCAAGGGGGGGCAGGGTGGTGCCGTAGCCCCCCCTAACTTTGGTTTTTAGTTTTAGAATTTGAATGTTTGTTTGAATTTTTATTATATATTTTTAATGTTCTTCGAGGTTGCCCCTTTACCTCAATGAAACAGCGCGAAGATGTCTTGATTTTGTGACATGATGTAGTAACAATATGCGAAAAGTGGATATCCATGCGATTTTTTTTTCAAATAGTAACGACTCAAAATTTTATGACATTTTTTCCCCTTTAATCAACCTAATGTATCCAAAAAATATCTCTAACCTGTAATGGTAACTATTTGACGAGCATTGACTGCTTTTTCATCCACTAGCTGAAACTTGAAAAAGCTAAGTTCAAATCAATTTTCAGTTCTTGGCAATCAACAAACTGAATATTTAAATCAATGTTATAGCTTTCGGAAGTCAAATAATACTTGAAAAAGAAACATAATTCATAGTTAGAGAGTGTATAAACGGAAAATGTTTATTAAAACTTTTCATGATATGGGTCAAACCGGTCAATGTAACATCGTTGATCAATGTTTTTTTCTGTTTCACGGTACTGTAGTTTCGTGTTATTAAGAATATATTTTAATTATATCCTTTAGTTTGATTCAGTATTTTAAAATATTGATTCCGCATACAAGAGATTTCAATAGAGCATATGGTTTATTCGATTCGGATTTTCGAACCAGTCATTTAATAAGCGCGTGAGAATGCAAGCCAGCATGCTCATTAGAGCGAAAAGTTGCAGTTGTCTTATCCTATTCAAAGATTTAATCCGTTTCTATGAGCATGAGCAAGATAATAAGCAAGATTGTCCACCCGTGGTTGCTACTTTGTTGCTGCCAGATCAGGTGTTATTACACAGAGAACCAACAGATGATGCGTGGGATTAGCATAAATCCTCAATATATAATAACTGGTGATCTCAAACTAAGGCAATAATTGGCGCCTGCCTCGCCCGAATGCAGGTCAAATAAGGAAAGGGTAGGAATGTGTTGACGTGATACTCGCTTTAATGGAAGCCAAGTCCGCCACTGCACGTTCACGAGAAATCACTAGAATGTTGGATAACATGATTGGGTTCTTTTCAGTTAACAATAAGCTGAATTCAAGCGGCGTTTAGTAAAATATTTTAATATAGCACCGATTTTTTATATCAACAGTAAGGATACTCTATTGGAGCCACTCACAAAATGTAATAGTGATTTACTTGCTCCAGGATATGGTGGTAAGGCAAGCATGGCAAACAGGGTGGCCACACAATCTTAATATAAAAATTCCCGCATTTTTCCCGAATTTTTTTCCGCATTTTTGCCTTATTTTCCCGACTGTTAAGATGAATTAATATAAATTACTCGTAGCAAAATCTCTGACCTCCCAAACATTTTCCAGTTTGATTTACCACCAGACACTTTCCATTTATTTAACATGCGCCTTTTTGTGCGACAGGATGTGCCAATTTTCAACATATGTTGTCAAATTTGGTAGCTCTTTCTTAATTCAAGCCAAAATTTGTCCAAACAATTTTTTTTTCTCTGGAATCCGGCCAGCAACGTCAGACGGCATTGAACACAGCTGCCCAAATTCTTCTTTGACCATGTTTTAACACCCTTACAAACGCAATTCGCCAAACTTCAAACAAGTTCGCCACCACATGAAAGATAAGTTCATTTCTGGCCTCACCGGTTACAGCCGTGTAGCCAGATCTTCTAAGGGCATCTTCAACGGTGGTTCAAATCGTCGTTTGGATTTATTTGCTTAGACCAAACGCAAAAACATCGCTGCATTGCTGGTATTTGTAAATTTTGTTTTATACCGGATCTATTTTGCATCATTTCAGAACTTATATAAGCTTCTAAGTTTCTATAAATATCTATAATGAACGTGCCAGAAGTTGATTAAACTTCTCGGCAGTTGAATAAAATAATTGGAAGTTTCCAGATAATCTTGAAGTTTGCTTGCTGTCTTTTGAGAAGAGACATGGTGGAACTTCATAGAAGTTCATTGAATTGCCGAAAAATTATTAACGTTTCTGGAATCTTGGATGAACTTAAAAAAAGTTTGCTGATCATCCATGGAATAGGAACAGCTTTCTAGAAATGACGGAAACTTAAAAAATCAGATTTTGCTTCCCAGAAGTTGTTTTAACATCCAGCAGTTACATATTCTGTGATAAAAAGCAAAATATCACACATATTTAAATAACTTACGAGAAATTGAAAAAAAAATCTTGAAAGTCGTGGAATTTCTGTGGAATAGTTAGCATTTCCGAGATGTTGTTAAACCGTACAAAAACTTTTTATAATCTTCAAGATTGTGAATAGGTGGAAATTATATGAAATTGATTAAAAAGTAGTTGGTTTCTTTATTCTCGTTTTGGTTGGGTTCGAACAATAATCGAGTAGTAAAAAGTTTATATTCTTCTTAAAACTTAAATACCCTGAACTGTTGGGATGTTTTCGGAACGATTGGAAAGTTTCTCGATCACCTGCAAAGATCCCTGAAGTTCTAGGATGCTCCCCAAACTTATGTAAAAATCCTATGAATGTTTCCTAAGCTTTTCGAATGCTCAAAAAATCCAGTTTCCTGTTTATCTGGGACGTTTTCTGAAATTCTGGAAAGTTTCCCGATCTTGGAGGAAGTTTACTGAAATTCTTGGAAGATCGCAGGACTACTGAAAAATTTTCGGAATTGCTGAATCCCCTGCGCATCCGGGAGTTTTTTCGAGCTTCTGGAAAGTTTCCTGAATTTCTGGGACGTTCTTTGAACGTCTGAGATGATTGCTGACCTTTTGGAAAGCTTCCTGATCTTTGGGGGAGTTCCATGATCTTTTTGAGAATTTCCTGAAATTCTGAGACGTTTTTTGAATTCATGAGAAACCCTGAACATCAAGGAAGTTTCTTGAACTCCTACATGTTCGTTGGACTTCTAAGAAGTGTTGTATATGTCTAGCAAGTGTCATGAAATTCTAAGAAGTTCAATAAACCTCTAGGAAGATCCGCAAACAGTTTAAAGGGTTCATGAATTTCTTGACTGTTCTCTATTGGAAGTTCTCTAATTTTCTGGAAAGTTCCTTGAATATTTGGGAAGAACCCTGAACATCTTGAGTAGTTTTATGAACTTCTGAAAAATACCCAAAATAATCTGATAAGTTTTCTAAACTTCTGGAAGCCCCCTGAATTTCGGGATAGTTACCTGAACTTCTGTGAAGAACCCTTTACTTTTGGAAACTTCCCTGACCTTGTGGTAAGCTCCTTGAATTTGTGGACAATTCCCTGAATTTCTAGGAAACAATCTGAATTTCAGAAAAGTTGTCTGAACTTCTCGGAAGAGCCCTCAATTTCTGGAAAGCTCCCTGATTTTCTAGAAAGTTCCCTGATTTTATGGTATGTTCCTTTGATATCAGGGAGAATAGTTAAACCTTGGGAAAGTCTAAGTCAAATCTAAAAAGTATACCAAGCTTCTGATAAGTTCCCTGAGTTTCTAAGTGTTCTGAATTTACAAGATTTTTTTCGAACTTTGAGGAGAAAATTTTTGTCCACCAGTTTCTTAACCTTTTCCGATTTTGAGGGCGTAAATACTGCGAGCCGTAAGTCTTAAGGACAGATTTGCAAAAATTCCTCAAAGTCACCAACCCCCAACTTTTCGTCGAGAGAACTAGTTGAGGACATACGCCGACATCCGTTAGGCTGCAGTGCACCTATGTAACACTAAGGCCAACATATCCAGCTGCATCGCAATTGCTGAAAAAGTCATCAGTTGACTCTAGTTGTCGCATAATGTCTAGGAATCATATCCCTTGGGATGTTGAAACGTCGCAGAAAGTGCTTCTTGTTATAGGTTGGCGTGGCTCTATCTATCACTATCAGCATTATCTAATATCGTTTAAATGAGATGCATGCATGCACTCACCACCACTCAAACCAATCCATGGTAAATAGTTTGCGAAAAATCCTCGGTCTCTGACAAAAACAAAACTTCTGATCTCTGGATATTGTATGATTGACAAGATGATAGGTGTTGGTGGGTTTAAGAACAAGAAATACTACACCGGTGCGGGGAACGCAAAGTTGGTCTGTTTTTTTTTAGGTTTGCTGATGCAAATCAACTATAAAGATGTTAAAATAGACCACCGCTGAAGATGCTCTTAGCGATACGTTTTGAAAACGCTACTCAAATCATTAAAAAAGGTGTGAGTATGGTTCCTTCCATATGACAAAAATTCCCGATGACTTTTGAAATTCCCGCCTTTTTCCCGCATATTTCCCGATGATTTTGGATTCCCGCATTTTTCCCGCATTTCCCGATTTTCCCGAGTCAGTGGCCACCCTGGGCAAACCAATATTATGGATCACAATTTTTTGTGAACCTCAGCACAGGTTCACTCTGCCGGCAATCCACCACATCTTACCGGGAAGCATTTTTGTTGTTTATTTCTGTGCACACTCGATAACTCTCATCGCCGAATTATAAATAACCGCAATTTGGCGAACCAGCCCAGCAGGCTAAAAGCCACTCTAATAAAGATAAAAAAAAAAAAAATAATAACCGCAATAATACGAAACGTGCTATGCCTGATAGCAAAATAGTGCGTAATAAAGAGTCGACACAACCGTTCATAGCCGATGCTCGAAGCAAACTTCTTTTTGCGTATTTTTTTCATTTTTACAACTGTATCAAGAAAATAGGAGCTTGTTAAGAGCACTCTTCTACTGTTAAGCATGACAATGGCATAAAACGAATGAGATAAATAAATTCATTGACAGGAAGTTCATCGATCAAATACATACCACACAAAAATTCGAGAACACTCGCATGAACCAAGAAGAAAGCTGCTATCAATTTTGATATTCATTACTTCTAATTCAAAATCTGATTTCAGAAAAGTTTCTTTGTTGGTAAATTTAGAGCATGTGTACATTTTTTTTAAATTATTTGAAGTTTAAAAAAGTTCTTTGATTAATTGTTATGTAGTAGTACCATAAATGGACATTCGAAAATTTTAAAACTAAGTATAATAATTTCCATCATGTAATTGAAAGAAACACATGAATAAAATATAATTAATGCAGCTGCAATAAACACGAGGAGAAAACTATGCGAAATGCATTTTAATGTAATTCAATGATACACCAATTTGGTTTCATACTACTCAGATACGATACGATGTATTGATAGATCGTGTTTCAATTGAATTATATCAGGTAAATCGGTTCAAATTTCAAAACGCGGATGCACCAGTGTATCTGCAAATTTTCAAAATATTGAGGAATAGCAGATAGAACGCATACTAATTTGTCATTGAAGAATAAAATTACCTAAATGATTTGCTGATTACTCGTGTATTAAGATTGCAAGAAGCAATAATTAAGTACAAAAATAACAGCTTGCTTACATTTGCGACTTAATTCGGTTCAACTAGTTATACTTGATTTTCCTATTTTTATAATATCAGATAAAATAAGTAAATTAAAGGTCAGTTAAGAGGGCACCAACCGTAAGCTATAAACCACTAAAACTAAAAATGTATGTTAGCTAAAACCTTACCACTGATTATTTGAACAACCATAAAAAGAATTGTTCTATTGACACGTAGTGAGCACGGAGAGTAAAAAACTGTGGTTTTGCGGTGTTGCTTTGTCAATATATGCACTGAGAATTTATTTTCGTAAACAAGCTTTTACTAGTTTCTTTAAGATGGATTTTGCACAGAGAACCAATGTCTCGTCATTGTATGAAACATTCTTAATTAAACATTTGTTAACAATGCACGAAATGGCTTTTGTGAAGATCAACCAATTGCTGCTTCTCTTCAATCGTACTCATACATGTTGTTATTACTACGTGGGTGGGCTGTAATAATTGATTCATCCCAAAATAAAAATTAGAGCGCTATCGAGAGTTTTAAGTTTATTCACTTGTAACGAGTCACCATGACCTAGTGAGATCTTTCCATAAAAGTCCGAACCTCATGTCAGAAACATTAATAAAAATGCTGAACAACTCCTCGCTGTTTGCGTTTTTTTTTTCAATTTCATACTGAGTCGATCTGTCAGTAAGTCGTGCATTCACCAGAAAGACCATTCTTTTTTATTGACAAAAACATATTTGTAGCACATTGCAGAAAACATCAAGTAGATTTCGTAATAAAAGCGAAATATATAATCTCCCGCTAGATTTCCACATGGCTCCTATTTAAGGCGGTTCGATTTTGAAACATTTGAAAAATCGAAGGTTTTTAAACTCCTTGTTGTTGTTTTCATTTCAGAACAAGTTTAGAATTGTTTAATCGTGTTTCCGGAATCGGACAGGTATTGTAAAATACTTTGGGTGAGAGTAGAGAAGATAATCCAACCGTCGTTCAGGCGAGATGTCACAAAGTTAGGGCTTGATTCCCGCTCCAGTGAGTGGAACTTAAAAATGTCCCTGCTCTACTGGTCAACCAGGCGTTGTCTTATCCTTGTTATGAGTTCAGTGTATGCAACCACTGGTTGAAGACGATGTAATTCTCTCTCTCTCTCTCTCTCTCTCTCTCTTTCTCTCTCTCTCTCTCTCTTTCTTTCTCTAAAAAAAGTTTGCCCTCCCCTATTTGAAATCCTGGCTACGCCTAAGGACGATCATACAATTGTACTGTAAAAAAATATTCAAATTCTAAAAACAAGTAGGCATGCACTGCCGTTCCAAGCATAACTGTCGCATGTTGCTTTTTGTCAAATTGCAGCTTTTTTCAATACATGCTTAATTTTTTTTTGCTATAGGGAAGCGGAACCTATCTTGAGCTCAATAAGCGGACCTCCTGTGGAAATCGGTGAATATGCACTGAATACCGAACACTGAGTTCACAAGTTATTCACAATTCATTCGTCCACTTAGCGTTAATCGTTTAGCAACACACAAAACATTCGATTCTGATCATTTTCTTCCAATTTAATACGGAAAAGTTGCCACTGCTATGTACCTATATTAATAATATCACGAAAACCATTAGTCCCATCTGTGTACATATGTTAGTCGTACTGATTTTAATCAAGAAAAAAAAACAAGTTATCGCCCTTCACTACTACACCCAAAAATGAAGTAGATCATTTGACAGCACTTCACGTGTGTTGGGTAGCATGCTTATAACCAAGACAAAATGAAAGGGTTTGTTTGTTATTCTTCCATGAGAATATTGACAACAAGGCTCACCGTAACGTTGGGCATAGAATGCTCTATGAATGATTGAACACGCACACTAGCGTTGATGTGTATGCTATACAGTATGTGAGCAGTGCAATATCAATGACGTCTATATCAGGTCTGGCGCAATAGCTACAACAATATTAGTGAAACGAGCAAAATTCGCTCATGACGCTAATACCACTGCACTCCTTACGCACGCTACACAAAAGTTCGCAAAGTGCTACGTCATACTATTTATTTTGATTCGTTTGCTCCGTGATTGTTTATTTTATGCGCTAAAAAACTAAATTTTTCAACCGATTCCAGTCTACCGATGATAGAAAATTGGCTCTTTATCGCTACTCGATAGTCAAGTCTCAGCATTTGAAAGTTTGTGTGGCAAAAATTCAATTACCTCAGTTAAATTCACTATAAATGATCCATGTTATCGGTAGGAAATGCTTCTGCTCAACAAATGGCAATTGTATCAAGATTATTTCTACAATTCAGCATTCATAATAAACGTTTGAACCGATTTTTTAAATCTGAACCTATGCCCGTCCATAGAAAGTTCAATAGTGTTACGTCATCACTCGTCGGCTCAGCAATGTTAACATTATTTTTGCTTCCAATTAGGCTTTTTGACGTTTAACCACCTTTCCTTTTCTAGCACATGCAGAGGAATGATGGTTTGTTTTCCTCCAAAAGATTTTCCTTCTTACTTGCACTCCTGTGTTTTCAATGGCGCTGTAGTGTGCGTGCGTTCAAGGTCACTAAGCCTAATACAAGCAAGCAATGCGTTGCCCCAGACCTTATATAGACGTCATTGGTGCAATATCAAGCGATTACGTCGATTGTAAACACGGTTCAGAATAGGTGCAAGCGTATTTAAATTATTGTTAAAATTAAGCCCATAGATTTCTAGTATTTTATCACGTATTCGTAGATTCTCGTGTGGCTAGTGTAATAAGTGAAGTGTGATTTTTATGGTTTGTGCAATTACGCAACGAAAATATGTGAGGATATAGTGCAATTAAAGAGAAAACTTGGAGTCTGGCTCGAGTATATTCCCTAGGACGGTTAAATCAATACGACGAATTTGTAGTGCAAAGGTAAGAAATTGTATTGAAAATCTGACTGATCATTATTTTTACGAAATTTAAGTCTCCGAAACGTTTTTGTAGCTTTTAATTATATTCAAGACCTAATTTTATTTGCCAGCATTATATATTCTTGGTTACTGCGTCCATTTATTGGAGAAATTAAACATCTTTTTACATTTGAAGTTGGATGACTGCAAAATGTGAAGAATATATGTACTATGGTGAGCATAGGTTCCGCCTCCCTACTTACTATCTAATGCAGGTCTAACGATCTATTAGGATCACACCCACGCAATTTTGATCAGACTATGCCTTACGGCAAGGGTAGGTTTCAAATGAAACTTTGAAAATAACTAAAACAGTTTGAACGCTAATAGCTTTATCATTTCTCAATAGGTTATCAAGATTTTTGCTTCAATCAGTTGAAGTCTTTCGCGACTGTCAACTATCACAAATATCCTCAATTATTGACATTGAATTCCCAAACCGACCCTGAACAATCTAAAATGCGGTTAGGATAATGGTCTCCAGCTGGTCGATCATATCAACACAATCACCACAGCCAGCACAATCGTAACCCTTTCAGCATACCACCCTGCAAACCAAACGTCCTTTTTCAGGGCCGTCAAAGAATTTCTAAGAAGCGAATCAATGTTCTAACGTACTTTCTCACTTACTTATGCTAACACAACGGCCCATTAGAAAGGGTCACCCATAATTGATACGTTGCGGATGCGTTGACGTAAATTTGACAGAAAACCTAAGGTAAAACTATCAAATTCACACAAACGCATCCGCAACGTAGCAATTGTGGGCCAGCCTGAACTGTACCTACGTTGCAATGTTCCGTTTCGAAACTAACGAAACTAATCAAACCATTTAACGCAGACTACCTAATAATTTTTTAATGTCGACTTGTCAATCCCAGTTACATTTACTCAAGGTTCCTCAAGTTAAGGAACTCCACTAATGACGAAAGTGAGTCAAAAACTACTCAAAACTGAGTTGAAATGGCTGGCTGTGTAGTAACTATAAGTAGGGAGTGAGGTGAGAAAAGGAGGATTCGTGTGACGACCATTGTAAGAGACGGATGAGTAGTTCGTGCACATACAGAGGATAACCATTTTGGAAATTCTGTTCACTGTGACTAAAATTCGAAATCATTACAAGCATGAGTATACCTAACGTTGTCTACCCACACTTCAGTGGTTTTACCACCGACAAACCGACATGAATGACAACACAAAATTTCTTAATATTTCTGTTCAAATCATATTACTGACATCTATCTTCGTGTTCGCTGAGAATTGAAGCCACGAATACGCTAGGGAATATGAAAAGAAGGTTCAGGTCTGAGCAATTCCGGACACATTTATTTGATCCAGATAAATGTATCTATAGGTTTTGGCAGATGGAATTGCTGCACATTTGAATCGGTCGTTAGGGATTCTTGATCAATAGTGAAGATTAAGTTTCATGTCGGTTTGTTGGTGATGTAAACACAGAGAACAGACATCCAGGCTCCAGACTCCATTGAAAATATTCTCTAGAATTAAACACTTATTAAGATAAGTGGTAGCATATAAGCGTAACGTGAAGCATGTCTTACTAGAATTTTAATTGCTGGGCCAGTTGGACAAATGGGAAAATCTCGCCTAGAGCTAAATTAGGCACGTAGCCAACCCAAATATGAGGAAAAATAAATGAACGTGATCAAGTTTATTCGAGCACGAATGCGCATCGAAATGCGCAACTCATACATATTAGCCTGAATGTACGCAAACACTTTGTCAACAGAAAAGCTTGAAATCCACATCAAAAGCTCTGTGCTGGAAACTTTCAAAAGCGTGTTTAATTTGACGCATTTGAACGACCACTAAAACTTTTTCAACTTTAGAAGGTAACCGACTCAAAATTGAAAACGATTTGGTAAAAACTTCATGTTTCCGCGAAAAATCTCTCTATTATGAGGGAAGTATATTATAATTTAACTTGAAATGAGGAGAAAAATTAGTTATTTTCCATTTAATTCCAACTACCTTTATTACTTATCTTGACAGATACGCGTATTCGTCTACAATGTGCAGACTTCTACAGTGTCCTGTACTTATAACTCGACTGCGACGCCGAAGAAAACTGCACATTGTAGACGAAATACGCGTATCTGTCAAGATAAGCAATAAAGGTAGTTGGATTTAAATGGGAAACATTAACCCTTTTTCTCATTTTATAGTTACAGGTATTCCACTAAACAGCTCACACTCAATAAAAAACTAATTAAGATTTGGAGAAATGGAAAAACCAGCCCAAGAGCTAAATATGGCATATCATCAACCCAAATATGCTAAAAAATAAATGACCGTGATCAAGCCTATTCGAGCACTTCGATGCGCAACTCAGCCATATTAGCCTGAATGTACGCAAAAACTGTTGTCAACAGCAAAGCTTGAGATCCACATCGAAAGCTTCTGGACTGGAAACATTTCAATGATCATCGCACAACCATTCGCATGAAATAATCTAAAGTGTGTTTAATTTACGCATTTGCACGACCACTAAAACTTTTCAACTTTAAAATTGAAAACGATTAGGTAAAAATTTAATGTTTCCGCGAAAATTCTCTAAATTATAAATGAAGTATATTAAAATTTGATTAAAATCGACCATATCGAAAAATGGTTGAAGAAGCAGATTTCAGTATTTTGAGCTGAGAGGTTTGGGAATGCATTATTGAAATGCCTCTATTCTATAATTATTTTTTTTCCCGATGATTGTGTGTTGGCGAAAAACTTATTATTTATTTATTCTAGCTTAGAAATAAACATTTCTTAAACTAGCTAAATTAGATAGATTTTAACTTTTTCGCCCCAAATTTGTTCAAAAGACTGAAGACTGAATTTGCGAAATATGAACAAGATAACATTTTTAAATTATACTCCTAAGTTTAACGCATCGTGAAAATTATTGTCGTAATTATTCAAATGCGAACAGTTTTATGAACTTTCGATTCCATGGTCTATTTTTGGTATAACTCTAATGACGGTAAGGCACAACGTGAATTTTAGTTTCGAAATATTTCTGTTTGTATTAATTATAATGAGATGGCTAAGAACCGCTGAAGTTCTCAAAACAATACCTTGATCAGGATATAAATCGCGGATAATATCGATTATGGCTATTAAAAAAAACCCATCATCGGCTATCAAATCGTTATTCCCGAATTCTTCACCATAGTTATTACAGCCTTTCCCGTCATTATAACAGCATTACTAAGATATTTCACCGAGATCACCCTTCCCTTCATTCATTCGAACTTACCTCGGCGTAACACCGTACTGGAATGTGCTTAAAACCATCCTGGTCCGGAATGGGTTCCATCAGCCTACGGTTGATGGCCCAAAACTGGTCAAACTTATCTAAAAGCGAAATACACAGTTAATTCCATGTTCAACGCTGACCAAACGCCTGCTTACCATTAACTAAACCCAACCACAACTGATTGTGATCTTTTTTCTGCATAGCCGAAACCACCTGTCCTCGATGTTTCAGCACGTCTGCTTCTTTAAGCCCGGACATAAAGTGTGCCTCAACGATGTCCCTGGAAAACAAAACAACGAATATTAGCTCCGGCACCGGAAGCTTTCTCTCGCCACCATACTTATTCGGACACCGGAATAGCACCTCTTCCGGGAATTTTGAAAAATGCACTGTGATATGCCACGGAAGAATGGCATCACCACCGACTAGAAGATCAAACAGCACACCTAAAATCAACCGAAAATTAGCACAACGATCTCTGTCAAACACCCAAAAGCCATTCTCAATCCTACCAATCGGATAGTGCCACTTGAGAGGAGTGCCGTTGCTGTCCATCCACATTTCACCATCCTGGAGCTCGTTGGAGACGAAGCGAAGAAAATGCTTCCGTACCTTGTCCGTCACCAGTGGGAAGTAGCTCAAGCGGGGAATCAGCAGGAAAAACTCCTCCGGCTCGACGTCCGTCTCGTCCGAGGACAGTTGGAAATGAACCGGTATTTTTCCTTCCCAGATTTCGCGCAGGATCTCCCGATCGTTTGCCATTGTGAAGAAACCACCTACGCCACTGGACCCGACCCGGCCACCTCAGGTGTTTTTGCACTAACCTTCCTTACTTTGTTTTCGATTGACAAACGCTCTCAACGAATCGAATAGATGGACAGAAATCTCACGATTGCGATATCAAATTTATTAAGCAAATTAGCAATAACAATTATTGCAGAAGAGAGACAAATAATCGAACAACAGCCTTGCTGATTTGCATGATTGCTCACACGGACTCACACCAGCGGTTTGTTTTTGTTGTCATGCTTTTTTGACACTATTGAAGACTGCGAAAAAGAAAACGAAATAAATGCAAATGAAACAAACTGTCAAAAGTATCGAAGTATGCTGTCCTATCCCTCAGAGAGAAACATGATGCAGCCACTTACGATGGCAGTTCATTCTATTGGCAGTCACATGTAGGAGGCGACCGTCTTTGGGACTTGGTAACTATAGTCACTAGATTCATATTCTGGCGGATACATTGACGGGAGCCAATTTGAACTGTCACTTGGCGGAGCCAATCGAGCATATCTCGAGTAATTCATGTTAAGCGCCCAAAAGCCATTTGTAAACAATGACTTTCAATATCGATTTCTCTTGAATCTCGAATCACTCTCGTGAAATGAAAGCAGCATTTGGTAGAAGAAAGTTAGTTCTACCATATGGAGTAGCAGGATATGGTGGGATTCTCGTAATTCGTGAGAAATCAACGTTTAAAGTTATTGTTTACAAATGGCGTTTAGACCCTTAACATAAATTACTCGAGATATGCTCGATTGGCTCCGCCAACTGACAGTTCAAATTGGCTCCCGTCGTTGTATCCGCCAGACTATGAATCTACACAGAGAAAGCAAACAACTTAAAATTAAGTCTTTTTCACTCATCTTGACAGCTAAGTGCAACCACTCAAAATTGAGTTGTTCACGAAGTACATACTTTCAAGTACTTAGGAAAGACTTCGCTTTGGGTGAAATTAAACTGTTCATCGAAAAGTCACTATTGGGTAGAAGTAATCCAAAATTAAGTCTTAAATTGAGATTTGTTTTTTAAAAATAGCAATTGCTTCTTTGAACAACAAATAAGTACGCAAATTGTTTTAAAATTTAAATGATTTTATTAACACTCACTTCATACCTTCTTACAGGATACATATGATTTAGAGGCATTATAAAATTTCCTAATGGGCAAAGTTAGCTCTGTAACATTAATGGCAACAGTTCTGCCAAACATTAATGGCTACAAGGTCGTATAGCTTGCTAGTTCTCCTGAATGTCCACATGCAATAATGTTTTCTTCAGCCAGCAGATCAAAGGCATCGCCAGAAATTCTTCGATATTCATATTTTCTTCCATTTTTCTCTTGATACCACAATTTGTCTTCTTTTTTAGAAACGGAGAGCACCCTGAATATGAACTGAAAAATAAGACATAAAAACATGTTTATACAAAATCGAGTAAGGAAATATTTATATTAAAAAAAAATTATTCACCGCATCCATCAATGCAACAGTCCATCCCTCAAAAATCAAAATCTGGAAAATGTTGCAAATCTTTTAGTTAAACAAATGAATAATTCTTACCCGCAAGCTTTTGGTAGCTTCCCTCGTCAATTTTGTTTTTCTTTATTTGCTCCATTATTATTGTTTTAACACCAATTCACGTTTTTTTCTGAGAAATAAAAATCAATGAAAACCGATTTCTTCCGGCCGAGAATAGCACATTAATGAAAATGGCGCACAGCTCAAAATCTTCATCAAATTCATTTTGTTTTCATCACAGGGGTGAAAAGAAAACAATTCAAATTTAGATTAAAAGCACTCAACGCTAACAGTCCTCGGAGTATTCTATTTTGAATCCAAATGACGTAAAAGGAGCTTATGCTGTCAATACTTTAAATTTGAGTTAAAACTACCTATCATTGAGAGTTGAAATTTATCCAAAACAGCAGTCTTAAGAGTGTACCTCCTTTTAAGTACTTTATACTTCGATTTTAAGTTATTTCGTTTCTCCGTGTAGTGACTATATTGGTAACCGATTATGAGAATACAATTAGGTTTTTTGACGTTTAAGCACCTTTCCCTTTCTAGCACACGCACACGCTAAGATCAGATTACCGAAAATACGGTTTCAATTTTACCGAAAATTAGGTTTTGGTAGCAAAACCTAAAGTATCGGTATAATTTACCAAAACAAAACGTTTGATTTTACTTAGTTCTTCAGTAAAGTGGATTTACAGATTTTATCGTTATATTTTAGCTAAATTTGGTTAAAAATGCTCTCATTGAGTTGCTAGCATTTTCGGTAAAAATTACCGTACAAAAATAAGTAAATATTAATGTTTTTCCCGGTTTTCCTGCAATACCGAAATTTCGGTAATCCATGTTTACCGATAATTTCAGTATGTGCACTTTTGTACGATTTTCGGTATTTTATGCCGAATTTTTGGTTTTCTTGTCTTAGCGTGCAGAGGAATAGTGGTTTGTTTTCCTCCAAAAGATTTTCCGTCTAACTTGCACTCATTTGTTTTCAATGGCACTGTCGTGTGCGTGCGTTCAATGTCACCACAGCCATTCAAGCTTGAATCTAGACTTGTGTAAATTTCCGCAACCGTCAATTTGAAAGGAATCGCCAAATGTCAATAAGCATTTAGCAAAAAAGCAAATATGTCAGTTTTGTAGACGCTATGTGGCATATAATTGCACGTCAAAACATCGTGTCAATATCGGGTGGCATGTGGCGAACGACGAAGTGATATTTTGACATGCTAGCAGATGCCGCAACTTCACCACATCAGTGGGCACCTCGACCAAGTGAACTACATAGCGTTTGTGAAGCAACAGTTGCTTACGCTAGCGCTTGCTAGAGATTTGAAAATTTACACAAAGTTATCGATTAATTTTGCTCTTGCTTAAACGTCTGTCTGTGATGTCACTAAGCCTAATTCAATTCACACGAAAAGAAAATTCCATATTGAATACCTTGTCCTCTCGCTTCATTGCTGAGCAGAACTAATCCACGGTTGTTTCCGTCGCTTTCTCGCCCGTTGCTAACATCGAATTCGTTTTTGAACCTAGGTTGGAACCAGTTCCAACCAGAAGACGATCGAGAAAAAATTGTGGACATATTGAATAATCTTATCATGAAAAGCTTAATAAACGATTCCCCTAATAAAATTATGACATTTTTTTTACCATTTTCTATGAAAAATAAATTTATTTGAAATTGACGTATCGATTTTCGCATTTTTTTTATGGGACATACTGTAATTGTCGAATTAGTTCTTGATGAACTGAGAATAGTTCGTTTAGCGATGAGAAATTTTCAGTGTGCAGAGTACTTACCTACCCAACATAGCAGTAGTACCATAGACTAACTTTAAGACCAGTAGGTCTCGAACAAATAGGATATTTTTCTTCGCTCAGTCAGTATTAGCACATCAGTCCCAAGCTCGGTCCCAAGCTTAATAATGCGCCCCTTATAATAAACTCACACTAACACACTCACAAATATTCTGTCAAAATAACACAGCAAATAAAAACAAAGGCGCAAATATGTACAGCAAGGTGTACTTCGGACCAAGGGGTGAACCAATTTCAAATCGCTAGTTGCATATTGATTGTTGGTAGTACCAAGGCCACATGCACAGATGTATTTGGACTGACACAGATTTTTTGATTTTTTTTAAAAACAGATATCTGTATGTAAAGATTACAGATTTTTGAAATAAACCAAGATTTTTGAGATTTTTGACATTTTCTTTTCCACTCAAAAACCTCAACCCTCGTCCAAGAAGGCGACACGAACGAGATGAAAGCAGAAAAAGCGAAGAAACTGGAGAAGCGTATGAAGAAGGATCGCCGGTGTAAGTCCCTGCTGGTGTCGAGAATCCACGATACGCAGCTCGAGTACATCCAGGGCAAGCAGTTTCCAAAGACATTTGGGACGCCCTGCATCGCGTTTTCGAGCGTCGCAGTATAGCGAGCCGAATGCATTTGAAGCGGGAGATGCTGCAGCTGCGATTTGAAGGAGGAAATTTACAACAACATTTTCTTCGACTGGAGCTGTTCTTGAGGATTTGGACGTGGTTTGCCATCTCCTACTGATGCTTGGCCCTGCGTATTCCGGAGTCGTAACGGCACTCGAAACGATGGCGGAAGATAATCTATCGCTCGAGTTTGTGAAATATGCCACCTGCTGGATGAAGAAACTAAGCGCCGTGAAATGGAATCGTCACATTCGCCGGTCGGAGAAGCTGCTTTTTCCGGAATGAAGCAGAAGAAGAAGAAATTGATCTGTTTTCACTGCAAGAAGGAAGGGCACAAACAGGTCGATTGCCTGGAACGGAAGAAGCAGGTAAGCCAGAAAGGATTCCAGAAATCGAAGGCAAACGTTGCTGAGGCGGATGCATTTAAGGATATCTGTTTCGTCGGAGTCAATGGTGGTTTGGAGCTACCGGAAGACCGTTGGACCCGATGGTATATCGATTCCGAGGCAACGGACCATCTCGTGCGGGACAAAGTGCTATTCAGTGAACTACATTGACTGAAGAAACCCTTCGAGATCGCGGTGGCCAAAGATGGTGAGACAATAGTGGCCGAGTACGCCGGCACCGTGGAAGTGATTTCGGTAGTGAACGGTAAACAAATCGATTGCACGATCGAAGACGCTTTGCATGTGCCAAATTTGCGATGCAATTTGTTTTTCGTGATGAAGGAGGAGAAAGCAGGAATGCGTGTCGTTTTCGAGTCCGGGAAAGCGAAGGTGTACAGCGGTTCCGAAATCGTCGCGAGTGCGTCTCGTCGAGAGAAACTGTATGAACTCGATTTCTATTCGACTAGGCAAAGTGCGGGTGATGCCTTGTTGTCGTTCGGTCGGATTCGAGAGAGTCCCGAGCTGTGGCACCGCCGGTTGACGTATTTCGAGGAATACGAGGCCTGGGTCACGGCGAAATTCAGTCAGGTTTTTAAATTCCCCTCCGTTGTCGCACCGGCTCCGGTGTTACAACGGAGGGGAATATAAAAACAAGCGATTTCTGAAATTCTGCAGAAGTAAGAGCGTTCAAGTCGAATGGACCGTCCCCTATACTCCTTAGCAGCATGGGCTGAGCAAACGACTGAATCGGACGCTTGTCGAAAAGACCAGAGCGATGTTGGAGGATTCAGGGATCGACAAACGATTTCGGGGACAGGCTGTGCTCACTGCAGCTTTCCTCACCAATCGAAGCCCGACGAGTGCAATAAGCACGAAGCAAACCCCCTACGAACGGTGGGAGTCCCGGAAGCCAAACGTATCGAATGTGAGAGTTTTCGGCTGTAAAGTGTTTGTCCATGTACCGGATGAACTGCGGCGGAAACTGGACTCCAAATCCTGGAGCGGAATTTTCCTGGGGTACAGCCACAATGGATACAGAGTATGGAATCCAGCGAAGAAGCAAATCGTCGTCGCTCACGATGTTGACTTCGTGGAAGAGCAGACCCCGCTAATGAAAAAGGATCTACCTGTGGAGCAAATGGTTCGTGTTCCTGTCAATGAAGAAGAAGAAGATGCAGTGGAGGTACCGGGATCGGATGGCAAAGCTTCGTAGAGGAAGAAGAACCCGTGGAGAAAGAATCGGCCAGTGGGAGGCCACGGCAAAACCGGTCAGCGCCGGCATGGCATCAAGATTTTGAGATGGAGTATGCATGTTTCGCCTTAAGTGCAGTCAACTACGTGGACGAGATTCCGGGAACGATCGCTGAGCTACAAAAGCGCGATGATTCGTCGTGCAAGTGGGTATTCCGGATGAAGCGTGACGAGACGGGCAAACCAACGAAATAAAAAGCTAGGCTGGTGGCGAGAGACTTCAGCCAGAAGAGAGGCTTTGATTATACCGAGACCTACTCTCCCGTAGCGAAGATGGACAGCTTGCGGACAGTATTGGCGTTGGTGAATCAGAGCGGAATGCATGTCCACCAGATGGACGTAAAGACCGCGTTCTTAAACGGCGAGCCGTCAGAGGAGATCTATATGGTTCAACCAGACGGGTTTGAGCAGGAGAGAGGACTCGTGTGCTGGCTGAATCGGACCTTGTATGGCCTGAAGCAAGCTTCGCGAGCATGGAACGACAAATTACATCGATTTGTTGAGAAGATGGGGTTCGTACGTAGCGACAACGACCAGTGCCTTTACACGATCAGATCCGGCAAGGAGCAAGCGATCCTGGTGCTGTACGTTGACGACGTTTTGATCGCAACTCCGTCGCTGAAACTGCTACAGGAAGTTAAGCGGAAACTGTCGGAGCAATTCGAGATGATGGACTCCGGCGAGGTTAGGGAGTTCCTGGGCATGACGATTGAGCGAGACTTCGAAGCAGGCATCTTGAGAATCAGCCAGCGAGACTATCTGGAGGGATTACTCAGGCGCTTTGACATGAGCGAATGCAAACCAAGTTCGACGCCGATTGAGAACCGGCTAAGACTTGGTAAAGCGGACGAGAAGCAGCGAACCGATAAGCCGTATCGGGAGCTCGTCGGCTGCCTTATGTATGCTCATAACAAGACCGGATCTGTCAGCCGCCATCAACTATTTTAGTCAGTTTCAAGCGTGCCCTAGCGACGAACACTGGAACTACTTGAAGCAGATTCTGAGGTACGTAAAGGGGACGCTTGATGTTGGGCTCGTCTACCGAAAGCAGGAGGATGTTTCCCTACTCGGGGAGTTTTCAGATGCGGATTGGGCCAATAGTTACGTGGACAAGTAATCTGTAAGCGGATATGTATGCAAAGTGTATGGGTGCACCGTAAGCTGGACGACGCGGAAGCAACAAACCGTTACGTTATCGTCTACCGAAGCTGAACTAGCAGCACTCTGTTTGGCCATCTGTCACGTCATCTGGATGAGGAGACTGTTATGCGATCTGGGAAGAAAATCCGACCAAGCGATACCAGTTTTTGAGGACAACCAGTCCACAATCCGTATAGCCGAAGACTCCAAGGACTACAGTCGGTTGAAGCATGTGGACACGAAGTTCCACTTCGTACGTGACCTTGTGCAGCGTGGAGAGATTGCCATCCGATACTTGAGGTCATCGGATCAACAGGCGGACATCATGACAAAGGGTTTGCCGGTGACCGCCTTCAGAGGACTCTGCTCCAGGCTGGGATTAAGGGTAGTATGCAGCTCAAAAGTAATGTGCATTAGAATAGGACAAGTAATGGTCAAGAAATGCGTTTACTTACCTTGTATGCAGCTGAAAAGGATGACAAACTTCGTAACGTTAGTAACGTCTGCCCAGGTAATCTTAATGGGGCTGTCACTCTTCCTTGTGCAATAAAATTCCGTTGGATTATTCCGCAAGAAAAACTGACATTTCACCCATACTGAAGCAGTTATCAAAATTACTTCGGTAAAAATGGCAAAAATTACTTTAAGTCTTTACATGTCAGCTGCATACTAGGCTTTATGACGTAAAGGAGACTACCGTGGTTAAGCAGGGGTGTTGAGTGTAACCACCGTACTCTAGCTTGCCCCCACTTTGTTCTGCTCCTTTGAGCGTAATATTGTTTCGCCCCTACTTATCTACTCCTTTGAACTTAATATATAAACAAAAACCTGTGTAGTAAGAAAAACACGTTTTCAGAAATAATTCGTTCATTAAATCTAATTGCGGTGTTATTTCCTCCTGGCCTATCCGAAACCACTTCAAAAATCAGGTGGTTACAACTACAGGTATACCTCGATAGTACGTACATCAACATTCTCACTTCAAATCGAAATTGCAAAAAAATTACTCATTGTATCTGAAATCTAATAACACCAAAAGAATGAGCGGAAGGTTGTTCTTTCTTTTGGTCATATAAGATTTCAGATTCAATCAGTAGTTTTCATGCGATTGCGATTTGAATTGAGTAGGTTGATGTACGTACTATCGAGGTATACCTGTATTTTCAATAAGTTCAATAAGTTCAATAGGTTCAATAAGGTTCCACTTGCCATTGACAAGCCTATATCAATAGCTGTGATTGAGAGTAGACAGGATTTCCTGGGCTCAAATTGATTTGGGCCCGCTATCAGCTGTCAAATATAAGTCTAATCATTTGTTTTGGTTGTTTGTATTGATGTGATACACCACAAAAAGCGATGCTTCTGCTTTGTATTGCGTGGACAGCGAAAACGAGCAACAACAGACACAACTTACAATGTTTTTTGACAGCTGAGCTTGCTGAGATGTTGACTACGTGAAAGTGGTCCTTGCCATACACGCTAAGATCAGAATACCTAAAGATCGTTAAAAAGTACCGGTAATCGCTCAAAAGTGCACATACCTAAATTATGCGTAAACACAGATTACCTAATATTGGGTAATAGTATTAAAGGAAGATAAACGTTATATATTACTGATTGTTTATCGTTATTTTCTACTCGAAATTGGGTATTTTTTCGTAGTTTTATTTTACAGAATGCTTCAAAAAGGACATGCAATCTAAAAATGTATCTATTCGGATTAGTTTACCCAATTTTGCACTCAATGAGAAACAAATGTTCATATGCATGACAGATTTTATTTTGTATTAAGAAAAAGTAGCAATAGAGAGTACGGATGAATCCATGTAAAGCTTAAGTGAGGGAAAACATCGAAGTATCTAGAACTGCAATTGATAATAACTTTCTGACTATTTTTAAACTGTATGGAATTGGTCAGTTTAGTCATTATCGACAATTTTTTGCCCTTTTAATCTCCAATTACTTTGCTTAAAAAGCTCAAAAAATAATTATGCAAAAGCGCCATCGACGACGTTTAACCTCACTTTTGCATTACGTACCAAGATTCCTCCACTACAGAGATATTTTTTCTGCATCGACCCAATGTTGATGCCAAATTGCACCGTTCTGCACCAAATTCTTGTTGGCCCACAAGGATCCGTCGGTGCTAGAATAAGAAAAAGAATGCAAAAGTTATTGCTTCAAAGATTTGGAAATGAGATTACTATAAATGGAGTGATTAATAAGAAAATTATTTACTTTTTCACTTCGGAAAATATAGCGGCCGCTTTGCTTCAGTGAAGTAAAATTTATTCAATATTAGGTAAATAATATCGTATAATATTTGAAAGTGAACATTACCGAATTGTCAGTAAAAATTACTGTTTATTATCGTTTAATTTTACCGATATTTTGGGTATTGTCAACAATACTTAATTTTAGGTAAAATTAATACCTAATTTTAGGTTTTCTCATCTTAGCGTGTAGGTCTGACTTGCTCTGTGTTGTTTTCCACTTTGTTCGGGTTCATAAAGGAACCATCAGGCCTCGTCCTCTGAGGGAGAACTGAAACAATGATTCTTGAAGGTCTTTGAGTCACCTTTGTGTAAAAGCCATCCCTGTTATTCCTTTCGTGCACGTGCAAAATCAGTGGACACGTGTTTCTTTCCTTTTGTGTTCCCGCATTCGTTGGTGGGCAACCAAGAGTGTCTGGGTAAGGAAAAAAATTGGTAAGTTGTTGGGAAATACGACCCTCCAGTAACTACAACCAACCGGTGAAACACACCGTTCGTTTCAAAACTCAGTGGAAAAACTTTCGCCTGAGGGCAGCTTCAAATAATGACCAAATGAAAGTGCTGGGAAAATCTTTCTTTCATAAGTGTGGTTCTGATGGATACGAGTAAAAGAATTTCTCCTTCTTCTTTGTCCTCTCTGAACCCACTGAATATCTATAAAGGCAAGTTAACCTTTACATTACTATAATATAGTTCAGAAATAGATGTCGTCATTTGACGTAGATCATGTTAAGTTTTCAGTTCAGTTTACATTGGTGCCTTACATCTACCCTACACACGGAGAAAAATTCGTGCCCGGATCCGCGAATTGCCTTGTAAACAAGCTTCCTGGACTGTCAAAAAAGTGAGGTTAATAAATTGGGTGCAATGATCTATTGTTTAAAAACAATGATTTTTCTCACGTTTTGTTGTAAGAGATGTACGTTGTAGGAAAATGACAGCCAGGTCCCTGTGACATGGAGATCTAACTACATGCCCTACTGAAAATTGCATTTCAACAAATATGTGCGTTCCATTTTCAACGACTTCACCCTTTAGCACTTTTTCTCCGAGAAAGATTGGCACCACATGAGTCAGATGAGCACATTCAAGTTGGGCACTGCACGTTCATCGTGAGATCTTCTCCAGAGCATGCACTAGCTGCAATCAGCGATCCCAGAAGTGGAAAGAAAAGGAAAGAAAGTTGCTACCTTTCAGCACCCCCCCCGCATTGCACACTCAACTTCATCGATCACAAAGAGTCATAACAACACGGACGGAGTGAAATTTCACCTACACCAACACCAACCCGGGAGCGCAGTCTCTTGAGCTTTGCATTGGCCAGCCACGATCAGTCTCGTCCCAGGTTCCCTCGGTATCGGAACGTGCGCGGTTTCTTGCTCCGGTAGAAAATTTTACAATCGAATCTCAGTTTTTTCCCACGACGTGTTTTGTTATAATTCCAATCGGATCGGATGCCGAAGCAACAGCAGCGGAAGTGATCGATAATGAGCAATAACTGCTACTATCAAATAATAATCGTCGCCGCCGTCGGAAGCATCTGCCTCCTGGTGACGGTAGCGGAAGCCG
This sequence comes from Aedes japonicus, assembly GCA_034211315.2. Classification (NCBI taxonomy): domain Eukaryota; kingdom Metazoa; phylum Arthropoda; class Insecta; order Diptera; family Culicidae; genus Aedes; species Aedes japonicus. The sequence continues at coordinate 24,904 of JASCZW010005269.1, forward strand.
TTCGCTACGTGCCCAAATGGAAGAAACAGGTTGGGTCAATAAGAAAGTTGAGCACTTGGCATTTATTGAATATATACAGACTCTATTAGACCGGAGGAGCTTGGGCCACTGCATTTCGGTTCGGGTTTCACCTTTTCCACTAATGCCGTCGTCGTTGCTATGTTAGTAATTATGCACAGCCTACTTGACGGTGGTGATGATCATCGAGTAAGGTACGGGAGAAATTTTGAATTTCACCGCGATCTAGATTCGGCGAATTGTGCTGGTGACTGAAATGCAAGGGCAACCGAGTAACCGCATTTATGAGTGAGGCTGAAACCCGTTATGTCGTTGTTCTCTCGCATAATAGTCGGTGCATGACTGAACGAAAACCTAAATGGAACAGAAGGAACAAATTCTCCTACCATCATCGAGAGCATCTGCGCGATCTGATCTGCGGGCTGCCGAGGGAAGGAAGCAATTTATGAAAGATCATTGGACGGGCGAGAATGCTATTGGTTTGAGTCGAGTGCTCTGCAGTTGGACACTTGTTGCAAAAATGTATGGGAAATTTACAGTTAGGTTTCCTGTTCTGAACAGCCTGAGGGAGGTAGCTCGGAGGTTTGTGCGTTTTAAGTAAAAGTTGCTAATTGTCTGTTCAATTAACATAAAGTTGAGTTTTCCTGAGTGTACCATTATCGTGCCCGTTTCTCCAAACGCCTGTTGGTGGGTCTGAAACTGAAAATCCCACCCGTTCGTGTAAGTCACAATGCAATTATGATTTTTAAAAGGAATGGTCGATGGGTGCTTTCGATCGATCCATTTTCGATTGAATCAATGGGTACGTTTTCACTTTCGTGAATTCAGTATTTGCCGTTTGCCGTTAATTTGCATGCGGAGACACATTTGCAGAAACTTTGTTGTTTATACTCGTCACGTTATGTATGTACAGGGGGACATCGAAAATTGAAGAAGGTATCGTTTTCGTGCGCTATTAAAAAGACGTTAGTCATATAGGGAGTTGTGTTGTAGTATGGTTGAATATTTCATAGGTTATTTCTAGGTTCTCAACTGTGAAATAATTCTTAGATAATTAAGCTTACAACAATTTGGTGACCTAATTGTAATGTTGAATAATAGATAAGGAGTGTATCGAAAATAAGCTATCCACAAACTTTCTTTCAAATTATGTTGAAAACCGATATTTTATTCATGCAAAAAATTGATCCTTTTTTGTACGAGGTTAAACTTGAACATAATGAAGACTGGATGAAATTTAAGTTATTCCTTCACGAATTTCCGAACTTTGGATCGAATGCTCTTCATCAAGTTCCGGACAAGTGTCCATCGCATTTTTTGGACGCTTGAGCCCAAATTTTTTTGAACTCCTGCATGTTCCCAGCTGCCCTGCCAGTCTTCTTGAAGACCCTCTCTACGATTGCCCAGTAACTTTCGATGGGTCGAAGCTGAGGGCAATTTGGTGGATTGATATTTTTCTCAACGAAATCTATACCCTTTTCCGCAAGCCAATTGAAAGTGGTTTTGGCATAGTGAGCCGACGCTAAACCCGGCCAAAACAGTGGAGGTGTACTATGCTTCTTATATAAAGGCAACAATCTTTTCTGGAGACACTCAGATCGATAGATTTCCGCATTTATAGTTCCAGTAGTGTAAAAAATGGTTGACTTCAAACCACAGGAACATATTGCTTGCCATACCAGTACCTTTCCACCAAATTTCTCCACTTGAATCGACCTGTCGCATCGCTCACATCTTCCAACGACGGCAGTAAAGTATTGTGGACCTGGAAGGGTTTTTGAGTCCTCTTTTACATAGGTCTCATCGTCCATTAAAACGCATGCATCCGGACGCTGCAAAAGACGCGAATACAATTTCCGGGCCCTTGTTGCTGCTCGCTTCTTCTGTTCTGCACTTTGTTTCGAGATTTTCTGCTTCTTGTAGGTCTTCAGGTGGTTTCGCCGCTTGATACGCTGGATCATTCCGACACTCGTTCCTGCTTTTTTGGCCAAATCACGTTTTGACATTGATTTGTTCTTCAGGATTAGAGATACCACTTTCTGCTCCAGTTTCGGGTTGGAAGAACCGGGTTTTCTGCCTCTTTCTGGTAGCTCATCCAAAGAATAGTGTTCCCCAAACTTATTAATGATGGTTTTAACACTCGCATGATGAATTCCAAACCGCTTCGCCAATTTTCGCATAGTAATACCCTTCTCACTTAGCCATGTGTCCAGAACCTTAATTTTCACTTCCTTTTCAATACGCGACATTTTGATAACGCAGAATTTGAACCGCACAAACAAGTAAACAAAAGATTGCTGACAGCCAAACGCACAGCATGCAGTGCTCAGAGCATAAAAAACCATCACAAATACATGCGTACAACGCAAATGTATTTGGATAGCTTATATTCGATACACTCCTTAGTTCTTGAACATTAGTTCTAAAATTAAACGATGTTCGACAATTTGAACATTTAATATCAACTACCGTGTTCCAGTGTCGTTTCAAGTATATTAATTGACCTAAACATACCACTTAGGGAAGGTCCATTAATTATGTCACGCAGTAAGGGGGGAGGGGGGGTTTGGGAAAACGTGACGATCCATACAAAAAAAATTGAAGGTCCATACAAAATACGTGACAAGGGGGGGGGGGGGGTTATAAAAATAATTTTTTTTGCGTGACGTAATTAATGGACGTTCCCTTAGCAGTGTTAACTATAATTGAATTTCAAAATCAGACATCTTTTCGAGATTTTTCTTTAAGAATTGTGCGATAAATTGCCACATGTGATCCAATAATGCGATCCATTTTTTTTAAATTGATCGGACCAATTTTCTTAGATCGCTAGTGACAAGGGACGGAAAAATAGTTTGTTAATTTTGTAATCAACTACGTTTTATTCGCGTGCACGCATTAGATATTAGTGTTAACCTATACCTAGAAAAAATATTGACAATAATATTGATGGTGTAATTTTCAATATTTACCAACTGCAAACTTTAATCACTGGTGATCTGACTGGAGGAAAACCCAAATCGAAAATATCCTGGAGTTACTCTATCTGAGATGCAGCGAAATTGTCAATCAGCATGATTGAAGAGAATTTTGTATGGACAATACGAGGAAGAACACAAAACGCGGTATTTATTTGGGAATGAAAATAAAACATAAATGTCAGAACAACCTCTTCAGCACATGGGCGTAGAAAAAAAATAGGGGCACACCGAGTGCAATGGTTGCCGATTTAACACCCCTGCTCAACCACAGCATGTTTCCAATTCAAGCTTAGCGCGAAGTGTCTTGAAACTAGCTACCGGAAGTCCCTTTGTCAAGATGTCTGCTTGTTGCTCAGCCGATTGCGTAAACCGGATCGCTATCGTTCTCTGTTGCACTAGATCCCACAGGAAGTGGAAGTCTCTTGTAGTCCTTTGAGTTTTCGGAAATCCTAATCGTTGATTGGTTGTCCTCGTACATCGGCACAGGACCATCAAGCGGCTTCCCTAGATCTTCCAATCAATGCTAGGTCCAATGCTCCTCATTCGGACAGGATTGAAATTGGCTGAAGAAATTTACGGCCGCTGGAAAGTCCGGTCTCGTTGTGAGCGACGCATACGTTAAACAACCAACAAGCCCACGGTAAGGTTTCGATATTCTATGCTTCTCGTTTCCTTTCTCCAGCTTCAACCGGTTCTCTATAGGCGTTGGATCAGGGTAGTTCCAGCATTCCAAAGCATTTCAGTAATCCATAAAAATAATCACGCTGTCTAATCCTCAATGTCCTCATCTTCCTGTCACGGTCGATTGGCATGCCCAAGAACTGCTTAACTTCACCATTGTCAGTCATCTCGAACTCTTGAGCCAACTTCCGTTTTACGACCTCCAGCTTCTTCACAGACAAGCTAGCCAACAAAATATCATCGACGTAAACCACAAACCTCTGCTTCTTCTTTCCAACTCCGAGCGTGTAAAGGCAGAAATCGTTGCAACCGGCACACCAATCCATTCCCCTGCTGGAACCCTTCAAGCTGAGTCATGTAAATTTCTTCAGGTAATTCGCCGTTCAAAAACGCGGTCTTGACGTCCATCTGGTGAACGTATATTTGCTCCTCGTTGCCCAACGCCAACACTGCTCGCAAATTATCCAACTTCGTCACCGGGAAATATGTTTCGGTGTCATCGAAACCGTGCTTCTGGGTGAACGCTCTCGCAACAAGGCGCGCCTTCTACCTATCCGGCTTCTTCGCATCACCACTCTTCAATTTAAAGACCCACTTGCAGGTGACAGCTTTCCGCCCTGGAGGTAGTTTGTCCAGCGCCCAGGTGTTATTCCGCTTCATAGTACGCATTTCCTCATCCATCGCTTTTCTCCATTTCTGCCAATCTTCATGCTTCTTGAGCTCGTCGATCGAATCCGGAATGTCTTCGATAAACTTCATTGCGTTGAGCGCAAAACTGGCGTACTCTACGTCCAAATCACGATGCCACGCAGGTACGGATTTTAATCGTTGTGGTATTCCTTCTCCGACTTGACTATCTTCCGGATCTTGAACTTCTTGATCTTCTTCGCTGAAGCTATCATACTCGTCATTCCCTCACATAACTTTCTTCGTGGTCCGACTCATCGATGCTGGGTGAAACTTCCACAAATTGCTCAGTTTGAAGCTCAATTGATTCAGATTTCTGTTCGCTGAGTCCACCGATCTCGACGAAAACCACATCACTCGCTACCACGATCGTCTGCTTTAGTGGATCTCACACGCGGTATCCATTATCTGCGTATCCAACGAAGATTCCTCTACAAGCCTTGGAATCAAGCTTCCTCTTCAGGTCCTTCGGCACATGCACAAATACATCGCAGCCGAATATTAGACACATCTGGCTTTCTGAACTCCCACAGCTCAAAAGGAGTTTGCTTCGTTGCTAGGGCAGCAGTCGGACTCTGTTCGGACCTGTTGGTCAAATAGGCTGCCATCAGCACAGCTTGCCCCCAGAACTTCTTGTCAATTTTAGAATCTACCACCATCGCTCGCGCTTTTTCGACGAGTGTACGGTTCATACGCTCGCTCAGCCCCTTCTGCTCCGACGTATGTGGAACCGATGAGGTGCACTCTTGCAGAATCTGTCGAATCGCCGCCACCGTTGTCGCATTTCAACCGTGAAATCTTCCGTTCGAACTTCGCCGTTACAAATGCTTCGTACTCCTCGAAGCACTCTACGACCTCGTCTTTGGACTTAATCAAATATACCACCGATAAGTGGCTCCAGTCGTCGATGAACGTCATAAAGTTTCGACTCCCGTAAAGCCCAACCGGTGTCACTTGCGACGATCTTCGAGTTTCACGCGACGGAAACGGTTTCCGGCTTTGCTTGCCAAAAACGCAAGGTTCGCAAACAATTCGATCAGCGATCGCCCCAGCAGTATTCAATTTCAGTCCCGTCACCATTTAATTCCGTGTAAGACACTTCAGACTTTGCTTGTTCAAATGTCCGAACCGACGGTACCCCAAAGTTCAAAACTGTTCTTCGTTCATTCGCGCGTCAACAATGAGGCATCACCCGCACTATGCCTTTCGCAATAGAAATCAAGTTCGTAGAGAACCGCACGCGACGATTCCGGACCACTGAAGATATTTACTTGACCTGCTTCGAACATGACGAGCATTCCGGCCTGCTCTACTCGCAGCACCGAGAATAAATTGGACCGTAGTTTTGGAACATACGTCACGTTTTCAATCGTACAGTCAATAGATTTACCTTTTACGACTGCTAGCACCTTTACCGTGCTCGAGTTCCGCTGTGATCGTTTTCCCATGCTTGGCCACTGCAATCTCGATGGGCTTCTTCAAACGATGCAGCTCACAAAACAGGCTCATGTCGCGCACTAAGTGGTCCGTCGCTCCCGAGTCTCTATACCACTGTGTCCGGTTACCCTATCGCTGGTCCATCTCGCAGACATTGGCGAAACAAACGCTCTTCCGATCATCCGATTCCGCCACGTTCGCCTTAGAATTATGCTTCTGTTGGTTGCGTACTTGATTGGTTTTCTGTTCCGGGAAATCCGCCTGCTTGTGACCTTTCTTCTTGCAACCAAATCATTTCAACTTCCGTGTTTGCTTCGCTCCGTGAAACGCCGTGTCACTTCCATATTGGGCAGACAATTCCATACCTTTCCTTTTCGTCTCTTCGTCAAACATTCGACACTTGACGAACTCGCGGGACAGATTTTCTGCGGGCATGGTCTCTAACGCCGTCACAACACCGGAGTACGACGATCCCATTGTCAAGTTCGAGTCTTCCAAGACAGCGCCAGTGGCACGGTACTCTATGACCAACTTGTCAAATTTCAGGAAATGTTGCCGCATTGACAACATCTGTCGCTTCAGATGAATCCTATACTTCGCTGTTGAAACACTGTGGGATGGAGTGCATCCTGGATGTCGCTTTGGAGATTTCTTGTCGTGGATGTACTCTGGTTACTGATCATTGCTAATGTAAACACCAGCAGGGTTGCACCGAGATCCTTTTTTACCCGTTTTTCTAGGCTTTAACATTTCCATCTAGATGTCCTTTGGAGATTTCACTTGTCGTGGATGTACTCGTTGCCAGGTCGTGTATCATGGCACCGAATTTGCACCAGGATCCTTTTTACCGTTTTCTGGAAGGCTTTAACCTTCACTCTCCTTTTTCCTCCTGGCTGTCGTCTCACGCTGCACCTGCAACTGTTGCGCACATGTTGGAAGGCTTAGCTGGTGGAGCAGAACTGGGAACACGGTCTCAATTATTCCGTTCCTGCTATTTTCCCATTGGGCTCTTCCGCTTGACAGCTGATGACTGTCGCTCAAACAGATGCCGGTTCAGTGTATGACCAACTTGTCAAATTTCAGGAAATGTTGCCGCAATGACAACATCTGTCGCTTCAGATGAATCCTGCTGGCTATACTTCGCTGTTGAAACACTGTGGGATGGAGTGCATCCTAGATGTCCTTTGGAGATTTCTTGTCGTGGATGTACTCTAGTTGCGAGTCGTGTATCCTTGACACCAGCAAAGATTTGCACCGAGGATCCGTGGATATACCCGTGTTTCTAGAGCTTAACCTTGCTCTCATTTTCCTACTAGTTGTCGCTCGCTGCACCTGCAACTGTTCCACATGTTGGAAGCATACTTGAGCCGAACTGTAAACACTGTCTCAATTGATTGCGTTCCTTATTTTCCATTGGGATTCTTCCGTGACAGCTAGGCTGTCGCTGCGACAGATGCGTGTCCAGTGGACAAACGTCAATTGTAGTTGCAAGTCGAGGTATCTAACTTAGTCTTTTAATAAACGTATGGTTAATTTTTAAAGTTGTTATTTTTTACGTTAAACCATATTCAGTCCGACTGTAAATTATCACGCTCACTGCATTGTCTCGAGATACAACACCACATTCGGCAGCATTCGTTCGCACACACTCCTCCAGCTCATGCTCCTCATTGAGACAAAGAGTATCAGCATGTGGAATTTCCATGCCGAAAAATTTGAGCCGTCCAGCAGCGGAAATAGGGGCACACCGACTGCAGTGGTTGCCAATATAACAAAGATGAGCACCCGCTTTGTAGATAGAGAGAAGATTGATGGTGATTTTCGGGTATTTCCTACAAAAGATGAAGCGCTATACAAGGAGATATGAATAGCCCCAATAGATGGAACAAAACATTTCCAACGACTGATTCTACACAGAAAAAAATCTAGTAGTAAAAACTATAGACACTGTATATAGACCGGACAACGCAAAATCATACAATCTGCCAACCCTGAAAAATGTCATATATTTGAGCAATTGATCTGGCACCACTTGTATTTGTACAAACTTGAAATAAACAGCGCAATAGGCTAAAAAAAAAGATTCGGTTTCGATGTTGGTAGTTTGTCTTAATTCCGTTCGAAGATATTCATTAAAAAGTATAGTGAAAAGTGCCGTGTAAAAAATGAATTGTTTGGAGCGAAATTGTGGCAATAACTCGCGATGTGAAGCGAATTCTGTGGATTTCTTCCGGTTTTCAAAGAAAGATAATATAAGGAAATAAATAATACACCGAAAACATTTACATTTACTGAATATGTAAGTAGGAAATCCATTATTTGTTCGTAATTGGCTTTTGTCAAAACAATACTTGATCACAATACTTGCTCCTTTAAAGTGAATCAAAAGTTGACCGTCCGTTTGGCTGCATTTTTTGACAGGTCGTTTGGCTGCATAAGACAATTGTTGTCCGGTCTATATACAGAGTCTATAGTAAAAACTACAATTTTACCCGACTACGCCTTTCTTTAAAACTACCATGAAATTTCAGTCAAATTTACTACGTTCATAGTAAAACCTTCACCGTTTGAGGTATATTTGACAGACTTAACATGAAGACAACCACACCGGTTGATCTAATTGCAGACATAGTCAAATTAAATGCATTTATAGTCAGGTGAAAATTGTTGGTGCTTGCGCTCAATTTAAGCACAGAGAACAGACATCGAAGCTGGAGTGCCCACCGTGTGTAAATTTCTGTAACTGCCCATTTTAAAATTACAGCCCGTTTCCGTTAGTTTTGTTGAATCGTATGTTGATGGCGCCACTTGCCCCCCCTTGAGATTTGATAGCCTGTCAATTTTAGTTTGGTGAAACATAGACTAGGCGGCGTTATTTTCCAACGGTTTGCTTTTAAAAGTTTACACAGTAAATTGGGGACAACATGTTCGAGCCTGGATGTCTGTTCTCTGTGATTTAACCAACAATCAGCATGCAACTAGCGATTTGAAATTGGTTCACTGTTGTAGAATCCCTTGGTCCGAATTACACCTTGAAGCCAGCACCTTGTTATACCACAGGACTGAAGCGGCTGTCATCCACGAACAAAAACCGTGAAGCCGAAAACTTGGTGCTGCGTGTGGTGCCTATTTGACAGCTCGGTTTTCTTGAAGGCAATATGCAGCAACCACAATATCCGCGGCGGAAGTTTTCGTGTTTTGCCGTTTATTTGATTTGAGAAAAAAATCTTCCGCCTCGTACTTAGTGCAGTGGTTATCACAAGGATTGTATTTTTTCATTATTTATTAGCCAGGTACTATAATTTTTCATCTAAATTACTGATACTAGTAGTTTGGTAGAAGAAATATTGTAAAGAAATATAATCCATTGTGAACCGAGCTTGACACGTGCAAAAGTTGCAGGCTTCTTGAACTATCGCTCTCTTCACTCCTCTGTGTTGTACATATTTGCGCCTTTGTTTTGATTTGCTGTGTTATTTTGACAGAATATTTGAGAGTGTGTTCATGTGAGTTCATTATGAGGGGCGCATTATTAAGCTTGGGACCAAGCTTGGGACCGATGTTCTAGTACTGACTGCGCCAAGAAAAAAATCGTTTTTGTATGGGACCTACTGGTCTTAGAGTTTGTCTATGATTTAACCCTCGAAATGGTAGTTTCTACTGCGTTTCTTTTGCGTGTATAGCTTACAATTTGTCATCAACTTTAGATTAAGATTTAAATGTGCTCTATTCTCTGACTTGAATGAAGTGTTCTTTAGATCATTGCAACCTCACTTTTTTGACAGTTCAGGGAGCTTGTTTACAAGATGTTAGAATTTGAACCGCTCAATCAAAAAAATTCATTTGCTTTTTCCGGATTCTGTACGATTAGATTCAGGAAATGATGTAAAAATAAGCACTGATGTCAGTTTTCCTGCAATTTTACTTCAATCGTAATCAATTTAGAGTACAAAATCTCAAACCGGACTTACCGAAAATATTCTAAGTCCTCGTAAACAAGCTCCCTGAACTGTCAAAACTGCATTGATGACGCCTTCGTGCAATGATCTATTATTTTGGTCTAATTAGTCTAAGTTATAAACATAGACCACCAATATTTATGTACTATTTCCGACTGTCACCGTTATAGTTCTAAAATATGTATGTTGACGTCCGTATGTATGACGTCCACGTGTTTCATTGTGGAACTTTGCCTGCCTTGTTTCCATTTGGTTGAAGTTAATTCAGCTCGTTTGGCCTACAGTTAAAGGTACAGTTACACTCATATCTCCAGGATAGTTTAGATTGTTGTACATTGCAAACCCTATCAATGTGCCTTCATCTATTCACGCACCAATTTGCTAACGCTATCTGTCATTGTTCACGCTTCTCCGCGTTTCTTTCCAGAACTTCAGGAAACATCCAAAAAGATCAGGGAACTTTCCCAAAGACTAGAAAACTTTCCAGAAGTTTAGTGAACTTCCTAAAAGCTCAAACAACTTCCCAGATGCTCAGGGCACAAGTTCGCAAAGTTGCTCAAAAGTCCTGGAATCTTCCAAGAATTTCAGAGAACTTCCCTTAAGATCGGGGAAGTTTCCAGTATTTCAGAGAACGTACCAGAAATTCAGGAAACTTGTAACGATCTTGACGCCTTTTTGCTACGCCTCGTGTTTTTTTCTTGCGATCCGACTCCATTTTTCGCTTTGATCGTTGTGGTTATTGCACTACGAACTACACAGAAACCTCAGCAAAAAGTTCATGGTACAACATTTCAAAAGCAAAAACTTCACCATATCCTAAGATTCCCAAAAACTACTCGCAAGGAAAGTAGTGGAAGACCAGTAAAAATTATGGACGCAAAAGGACTTCGTTCGCTTTCTCGTGCCCTCACCAACAAGAATTCTCTGAGCCAACGTCCTCCGGTAGCAAAAGTCAATGTTTTGTGACTGTTTTGTAATGAACTCGGAGTCCATAATAGGCACGGTTTCTAGCCATAATGCGTTTTTAAATCTCTCTGCTGGTGTCGGTGTCGGCGGTCACTAATGAGACCGGAAACAAACAAATTTCTACCACGTCGATTTCATCACCTGACAACAACTTACTGACCGATCGATTTTACGACATCTCAGAAGATCATGTTTTGGAGAATATTAAGGCGATGGTTTCAAGCAAACAACACGATGGCATTTTCGACTATGAATAGCCAATTTGTCATGGAATCGAATCATCCAATCAGTAGTTAGATAGGAATTGGGGTAAACTTTAAGCTTCCCTTTGTTTATTTTTATCTTGGATGAACGTACAATCGCCAATCTCTGGTTCTGCACTAGACCAAACTTCATGAAGATGTGAGGGACTGTTAAAAGGAGTAGCCATACAACAATGAAAACTTATGCATGCCTAGAGTGTGATGCACCAAACCCAAACCTATTCTGCTTTTCCGTTTCGAGAAAACCAAATCCTAAAAATGAATCATACATCTTGGTAAAAGTACCTCTTACATCCGATTATATTTATTTCGAATACGAGCTTACCAGGAGGAATCCCAATCGTTCCAATTAGTTCTTCGAATCGTGATAGTCAGATAGACGGCTTATATGCCTATAAATTAAGTCACTAACTTTTATGCCGTTCAATTCCATCCTACCACCCGACCAGGCCTGTGAGATCCCCAACGCGCAGAACGAATACTCGCACTACGTGTGCGACGACAATGGTGACGTCAAGTGCCTTCCGGGATGGACTGGCGATCTGTGTGATGTTCCCATCTGCAAGAAAGGCTGCGACCCAATGAACGGGTACTGCAAACGACCACACGAGTGTCGCTGCAAGCTCGGCTTCTACGGTGAAAACTGCAATCGCTGTATCCCGCTGCCTGGTTGCCAGCACGGAGGCTGCAAGGTGTCTTTCGAATGCGTTTGTCACAAGGGGTGGGATGGAATCTTCTGCTCGGAACGTTAGTATATTTCAGCCATTATTTTGAAATATTTAATAATAACAACTCATATGATTTCAGCAATCTGTCGAGAGGACTGTCATCCATCACGCGGATATTGCGAGTCACCCGGTGAATGTCGCTGCCGACTTGGATGGGCAGGTACCACTTGTCGCGATTGTCAAGTGCTGCCAGGATGCATGCATGGAACGTGCACAAAACCATTGGAATGCAAATGTCTCCCCGGATGGACCGGAATCCTGTGCCAGACTCGTGAGTTCCCATCAGGTTCAATCAAAGGATAACCTTATTCTAATAAATACCTTTTACAGCCATCTGCGCTAAGAACTGCAGCCGCGAACACGGCTACTGCAGACGCCCCGGTGAGTGCCGCTGCCGCGTGGGATGGATGGGAAATGAATGCAACAAATGTCATGCTTATCCCGGATGCAAAAATGGTGACTGCCGTAGGCCTTGGGAATGCAACTGCAAACCCGGTTGGGGAGGAATGTTGTGCGACGAGGAGCTTAACTTCTGCGAGAATAATCCAAACACATGCCAAAATGGCGGCAAGTGTACATCGTTGATAAAGGACGACGGTAACTTCAAATGTGAGTGCCCGTCCGGTTACAAAGGACGGAACTGCGAAATGCTACCACCGTCAATGATGACCACATCATCGTCAACGACGACCACCACGGCGGCCACGACCAGCAGCAGCACGTCGGAAATGACGACAGACGAACACGAGCAGATGACCAATCTAAGGCTTCAAATCGGCAACGTAACCACGCAGTTTCCCGGTGAAGACTACCTAAACGAAGAATACAGTGCGGAAGATCTTGACAACGAAGCTTGAAATGGATATCGATTGACTTTCGAAACGAGCATTTATTTATTTGAACTTTACTTAACTTATTTATTTGAAAATAAATTATTCAACAAAACCTATATAACAAGAGGCTATCAATCGGTTGGGAGACTTTCTAGCAAGTCGACCACCATTTGATTGCTTTCCAAGATGTCAGTCTTTTTGTTCGCCAACTTTCCCGACTTGAAAGATCTAACTTTGGAGTGACCAAAGTTGAAATTTTTCTTACTTTTCGACCCAAGGCCAGGATGTGACTCAATCGGTTCCAGTTCCATTTCCGCTCCCGCTGAGGATTCTGAAAGGGAAGTTCTTTTCTTGAATGGCTTCTTCTGAGATGATATTCGTTGATCGAAGCGAAAGTTATGAGGAAATTTGTGCTGCTTGATGCAATGGTCACGACGATCCTCTGGAGTTTGACTTTTTTCAGGACATTCTTCGAGGAAGCACGAGAACTAAAATATTTTACAACGTTAAAATGTGAGGCAAGATTCGGAAACTATCTACCAACCATTGGCCGCTTCCCGGATTGAACCTGAGCCGCAAAGTAGGAATCGTGCGTTTCGGAAAGATGTAGATCTAAGAGATGGGCATTCGGCAACGTTTTCTTACATTCACCACACGAGTACCGATGCAGGGAATTGTAGTGAGATTCATAGTCCTGAACTGATCCACATGTGTACAGGCAATCAGGAACGTTGCAAACGATGTTGCTAAAATTGTCAATTATGTTGAAAAACAGAGCTTGTATTGGTAGCTTCAGGGGCAACTCACGTTTCCTCTAGCTGGAGATCATCGCCCTTGTTGATGTCACTCAGCACTCCCAGTTTGATAAATTTCTTGAAATAGAAATTTCCTTCAGCGAAAAATGGATCTTCTTTCGGTCGAAAACCAGTGCCATATTTCTCCAGCAACTTTTGGACAACTTCTGCCGGTGTAAAGTCAGTCATTTTTATTTCAACGACCAAATTTACGCGCTTCTCGACGGCACACACTCTTGTTCAACTTCTTTCGGCGCCGGTTTGTTTTGTTTTCAATCTTAATGGGTCGGGAAAAGGAAGAAAAGTATCGAATGTTTTGGTTCGCCACAAATGAAACGTCAACTGGGTTTTAATAACTGGACAAGAGATGTCGCTAGAGAATGTAGGCAAGAGTTATGAGCCGAGAAACTTCCGAAATAGCAGAGCGTATACACACCAAATTTCAAAATTATGTTCGGTACTTTTATTGCTGAACTCGGTTTGTAAAACAGTAATTTCACCGAAAATTCTGTAAAATATGACATATTACAAAATTCCAGCAATCATAAATACAGAATATCTATAAACTGTTAATCATTTCAGTTTCTCAACACTGTAAAACAAATACAAATGTACTGTAAATTTATTATTTTACTAAGTAAATTGTAAAACAAGTACCAAATAAATTGTAAATTTATTCCATGCTGTCAAACTCGACCTTTGCCGCCATGTTAGAGTTCGAATGTTCACCACTTCTGTAGTTTGACGGTGCAGCCAAGAGTAAGTGCCATAAATGGAACAAATATTGGACAAATTTTTTTCCGTAAGTAAAATTAAAACGTATTTTATATTTCATTGAATATAGATGGAGCAAGAAGAACCCGTCGTATGTTTTTTCTGCGGTCTGCCGATCCCGGGATATGTAGAGGGGCTCGGGCGCCATGTGAGTTGGCACATTGAAAAGGGTCACACATACCCGCGATGTGAAATGCGCTATCAGCATTTATATTTTCTAAGGAGGCATAATATGGAAAAACATCCTCCGAAATCAGATCCTGAACGGCCATGAACTGTGGGTGCACCTCCGTATTTCGCCTCAGAAATTAGTAAGCAGTTCTCGGACATAAACTAGTTTTTCTCATTTATTTCCGCGGTTTTTTGAGGTGTGGGAAAACTTACAACTACGGGAGATTTTTTGACGTAGACTACGTCTTACGGCAAGGGTAGGGTGTCAAATGAAAATCTAAAATTTTGCGACCGTCACGAAAAACCGTACGTTTTGTACGCGAATAACTCAAATAATCCACGATAGATTTACATGATTTCTTCATCAATCGGTCGGAAATTTTACCGCGCTCCAATTCAATTGTCAAACATTTTTCTCAATCAATAGTAAACTATTGAAAATAACGCAAATATAAGGTGATGTCTTATAATGTCATTTTGCAGAGTAAATTTACCAAATTTCCTATCACAGATTTCAAATCGAAGCAAGGAACGTCTTGCATCATCTTCTTCTTCTTTGTGTTAGAGAGGGACTTTAACCAATCATGTCATTCGACTTTCCATGTACGTCTCGCACGCAGCTGAGAACGGCATAAAAAGCACACTTAGGAAAAATTTTGCTTCAGTCGTTTGGCAGCATTGAAGCTGTGCGGAGGGAGCGCTGGTAGCTGGTCGCAGTGAGCTAGACGCAGGGAGCTGGTCGCAGAGAGCTGGTCGCAGGAAGCTGGTCGCGAGAGCAGGTCGCAGGGAGCTGGTCGCAGGAGCTGCTTCAAGGCTCCACCAAACCGCAGCGTTCTCGAAGTTGCGGCGAAACAATCGCCACGAAGAGGTAAGATGGCGGCTTGCACAAATTCGACGCGATTGTGCGCCCTCTTAATCCGCCATTTTGCTTCATCGCGACGATCTCTGTTTGGGAGAGGCTTGCTACTTTCCACCACCAGCTGCCTCTGCACCAGCTCCGCTGCCGTACTAATGAAGGCTCCACCAAACTGCAGCAATTTTAGCCACCGCGGCAGCGAATCGCGGTGGAAAAATCGCCGCTGTGAGATTACATGGCGGCTTATCGGAGCGCACAAACCAACGCGATGCGTATTTTAATCGCGTT
This sequence comes from Aedes japonicus, assembly GCA_034211315.2. Lineage (NCBI taxonomy): Eukaryota > Metazoa > Arthropoda > Insecta > Diptera > Culicidae > Aedes > Aedes japonicus. The sequence goes on from JASCZW010005269.1 coordinate 40,340, forward strand.
GGTTTGTGCGCTCCGTAAGCCGCCATGTAATCTCACAGCGGCGATTTTTCCACCGCGATTCCCTGCCGCGGTGGCTAAAATTGCTGCAGTTGGTGGAGCCTTCATTTGTACGGCAGCGGAGCTGGTGCAGAGGCAGCTGGTGGTGGAAAGTAGCAAGGCTCTCAAACAGCGATCATCGCGATGAGGTAAAATGGCGGATTATGAGGGCGTACAATCGCGTCGGTTTTGTGCAAGCCGCCATCTTACCTCATCGTGGCGATTGTTTCGTCGCGACTTCGAAAACTCTGCTGTTTGGGGAAAGCGTCCTTGGGGGCGAGTAGCAGTCAGCAGAAGGTGGAAATAATCTGTCCTTTTAAGGACAATTAATTCAAATAAAAGAGTTGATTATTCAAGAATGAACTAATCTTGAATTAAGTTCGGTGCCGTCGGTAAAATTTTACCCAGCTGGTTGGCGCTATCCATTAATTGATAATCTGTCCTTTTGAGGACAACCAATTAAATCAAAGAGTTGTTTAAAAAGAATCAAACTTTTATTTCGTTTGGTTTGTGCGCCTAATATAGTGCCAATTCGCAACTGCAAAAACGCCTGCATGGAGGGCGAGCTGTCGGGAAAATTTTGGCTGGTTGGCGCAACCCGCGATGAATCAATAAATGCTACCAGATACAAATCCATCTTTGCTACTGTCAATTTAAAATTCTCAGCTTGAGAGTTTGTTTGATTGGGATTTTCGTTTCAAATTGTCGATTGGCAGCCAGTGGTATTAGCAAAACTTGTTTTCCCTTCGTCGCATAACTAAATCACACAAATTCCCTATCACGGACACCATTTTTGATGTCGAACATAATATTCCGAATCAACATTCTCTGTAAATTCCAATTAGTAGTGTTATAAACAGTTGTTCTGTTGTGTTAACGATTCGCGTTGGATAGAGTCCTACCTCTAGGAAGAAAACTTTTTTGTTATTATTGGGTTTGGAATATATCTAAAGATTTCTTTAAATTTCCGTTTTCGATGTTCAACAGAAATCTTGGATATCGTGAAAGTAGTTGAAACGATTCACAACCGCCGCTTATGAGCATAGAAATTGAGAATCTCAGCGCACATGCAGCAGACGTTTCAGCCGATAGTTCACTAACAGGAGCGGACTTTATTGCTGTAAGTGAAACTTGTCAGGAGGATGGTGCTGCAGTCGAAATCACCGGCTTCGATTGCATTGGTCAGGCAATGCGTGATAGCGTGAGTGTTGGATGAGTGGCCATATATAAAGGTGTACGGCCCCTTCACCACAAGACCGCACATCATCGAGAAACTTTGCGCATCTTACGATGAGCAACTGGGAGTAGCCGATCAATATGGCGATATCTGTGCTTCAGAGCTAGTTATACGAGACACAGCGACGTTGCTCTTATCGATTTTCATTTCACCAGGTATGATTTAGAATTAGATTTCTTTGTTCGTTTGTTTGTTTGATATATTGTTCAACACTTTTTATATGATTTTGCCAGGTCTCACAATCAGAAAAGGTATGCAAGTTATTGTGACTGGCAATTTTAACATCACTGTTCCAAAGTCAGAGAAACTTCCCTTCTTTGATTTCATGAAGAAGTACCTTTATCTCGACTTGGCTTTGAACTGTGATTAAACAACTAGTCGTGATGAAGATTCTGCCGCTTTAACCTTCGTTCGTGACCTCCGTTTGCAATGTCAGCAATATTATGCATTTTTCTTGAACCACCGTCCAACGATTTTGATTTTCGACGAATAAACATTAAGTAATGTCAAGCGATTATGATTATAAAGATGAGCAAAATTATCATTAATTTAATAATTTTATATTCCCTAACAGATCCTTAACTATCTTCTAGGCCTTAAAGATAGTCCATCGTAAAACGTGCAACCGTGGCTGTGTCATCATTTAAACCAAAAGGCCCTTTTCAGGGCCACCAAAGAGTTATAAAGAGTGTTCAAGAGAATTTTCCACGCACTGACTTCATAAAACCAAACGGCCCTTTTCAGGGCCACCAAAGAGTTATAAAGAGTGTACAAAAGAATTTTCCCACGCACTGACTTCATAAAACCAAACGGCCCTTTTCAGGGCCACCAAATAATATCTCAAGAGCATACAATAGAATTTTCTTACATACTGGATTCAAAACGCTGGTCAAATGTCCCATAAGAGCCGCACCCGTCATATTGTGACTTAAACTGCTTCTTTCGGTAAGGGTAAGCGACCGGCACGAATAATTGAAACCCTTTTAACGCTAATAATAGCCACACAGAATTTCCCTGACAATATAATGCATCACTTGGTTTAACGTAGTCTACGTCAACCGGTCGTGTCTTGTACACAACCCCACTGATTTTTTTGACAAGCCTCAATTGACCAACTATCATTGAATGAATTGTACGTTTTTAAAGAATAATCTTAATAATTACCAATGATTCGCAAATAAATGCCAAAAAAATATATTAATTTATCTTAATTATCTATTAAGCAAGAAAGAAAATTTAAAAAAATACCAACAAATCTGTAAATTTTGATGAGCAACTGTAATTTTTTTACGTTATTTTCGGTAAAAATGTGACAGCGCGCGTTTCCAGTCATTCCATAATATTCACAGAACGTTTCGGTAAATTTTGACAGCTCAGTAGTGAAGTTAAATTAACTGAACGTACTGTAATATTTGAAAACTATCGAATCGACTACCGAATGTTCCGAGGGGTTAGCCACTATGCGATTCCACATTGGATCGCTGCAAATCCTCATCAAATTCTCATAAAAAAACCATCGCTTCCATTATCGTCATTAATCGCCACAGTATTATTAATCGCAGATTTCATCGCGTAAACGCGTCTCATCGTATCCGATTCTCACTCGAATCGTGAGCATTGATATTGATGACTGGTTGCTATGCCATTTCTATTCGAGCTACCCTTTCCGTATCTGGCAATATTATCGAAATTTGTTTTGATTATTTCGAGCAAGTGAATCGAGTAGCATCAATCTGTGTTTTCCGAAACTAAATCGGTAGCGGAAAAAGTAGTGACAGTTGGTAAGTGTTTATATTCCACCTTTAATGCTTGTATAGATGAGCTTATATGCTTGTTTTTTTCTGTTAGAAACTCTTTCAGATAGCGGAACAACTGAAGGATCACGAGTGCACCGGGCGGAAATGAAAAAAATTAGCATTTCGTCATAGCCCGAAGTGTTTAAAGGGACTTTTGAATTCTTTGTCGCTCCTGCATCACACAAAGATCCGAACGAGAACATTCTAATGAGTAGCTTGGAAGAATAACCCACCCATAAGTTGCTCTTCGAACCGAAGGAGGAAACCATTTTTGACGAGATAGAACCTAACACCCTAACACCTTCGATGGGGTTAAATCGAGCATTGATCCACTGGAAGGGAACATTGGTAACGGTATCATAGCAGCAAGCAGCAGCAGCGATATTCAATTGCATCGTATGTACTCAGCTTTTCAAACATTCAAATGCATTTGAGAAAAGTCCACATGATCTATACCGTATTACCGTATTGTAAATCGGAGAATAAAGTAATGACGTGAACCAATTACAAGAAGACTTCTCCAATTAAACCAGCTATTCCAGTCTCGACGGCCTGCATGCCATCATCGAGAGCAGTGAGATTGCTGAGGAATTCAATTTTTGATACTGTATCCGATCTAAATCAGTAATGGTTGAAATTCACAGCAAATGCTGTTGGCTGCAGATCGGACACCAGACACAATTAAACAAAAGGTTTTCTCAGCCCGGAAGAACTTTCCGTATGTATGTGAAAATTTCTCTTCTCAACCCCTTGGAAACATATCGTTTTTGCTTGTGACAAACCGTCAAAACAACTCACAAATGTTCAGATCCAAAGACTGCTTATCTTTTGAATTGAACCATCCTTAACCTAGAGCAATATCAACTGCTTGTTGTACTTGGTAAACATATTCTGTACCAGCACCCGGACTTTGACGTTTCGTATATGCAAGAACCGCCAAGTGGTAGCGTCCAATACGTGGTTGCAGCACTCGGGATCAGCGGATGTTGATTGCATTCGCATTCATTGGTTACATTGTGGCACAGATCCTGTGCTGCATTGTAACAGCCTAGCTCATTGGTGGGTGGAACTAAAGTCAGAGTTGTTGTTGAGATGGTCGTCGTATAAGTGTATAAGTGATGCTGGTTGTTGATGCTGTTGTGGCTTCTGTGGTTGTTCTTGTTGTCGTCGATTTCGTTGTCGTATTTGTTGAGAATGTGGGGGGCGGTGGCGATTTGTGTTTCGTAGTCGTGGTAGCCTAAATAGTAAGGTAATGGTCGACTCGCCGTGCTTGCTATCGACTCCCGAATGTCGGACGGATATGTTTCACCAACGGCTAATGGTATCGTTGCTGTTAAAATTAAGTTTGATTCAACATGATCTGCAACTATTTGGCTTTGAAAAACGGCAGCAGCTACCGTGAGAAGCATCAGTATTATTTTTTACAATTAAAATACGACGGTGTATTGTTAACCAAAAGGCGTGAAGACAGAAACCTACACGGTAGAAGAAAATTTGACTGATCGAATATTTGGAAGCGAGTAATGTCATTTCATTCCTGACAGTTCTCGTTGTCAAATTTATCGAGCAGTTCCATGCTGTCAGCGATAATTTTAGTTTTGATCGCATCGTCATCGCGCTCTCATCGCGATTGATCGTGACAATCGCAAAAAATGCTTTCAGCACAAAGAAAATCGTCGTTATCGTGGAAATTTTCATGTAAGGGAAGCTTTATCTAACGTTCATCGTGGGAATGTCACCCCCCTCGGAATGTTCAGCTTTTTCATATTCGGTAAAAAATTACAGTATACTGTTAAAAAATCTAAGTGTGTATGCTTGCAATTAAATGAAAGAAGTAGAATTGGCGCTTTTTGTTTAGTTTTGGATGAGTTCTGTTTAAATATTTTCGTTTGCTAATGTGTGAGTCTGTCCATAAGCCACATAGAGTTATTTAAAAAAATCTCAGACCCTCCTTCCCCCCTCGTAGACTTTTCTCCATACATTTTTTTGAAATTTTGAATGGAGCATAGACTTTGGTTCTGCCCCTTCTACCCCCAGAAAAGTTTACGTGGTAAATGAATAGCCCCTGTGTAATTTCTGCAAAGTAAAACGTAGGTGTGTGTGTTTTTAATTGTAGCTCATTGTGTAAAAGCATTTTATAGACAACACATCTATCTTCACACTACGCCGTATCCTGTCAGTTTGAACAAAATTTTCTCTTGTTTAACCATAGATAAACTAGTTGTGCATAATGTAGCACTGAGAATAAATCAAGCATCCCCCATTCTTGACTAAGAAGGGGTTCAAACTTCTACAAGAATATGCAGCTCACCCGAGAAATTCACATTTATTGTTTTAGTTGCCTGGACAATTCTCATGTTTGGTTTAAATTTCTGTTTCACTTGTATGAGAGCCCCTCCACCGCTAGAGAGGGGAAGGGTCTCGAACTACAGTAGACAAAAAACCTGTTTCAAAAACCCCCACATACCAAATTGGATTTGATATGGTTGATTAGTTCTCAAGTTATGCAGAATTTTGTGTTTCCTTTGTATGCGAGCGCCTTCCCCCCCCTTCCAGACAGGGAAGGAGTCTCAAACCACCATAAAAACCTTTTCTGGCCCCAAAAACTCCTGCAAAAAATATATTTCATAACCGTTGGAACAATTCTCATGTATGGTTGAAATTTGTGTTAATTCGTATGAGAACCCCCTCTTCCAAAGAGGAGAGCGGTTTCAAACCACTGCAGAAATATTTCTTGCCTTCAAACACCTTCACATGCCAAATTTGGTCCCATTTGCTTGGTTAGCTCTCGAGTTATGCAGAAATTCGAGTATTTTTTGTATGGGCGCCCCCTCCTTTTTCAGATGGGGGAGGAGTCTCGAACCATCATAAGAAGCTTTTCCGGCCCCAGAAGCCCCTGTAAACCAATTTGTATGACAGCTCCCCCTTCCAAAGAGGATAAGAACCTGAACCTGAAGCATTGCGATACTGGTCCCCACCAGTATGATTAATGGTTACCACCATTTATGGGTTTTACTCTTATTGTTATTTTTTCTATTCTCCGTGCGTGGAGTAACGATTATGATGTAGAAGGAGATGTTCGCTCATCGCCATGAGGCACCAAGAGTGTTCACGGTATTTCTCTCCGAGGTATCTACGTTAGAGATAACGAGAAAAAACCTGAGTGACCTAAGACGGACGTTGCAAATCAAAACAAACCCAAAAAGCAAAGAGTTCCTCTCTCATGTGCGCATCAAACAGAGTGCATACAAACTACCACTAGAAACTATCACACAGCTATCAGTAGTACATGAGCGCGTACCTACAGGTTACTTTTTCCTGTTGAGGTGGCAGACTCGTCCGTGCCTCGACCTACCCCGCAGTGGGATGTTAGGCAAAGGTAACGTCCTTGGTTTGAGTACTACTTTACCCATGCCCTTTCGCTCAATTTGCATTGCTTCTGTTCTATTTACAATCCACCGTACACTGACGGAACTTTCAACACTTTCTCTTTATATCTTTCATTCTAGCAAACATTACTGTCCACGCATGGTGCATCATGGCGATGAGCGAACATCTCCTTCTACATCATAATCGTTACTCCACGCACGGAGAATAGAAAACTTAACAATTAGAGTATGCAGAAATTAGTGTTTTATTGGTATGGAAGCCCTCCCCTTTCAGAAAAGGGAGGGGCCTTGAACAATCATAAGAACCTTACGTGGCCCCGAAAATCCCTACATACAAATTTGCATAGCAGTAGCGTTGGTTCTCATGTTTGGTTGAAATTTGTGTTTCATTTGTATGGGAGCCCCCCTTTTCAGAGAGAGAAGGGGTCTCGAACCACCATAGAAACATTTCTTGCCTTAAAGAGCTCGCCCATGCCAAATTGGGTTCCATTTGCGTGATTAGTTTTCGAGTTATGCAGACATTTGTTTTTCATATGCATGGGAGCCCCCCTTTCTAGAGGAGGAAGGGGTCCTTTACTATCATAAGAACCTTCCTTGGCCCCAAAAATCCCTCTATGCAAAATTTCACGCCGATCGGTTTAGTAGTCTGCGAGTCTATAAGGTTCAGACTGACAGAAATTCATTTGTAGATACATATAGATATGAATACAAGATTTCTTATAGAACATGTTTTTAGAGTGATTTTCCCCAAGTAAAGGTCAGTATCGTGTTCGAAAGAAATTTCTTTTTCCATCCCAAACACATGTTAAATTCCGTTTACTAAAGCGGGAAAGTAAAGAATTAAAAAGAAATTTCTGCAGCAGTATCCACCTGAAAAGGGAAGGTCCATTAATTATGTCACGCAGTAAAGGGGGGAGTGGGGGTTTGGGAAAACGTGACGACCCATACAAAAAAATTTGAAGGTCCATACAAAAAACGTGACGAGTGGAGGTACGAGTGGAGGGGGGTTATAAATAGTCATTTTTTGCGTGACGTAATTAATGGACGTTCCCAAAGAACGAAAAATAAAATTGGAATTTGTAAGGTTTCCACGCAAACTAATGGGATCTGTCACTTTTACTTTCAGAAATATATTCCGCTCGATTATTCCGTAAGTGAAGGTGACATTTCGTTCCACACAGATCAATTGTCAAAGTTCCGCTTGGAAAAGGCATCACGGGATTTGGAAACGGGATTTCGCTCGGGATTTGGCACGGGAAATTTTCCAGATGACGTTTCTCCACATTTCTCCACACTAAATGACAAGCAAAGTTTGCGTCTTAGATTTTGCGTATTGTTTACATTCATGTAAGTTTTTTCTTGCAGGAAGCATTAAAAAATTGACAGTTTTGAAGACCGCACCGGATTTCTCACAAATCTTTTGGAGTTTTGCTTTATCAAAATAAATGCTAGAAATTTATGATTTATTTTATTTAAGTTCATTTTAACGATGTATGGTTTAACCAACAGTTAGTCTATGGTTTAACCTAGTCGATACCCTCAAAGCATTCTAGTACTTTCGGCACTCCTGGACACTGATGGATTTATTCAGGGACGATAAATAGTACAACTGATTTGTTAGCAAATAGCATCTTTAGCTGTTTTGTTGTACCGAATAACAAGCAAGGATGATTTAAAAATTTTTGGAAAAGAGCCATTTTAATGTCAATTTCCTTGTTCCGTTTTGGAACAAACTCTATATTTTCTTCGTCCAATAGTTCATCCTGGGATAGCTGTTCATCAATTTTACCCTGACTGACAAACCCTCGCAAACACATCAAAGTCTTCCATCAATTCAAAATCAAAAAAAAAAATCTTTCCGAACTCGGCTGATTTCTTTCCGTGAACAGTTTTAAACATTTTTTTCCCTGGTTGCGAATGTTTCCGGAACTTTCGTGTAGACTTAATTCCCGCCACGGAATTCAACCCAGGCTCCATTTAAAACACACAGGTGCCCAAATGCCGTGTCGCTTTTCCCGAACTGTACACCAGCTCCGTTGGTCATTAGAAAGTTCGTTAGATGTTCCGAATGGATTTATTATTCGACGGGATAGAGGAAACGCATCATCTGCTATGAAAAAGTGCGGTATATCCTCATTTATGATAGGAGCATCTTGTGGTAAATTAAAAAATGGAGTGTCCTCTAAAATGTGCTTGCTGAATTCAGTCCTGGAGAAAACATTCACATCGCCGTCTGCACCGGGAGACCCAACATCGATAAAAATGAATCGGTAGTTAGCATCACTTGCTGCCATCAATATAATGCTATGGTAGCGCTGCAATTTGAAACCATATAATGCATGATAAGTAAAAGTTTGAAATGTTCGTAACTAAATTGGAAATTGAATAGATAGGTTTAAGTGATTTTAATATTCTGCTTTATAGTAGATGAAAGGTAAAATCAATTACTTTATTGGTACTCTTTCCATAACTAGCAAAGAAGTAAATAAACATTCGATAAACAAGAAAAATAATGGTGTTTCTGACAAAACTCGACAACTTTTTTAAAATGACGTATCTGATTTTGTATACAGAGAGGGGAGTAGGATCCAAAAGTTAATTTAATGGAATAACACGTTCACGCAAACTTACCAACACCACGAATGACATATTCCTAACATATGGCGATGCTAGTTTCCGTGGGGGTGCAGAGAGTTTTGAGAAATTTAGGTTTGAATCTTACTTCCCCTCTTTATTTACAAAATCCGATACGTCGTTTTGAATAAATTGCCGAGAATAGATGAAGGAAGTTTCATAAGAAACTTACACGCTCAAAACTGCCTCGCTTTCATTTGTATCATTGTTCTTTTTTTCTCACGGAAAAGTTACTCAATTTTCGTAAAAAGTGGAACAATTCAATTTATGAGTTGTTCTACTTTTCACGAAAATTGAGTAAAACAAGGACAGCGATACAAATGAAAGGGAGGCACTTTTGAGCTTGTAAAGTAGTATATCGTGCTGCATCAATATCCGGGGACTTCTCAGTATTTATTTCAATTTCCTACCAAGCTCTGCCTAGCATCTTAAATTTATCATGACTGAATGCCATGATCAAATCAACACACATCTCAATAATGATGGTAAGTACATGCAATATTTAATCAACCTATCAACGTCCGAATTTAGAGACTATCCGTATATTGATTAAGCACGGCACTCATTCCAGTCCAAACCCGGAATATTGAGCGACAATCGGTCCTTGAACTGTAATCGCAGGCAGGAAATCGCTTATTTCGCCATAGTAAATCAAAGAGAAGGTCGACGAGGAGAATTGATCATCAAAGATATACTCTTTGCCACTTTGGTTTAAATTAATGTCCACAGAGATCTTGTCCTGTAAATGGCCTATCTACATGGAGCATAAGAGTTTCAGAAAACTAATGGCAAGTATCGAGTAAGCTTCAGGATCATCTAAGAGCAATAGAGTTGTGGAATAAAAGTGGTTAAATGAAACGAAAAATTATGGAATCATTCACCTTGTAATTGTAATATAATGAACCTGCATTTGCTGGACACTTGATGCGTACATGTTTACCGTCCAGCGAACCGAGGCAGTTGGGCATATTCCACCTCTTTTTGAGCTCTTGCGCCACTGTCGACCAGTTTTCTTTCGTGTTTGCCATAAACTCCGTTTTTGCGAGCTCCTCGTAAATGATCTGGCATGTCTCCTTTATAATAATGCAGCTTGAGGCCTTGCTGATACGGTAGTTGCTTGCAGCATACCTTTCGAAAAAAGGTCCACCAGCCAGATACCTAAAAAATAAAATTATTTGTTCATAGTACGCAGTATCAAGGCTTCCCCAAACTAATGCAATTTTATCGCTGTGACAGCGACAATATCACCCGATCAACTGAGCTGCTGGCTGTTGGCAGTAAGAAGCCATGGCAAGCAAGCTGAACGCGCTAAACGCTGGCAGCCAGGCCGCTCGAACGGATAATCACTGCGAAAAAATCGCGTTGGTTTGGGGAAGCCATCAATTCAGTATCTAATTACTCGAGTGTGTAGGCCAAACGTTGTTTTGCAATGGTTCCATCTGGGCGAGTACATCTCTTCGGTTCCAGACGATGTTTCACTCTTTGGAACAGTTCTTCAAATTGCTCTTGTTCCATATGAAAGTTTTGAGCATACTCACTGTTCCATTCTCGCATGTCATCAAACGGTGGAATCATATAAATATGAATTTTGGGGTACTTCGTAAAGGCATAGCTATTACTAACATCTTTCGCAAATCTCCCCTTAGTATTCCTTTGTCGTAAGTAAGGATTTACCCAGCAACTCCTGGTGTTTTTGTTTGAATTTCGCTTTCTTTTTATTATAAAGCCAATAGATAATATTGAAGCAGCCACTAGCAAAAAATTTTCATCAAAACTGTCCATTTTACAATGCTTCTGAAAAAAAAATACTTACACACATGTAAACAAAACTTAAAATCTGAGACGTTAAACTTGATTGTCACTTAGTGTGGAGAAATGTGGAGAGATGTCACCTGGAAAATTTCCCGACGAAATCCCGTTTCAAAATCCCGTGAGGCATTTCCCGAACTGTAAACCAGCCTTTACAAAGGAAGGCTTGAGAAGTGGCCGGCTCTAAGCTCTATTACTGAAGTTCTCTATGCTCAGTTGGTTGCCTATATAGCGGGCGTAAATGTGATAGGCTTTTAATATACTGCTGCCCTCTGCACGGTAAAGATCAATTCCTCATTTATGAGTATTGTTTTATTTATATTATTATTCATCTTACAAACTGTTACTAAACCACGGAGACTTTTATGTGTGGAACGGGAAGGAGGGGGGTCCTTTTTTCCAAAAAAGTCTGGAGAAAAGTCTAGAAGGGCGGAGGTCTAAGATTTTTTTAAATCAGTCGGAGTCAAAGTGGTTTATGAAAATAGTTAGAACTTTAATACGAGGAATAATAATATCATTAAAATAGTACCCAAACAAGAATATTATTCTTACCGTATGGACAGGGGAAGCGAGAGAACAATATTATGCGACCACATCAATTCAAATAAGCAAGTCGATTGAGACGATCGTTCCATGTACATTGGCCCTGTCGGAAAATTGAGTGTGAAATACATTACACCAAGCCTCCTGAGCTGCAGTTTCTTCACAAATCGCTAGCAATCTTTCCTCGCTGCTGGAGGCAATTTCAGAGAACACGTGTGCAGCAGAGAAATTACTTCTTGTGGAGCTATTTCATTCTGCCCGCTCCGCCATCCTCTCCGCTGCATCGCCCATCCTCTGTACTGTAGGACTCGTTACAGTGTGTCTTTGTAGAGTTTACTTCATACACAAATGACAACCGAAAGGGAAACCCGGAATGCGCGTGAGAACCAGCAACATGTGCAACGTTTTGCCGTTTCCCAAATCCCCGGACGCTTTTTTGGCGCACATGTATGTATATGTGGGTATGCGTATCGGAGCATAAGAATGGGACCGACTGATTCATAGAGATTTAACCTTGTCGTCAATGAATGCGAGTCCTACGAATGCGAAGGGAAGGCAGGGTGCGGGTGATCTCTGCATATGTTCCCCTGCTAACTTATGGGTAGTTTTGGGCTTGAATGGTGGTGCACTGAAACTGGAAGTTGATTGTCTAAGGGCATTAGACAAACCGGTGATGAAGTTTGAATTTTCCCACCAAGTGCCTAGAAACACCCGCTGCTTGGACGGGGCACATGTGTTTGCAAAATGCGCGCTGGGCAGATAAAGAAAATTCCTCCGAAACTGTTTTTGCAATATTTCGATATGCCATTCGAATGAATGTTCAGTTGCAGTTGTGCGCTGGATTGGAGTTTCGCATATGACTCACTTGTGTTTACAATTGCGGCCGACTACCACTTTTCAATTTATCATTTGGGAGATGTAGGTAGAGCGGTAGAGCAGCTACAGGGTGCGGCAGAAAATAATGCGAAAATTTGTTCTATTTCTTTCAAATCCTATTTTCAACTAATTCAAGCAATAATATCAACATTTTTGAGTGCAGTTATCTTTATAAAGTCCTCTTATACATATGTATTCAATGTGTTCTCCATTTTTATTAATAACATCCTCGAGCCGACGCCGGAAAGCAGAGCATGCCTTTCGGACCTAGTCCTCCGACATTGACTGCCATGTGCGTGTTATGGTTGACTTCAGGGTTTTCACACTAGGGTGTGATGTTTTGCAGGCTCGTGCTTTAACTAGATCTGTGCGCCGCCACGCCACGCCGCCGCCGCCACTATTTTCGACCGGCACGCCGCTGCATTTGTTTTGCCACCGGGCAATTTGAGGCGCGCCGATGAAATTGTTCACCGTGTATGTATCCCTTTAGTAATGTTCATTAACCCTTAAGAAATCTGATTTTATAACAATTTATGACATCTCGATGCGATGTGCTATCCAGAGCATGAGCGTGATAAGCTTTGTCGTTTCGTTCAAGCAACTGCCAGTGTACATTTTCGTGTTTCGACTCTCAGCAATTTCACGAGTGAGTTTGAATTTAATAATTATAAAATGTCGCCTTGAATGTCGAGAAAATTTCCATCGCGAGTGTACATATTGATACCACAAACAATGGTAATCGATTGCGATTTGTTAAAAAAAATTGGTACACTAAAATATGTCACAAATGGTTTAACTCATCATCTGCTTCCTGACAAAGTGTTTTGCAATGTATGTCTAATCTTAGCAAAACAAAATGCTGTTCTTAATTTGCAGAAAGGCAGAGATCGAGATATTGAGAACGATCCTACAATCCATAAGCCGTTAAAGTTCGGCAAATAAACTTTATTTATAATGAAATTGATGAATTTTTCTAGGAATTTTCGTCGTTGGGAAAATATTGTTTTTATTTGTGCGTGACAAATATCGAATCAAATAACTTGGTTAACCAAGGGGCAAGACAGCGCCTTAACACAAGCAATTTCAGAGTTGCTTTTGAGGTACCTCGAGTAACTCACGTTGCTCAGCAAGCGAGCATTGTTTTCTTGTTTTCTCTCTTGTTTTCACATACTGCCATACAAACCGCTCGCTAGTACATGAGCTCTCGTGTATGCGCCATTTTCAGTGTGTTCTATTTTTTTCTATTTAAGTCTGATTTAAAAAAAAAAACACATATTCCCTGAAACTACGTATCTGTTCGTAGAATTTAGTATCGTATTTACAACGATTAGTGTTGACCTTTGTTTTTTAGAGAAGTTATTTCCATGGCTTAATTTAAGTCATGCTTTTTGATATGATAGCATAGCAAGAAAAGAGACAAACGAGCTCAGCACGTTTTATTCCGACTAAACCGTCAAGCTTCTCAGTATCAATGTTTACCAAATGAAACTTCAAATGCAGTAACATCGAGACAACACAGAGCAATAAAGAACGGTATAGGTAAACCCTAACCAATTTTACTTTCAGACAAATTTTCTTGCACAAGGTAAGCAATTCAATGACCACTACAAAATATACTGAATATCATCATATCGACATAATATATAACGGGAAAAGGGAGGGACCATCAGGGCACCCAAGTGAAATGATTTGGATAGGGAGCATGGGACTGCCTCCACCATATTGTTAACATTTCGCGGAACGAGGGCGGGTTCTTCGACCCCATCTATTGGGTTTATTCTGTCAATCGAGGGCTCGACTCTAATGCTGTGTGTGTGAACTTGCTTTTGGAAGGAGATTCTCTTCCCTATATTCGCGGGTTTCGCGTAAGTGTCTCTACTTACGGGTCCACCCAAACGTTTTTGGCCCTTCATACAAGAGCTTGAAGATCACAAACAACAATAGAATCCTGATCAAATCGTTTTTCAGATTATTCCACTGCTATGGAAAGTTACCTTGCTACAATAGATGGTAGTATCTCATCATCATCATCATCATCATTAAGCTTTTAAGTTTTTAGATATTTAGATTTTAGGATACTTAGATTTTTAAATTTTAAGATTTTCATATGTTTAGATTTTTTTATATCAGATTTTTAAATTTTAAGATTTTTTAATTTTTAGATTTTGATATTTAAAGATTTAAGATTTTTAAAATTTTAAATTTTAGATTTTAAGATTTTAAGATTTTCAAATTTTTAGATTTTGAGAGTTTTAGATTTTGAGATTTTTAGATTTTTAGATTTTGGAATTTTTGGATTTTTGGATTTTTAGATTTTTAGATTTTTAGATTTTTAGATTATTAGATTATTAGATTTTAAGACTTTGAGATTTTTAGATATTTAGATTTTGAGATTTTGAGATTTTGAGATTCTTAGAGTTTTAGATGTTTGGATTTTTAGATTTTTAAATTTTTAAATTTTTAAATTTTTAAATTTTTAAATTTTTAAATTTTAAGATTTTTAGATTTTTAGATTTTTAGATTTTTAGATTTTTAGATTTTTAGATTTTTAGATTTTTAGATTTTTAGATTTTTAGATTTTTAGATTTTTAGATTTTTAGATTTTTAGATTTTTAGATTTTTAGATTTTTAGATTTTTAGATTTTTAGATTTTTAGATTTTTAGATTTTTAGATTTTTAGATTTTTAGATTTTTAGATTTTTAGATTTTCAGATTTTTAGAATTTTAGATTGTTAGATTTTTTTAGTTTTAGATTTTTAGATTTTTAAATTTTTAGATTTTTAGATTTTAAGATTTTTAAATTTATAGGGTTTCAGATTTTTGAATTTTAAGATTTTTAGATTATTAGATTTTTAGATTTTTAGATTTTTAGATTTTTAGATTTTTAGATATTTAGATTTTTAGATTTTTAGATTTTGAGATTTTGAGATTTTCAGATTTTTAGATTTTTAGATTTTTAAATTTTTAGATTTTTAGATATTTAGAATTTTAGAATCTTAAGAATCTTAGATTTTAAGATTCTTGAATTTTTAGATTTTTTAGATTTTTAGATTTTTAGATTTTTAGATTTTTAGATTTTTAGATTTTTAGATTTTTAGATTTTTAGATTTTTAGATTCTTAGATTTTTAGATTTTTAGATTTTTTAATTTTTAGATTTTTATATTTTTAGATTTTTAGATTTTTAGATTTTTAGATTTTTAGATTTTTAGATTTTTAGATTTTTAGATTTTTAGATTTTTAGATTTTTAGATTTTTAGAATTTTAGATTGTTAGATTTTTTAGTATTAGATTTTTAGATTTTTAAATTTTTAGATTTAAAGATTTTCAAATTTATAGAGTTTCAGATTTTTGAATATTAAGATTCTTAGATTATTAGATTTTTAGATTTTTAGATTTTAGATTTTAGATTTTTAGATTTTTAGATTTTTAGATTTTTTAGATTTTTAGATTTTGTAGATTTTGAGATTTTTAGATTTTTAGATTTTTAGATTTTTAGATTTTAAATTTTTAGATATTTAGACTGTTAGATATTTAGAATTTTTAGAATCTTAAGAATCTTAGATTTTTAGATATTATTTAGATTTTTAGATTCTTGAATTTTTAGATTTTTTTGATTTTTAGATTTTTAGATTTTTAGATTTTTAGATTTTTAGATTTTTAGATTTTTAGATTTTTAGATTTTTAGATTTTTAGATTTTTAGATTTTTAGATTTTTAGATTTTTAGATTTTTAGATTTAAAGATTTAAAGATTTTTAGATATTAAGATTTTGAGATTTTAAGATTTTAGATTTTTAGATTTTAAGATATATAAATTAAAAAGATATTTAAAAATTTTCATATCTCTAGATTTTTAGATTTTTAGATTTTTTGATTTTAAGATTTTTAGATTTTTACATTTTTAAATTTGTAGATTTTTAGATTTAAAGATTTTTAGATTTTTAGATTTTTAGATATGAAGATTTTGAGATTTTAAGATTTTAGATTTTTAGATTTTAGGATATTTAAATTTTTAAATTTTCATATCTTTAGATTTTTAGATTTTTAGATTTTAAGATTTTTAAATTTTTAGATTTTTTGATTTTTAGATTTTTAGATTTTTAGATTTTTAGATTTTTAAATTTTGAGATTTTTAGAATTTAAGATTTTTAGATTTTTAGATTTTTAGATTTTTAGATTTTTAGATTTTTAGATTTCTAGAATTTTAGAATTTTAGAATTTTAGATTGTTAGATTTTTGGATTTTTAGATTTTGTGATTTTTAGATTTTTAGATTTTTAGATTTGTCCGTGTGGCTGTTGGCCACAGCATCGATGCTGAAAAGTTTTTTGTCGAAGAACAGGATTACCATTTTTTTCCTTCTACAACAAGGAAACCAATCTCTTGGAACGAGCCGTCACTCGTAGTTCCTTGACCCAGTCCTTAATCAAGTGGCGTTTCACTCTGGCTCTGGAAGATGCATGCGGGTCTTCTTTGATGATTCTCCGCATAAATTTCTCCGAAATATTGGCTTCCTTTCCTCCAGATTCTTGAATTTTTAGAGTTTTAGATTTTTAGATTTTTAGATTTTTAGATTTTTAGATTTTTAGATTTTTAGATTTTTAAATTTTTAGATTTTTAGATTTTCAGATTTTTAGATTTTGAAATTTTTAAATTTTTAAATTTTTAGATTTTAAGATTTTTAGATATTTAGATTTTTAGATTTTTAGATTTTTAGATTTTTAGATTTTTAGATTTTTAGATTTTTAGATTTTTAGATTTTTAGATTTTTAGATTTTTAGATTTTTAGGTTTCTAGATTTTTAGATTTTTAGATTTTTAGATTTTTAGATTTTTAGATTTTTAGATTTTTAGATTATTAGATTTAAAGATTTAAAGATTTTTAGATTTTTAGATATTAAGATTTTGAGATTTTAAGATTTTAGATTTTTAGAGTTTAAGATATTTAAATTTTTAAATATTCATATCTTTAGATTTTTCGATTTTTAGATTTTTAGATTTTTAGATTTTTAGATTTGATTTTACGAGTCTTAGATTCTTGAATTTTTATATATTTAGATTTTTAGAGTTTTAGATTTTAAGATTTTAAGATTTTTAGAATTTTAGTATTTTAGAATTTTAGATTGTTAGATTTTTAGATTTTGAGATTTTGAGATTTTGAGATTTTGAGATTTTGAGATTTTGAGATTTTGAGATTTTTAGATTTTTAGATTTTTAGATTATTAGATTTTTAGATTTTTAGATTTTTAGATTTTTAGATTTTTAAATTTTTAAATATTTAAATTTTTAAATTTTTAAATTTTTAGATTTTTAGAATTTTAAATAAGGAGTGTATCGAAAATTAGTTATAAACATTCGATGCGTTATTACGCATAAACTACTGTATATATTTTTCGCGTGTAAGCGCCATTTGCTTTGTTTACATGTCAAAAATGATTATTCGGTTCATTCATTTCCGTTGATAAAGTTGTATTCAAAATGTCGCGAATTGAATTTGAGACTAAAAGAAAATTCTGCACACTTGGTGCACCGAAAAGGGTGTTACTTACAACCAGATTGCGAAAAGAGTAAATGTTCACCCGGCAAGTGTAAAACGCATCATCGAAAAGTTTGGTAAGGAGTGCTCCCTCAAGGATTTACCAAGAAGTGGCCGGAAACCCGGCTCCAGCAACCCCGATTTGGACCAAAAAGTTGTGGATTATATTCAACGGAACAAATCTGCCTCTACTCGCGATCTAGCAAAGAAGTTCAGGACCAGCATCGGAATGATTCAACGAATCATGCGCAGGAATGACTTGAAGACGTACAAAAAGCAGAAAGTGCCCAAACAAACTCCGGAACAAAAGTCTCGTGCCAAAACCAGGGCTCGAAAGCTGTACAGCTGCATTTTGGACAATGTCGACCAGTGCATTTTGATGGATGACGAAACATACGTTAAAGAAAATTCAAGAACGCTACCGGGGCCGCAGTTTTATACTAAATCTGTTGGAGAACGTGTGCCAACCGCAGATACGACTGTTGCGATGGAGAAATTCGGTCAGAAGGTGCTCATTTTGGCAAGCTATTTGCACATGTGGCTTGCGTTCTTCAATTTTCTATACAAAAGGAACTATAAATGCTGAGATTTATCAAAAGGAATGTTTGAAGAACAGGTTGCTACCATTGTATAGAAAGCACCAGTCCCTCCTCTCTTCTGGCCAGATTTGGCATCGGCACATTACGCCAAATCCACTCTACAGTGGCTGACGGAGAATAACATCAAGTTCGTAGAAAAAGACATCAACCCACCAAACTGTCCCCAGTTGCGACCGATCGAACGCTATTGGGCAATAGTCAAGCGTATATTTAAGAAGGATGGTACAGTGTCCCAAAACATGACCGATTTTAAGAAAAATTGGGCAGCGGCATCCAGGAAGTGCACAAAGGTCACTGTGCAGAATTTGATGGCAGGTGTCAAATCAAAGGTACGGGCATTCTACAGAAATGAACATGATGACTAGTTTTTCCGTTTGGATCTTTTGTAAACATGTTAAGCTATAATAAACTGAAATAGTATGTTAATTTTAACCATGTTTTCATGCCTATTTTATTATTTGGAAGTTTATAACTACTTTTCAATACACTCCTTATATAGATTTTTAGATTTTCAGATTTTTAGATTTGATTTTACGAGTCTTAGATTCTTGAATTTTTATATATTTAGATTTTTAGAGTTTTAGATTTTTAGATTTTTAGATATTTAGATCTTTAGATATTTAGATTTTTAGATTTTTAGATTTTTAGATTTTTAGATTTTTAGATTTTTAGATTTTTAGATATTTAGATTTTTAGATTTTTAGATTTTTAGATTTTGTGATTTTTAGATCTTTTTAGAACTTTACATATTTATATATTTATTTTATTTTTTTATATATTTATATTTTTATATTTTTAGTTGTTTAGATATTAAGATATTTAGATTGTTAGATTTTAAGATGTTCAGATTTTTTAATTTCAAGATTTATAGATTTTCAGATTTTTAGATTTATAAATTTTTAGGTTTTTAGATTTTTAAATTTTTAGGTTTAAAGATTATTTTCAGATATGTAGATTTGTAGATATTTAATTTTGATATTCATTTTGATTTCTATGTAACGAGCGTTTTCTATTCTGCGGTACATTAAAATCTGGGTACAAAATTAATAAAATGTCTAATCAGAGCTCTTTAATCTCTTCAAAATATGATTTAATGAAACATTCGTTGAAGATAGATTCCCCGTGACATCGTATTCGATTTCCACCAGCACTGAAAACTTGACTCGCAATCTTCGTGAAGATTTGAAGTAAATTATTTTCGTACACGACAATTACGAAATCTGCCGAGCGTCTCTTGGCAATTCAACTCTGAAAGCTGAAAAAACAGATATAAATACTTTCAAGACAAGGAATCAAAACCATAAACGTATTTGCATAATAATGACAACTTTATTCCATTTGGTTATTTCTTATATTTACGCTTTCGAAACTGGTTAAGTTTAGTGATAAAGCCATTAGCCGAATTCCCCGTCCACTTGTAAGAACAATTTCTATAATGTTAAGTGTCATATCTTTGTACACACATACAGATACATGTACAGACATATGCACACGTCAATTCAGTTGGGGTGTGGAAGTAGTTCACCTCCCCGCGGTGCACCCTGGAAACGTTAAGCTCCCCTTAACGGCTAAACGAACTACAACGGAGGAAGCGCCATACGGCGCAGGAGTCGGCAGGAGCCTGCAGGAGCCGGCAGGAGCTCGTAAGCGGTCGTGACATGGGGAACAGGGACGATCCTGGGCTGCACTCCCAGACGTTCCAGCCCTGGTCCTGGCCCTGGCTTTCTCGATCGGAGGAGGGACCATACGACGCGAGGTTCGGCAGGTACCGTAAGCGGTCGGATAGGGAGATCGCGGACGATCTGGACAGACCACCAGACGTCCCGAACCCTGCATGGATCCAGGAGCATCTCGATCGAATCAGCGTCAGGTCGGCGAAGCTAACTACAAAAGACCTATGTAGTTAGACA
Source organism: Aedes japonicus (assembly GCA_034211315.2). Taxonomy (NCBI): domain Eukaryota; kingdom Metazoa; phylum Arthropoda; class Insecta; order Diptera; family Culicidae; genus Aedes; species Aedes japonicus. The sequence continues at coordinate 60,702 of JASCZW010005269.1, forward strand.
TAGTGAGTGCGTAAAGCACACTAGCCCCCTCCTTGAAGTAATACCGAAAGGTGGTTCCGGGGAGGGCCGGGGCTCAAGGCACGGGTGGGTTTTTAGTGGGTCGAGGAGTTGGCACCCTCATCCCCACACCCTGAGTTCTTCAGGAGTCTGTTTGCAGATTTTCCGTCCCGTCAAAAAAAAAAAAAAAAAAAACACGTCAATTCATCGACCTGAGTCATATAACACTATGGATATCAGGGCCTTCTATCAAAATGTAAGAGTTGGAGTTATCCTATAGTCTTTACAGTGCACGAGAAAGCCGAACATTTAAAAGGTATAAGCATAAGGAAATGTTGAAGGAATAATTTATACCCGCGCCGATTCACGCCGCCGCCGTTCAAAGTTACCATACACTCCGCCGCCGATTCAACATAGATCGGCGCACAGGTCTAGCTTTAACATATGCCCAAATCGAATAATCCAGCGATTTAAGATCAGGACTGCTAGGGGGCCACAAATCCTTCGGCCAAAATGTCATGTTATCGTTCAACCATTGTTAGGTTCGATTGGACGTGTGACACGGCGCTCCATCCTGCTGTAGGCCAAAGTTTAGGGCCTTGGAGAAGTTGGCCTTCATCCAGGGAAGCACTTGGTTCTTTAGAATACCGATAGACACTTCGGTATTGATTTTAACTCCAGCATCAATGAAAACAGGCGGCATTTTAAACCGTCATGACACCAGCCGGAAGATTGGTTTGAAATTTGAATTTCACTTTTTCCGGAACGTCCTCCATTTTCTGCGGTGAAATGAACCCGTCCGTGTGGCTGTTGGCCACAGCATCGATGCTGAAAAGTTTTTTGTCGAAGAACAGGATTACCATTTTTTTCCTTCTACAACAAGGAAACCAATCTCTTGGAACGAGCCGTCACTCGTAGTTCCTTGACCCAGTCCTTAATCAAGTGGCGTTTCACTCTGGCTCTGGAAGATGCATGCAGGTCTTCTTTGATGATTCTCCGCATAAATTTCTCCGAAATATGGGCTTCCTTTGCAAATTTTCTTATGGAACGCACAGTAAACTGCGGTAAACTGTTGCCAAATGGCACCCTACCACATTGGCAATCTTTTTCGGCTTCTTTTGGGCGAGGAACAAACTGGTGATCACTTCTTTCGCGAACATTTTGACGAATTTGCAATAAAACAAATAGAATGTTTGGATGCAGCACTTGAAAGTAAACATAAACAAATACACTTTCGATAGAAATTAGTCACAAGCTACACGAATTAACCCAATACTCAAGTTTGAACATTTTCGCATTATTTTCTGCCGCACCCTGTAGTTCGAAAGTTTCCATCTGAGAACTCCTAATGGCAACCAACAATTCGTGAAAATTCTCTATTCGGCCGGTAAATCAAACCATTTGCATCTGGTACCGAAACGACTGTCAGAGGCTAGTTCTAAATCCATCTCAAACGACCAATGTAGACGGCCCCTAAACCACCAAATAGCCACTTAGTTTAGCATATGTAGTATCATCATCGCTTTATAGAATGAACAAATAGACGGCTCTTCCCGCCCAGCACCGACCGCCAGCCGGCCGACGAAGCCGAATACTTATTGTGGTTCTTAGTTACAACTCACCACAGACAGGTCGGAGTTTGTAGAACCCATTCGTTCGTCTTCGTACGTTCGTACATCCTGTTCGAGACTGGAAAACTCCGGTTCTTTATGCACAGAGCGTATCTTATGTGAGTAAGTTGGTACGGTAGCCAACCTACCTGTCGCCGAGTCCGAACCGCAGCCCGGCGCTGATTACGAATGCCAAGTGCGTCTCGAGTGAGTTTAATTAACAATTTAAATTACACACATTATGGTATCTTCATGAGGAGAAGTCCCCCCCCGCTCCCCCGCAAATTCTTGCCCAAACTGGTCGGTGGCATCAGAACAACATGATGTGAACATTATTGGCGTTTCTGTCGAGTGACAGCAGCATTCCGTTTGGAATTTCGATTCATCGACGAGGCGTGTGAGTTCCGCCTGCCAGCCGGGATTTACTGATTCGAGGAATTTCGGCAAAAGAATTTACTGCTCACCTAGAACGCATCGACGAAAGATTAATTGACATTCGATTGCGGTGATAGCCGTGTGTCGTCGGATGTCGGGAGGGGTTCGATCCAGTTGCGACTCGCTGGGAATTACTGGGGTGAGGGTGAGGGTTCCACCCTAAACTGTTTTTCCTCTCGATGCAACCGTCACAATACCCGCAGAGTTTTGACAGCCCGCACAAATAGATGAGTTTGAAAAGCCACTCGAATTTTCACGCTACCGGCAGGGAAAACCGTTACATTGTCATCCCACCTAATGAATGAAGGCCGCTAAAATGGATGGTACTTGCGACTCTGTAGTGGATAGAATTTAATATAGGGGGAAGAAAGTATTGCCTCTTTTGGTGCGGTGGTCGCGTGTGAATACTGGGTTTTTCCCACCCGTGTCACGTGACTGCTTGTTTAGGAGGTAGACTATTGAAGGCGGAAACTTGGATTATGTACTAAAGCGCTCACCTCATAAAGTGCGAGATTTCTGATTGGAAATCCACTAAATGAAGCATGTTCTTCAGTGACCAGCGGAGAAAAATCATCCACTGAGCCACAGTATGTGATGTGTGATGTGATAAGAACCCACCATCAGTGCAATGATTACCTATGTCTGCAGGGCTGTTCTCAGCAAGTTACCCCGAAAGAATAGCCTACGTGATGGCTTGTTGTAGCCAGTGCAGGTAAATCTCATTTTTATTGAAATTATTCACTTAAGATTTACAGCTGACGTGGTTCCTCTTTCAGTTCATCAAGATGAAATCGACATGGAGTTTTCATAAGGGCCAATGTCGCAAACGTAAACAATGACTTCTTCCGCAAATTTCTTGAAAATGCAAACTCGCTCAAGTAAACTACCATTTCGATTGTAAAGGGGAACTCCTCTTCTGTACAATTATTGTGGTAATTCACAATGATTAAGTTAGCATTCTCGAGAAATTTGCGGAAAAACCCATTGTTTACGTTTGCGACATTAGCCCTTATGAAAACTCCATGTCGAAATGACAAAAATAGTCTGGGAACTAACATGAACTCACTGCAAGAAAGAGTGTATATTCCGTCACATCTCACTGATGTAAAAAGTTCATCCCGACAAAGCTCTTGTGACAGCCACAAGGAAAACATTAAGAGAAATTTTCTCGCTCATTCCCAAAGCTTACAGAAAAATCATTTAACGATTTGAAACTACGGCTGATCATGAAACATTTCATTCCAAGTCGCTGAAAATGCACGTTTAATTAAAGCCACCCTCTACTATGCTCTAAAAAAACTGAATTAGTCTGAAATAAAATTGTGCCGTGTGCAATCGACTTCCATAAAAAAATAATACACCTCTACATCTACCAGATATTAGTAAATTGCGACGATCGTGGAAAAGAATCTGTCGATAACATTAGAAATAATGTATAGGATTAAGGTGGAGCAGAATATCATATACATTTGTATTAGTGAGCCGAAAATAATGTAAACACAAATAATGACGTTGAAAATTGCACGGAACCTGCGTATGGAGCTATGAAATCGCTTGTATGCATGTATAAGTTACATATAGATGGATGTATTAAAGATCCAAACAAATTGAACTTCAAATATTGACACATTTTTATTCATTTCATTAGTGTAGGTGTCATTTATGATTCCATTTAATCCTTTGAATGATAAGGAAATAATCATTGTGACGACAATGTTGACTCTGGAATGAACATTTTCCAGTCGTAGAGTGTTGGCATCACCTTCTCGAGTACATCCTTGTTCAACTTTATAATCAAAATTTCTTCTAGAGAATCATCAGACAGCCCCGTCCTAATGTTAGATAAGACCTAGGACAGGACCTGCTAGCTGTTAGTGCAAAAACAAGACCATTTACCTGTCAAAAAAGACCGTTTTCTATTGGTCGCTTTGACAACCGCCTCTACCGCCTCCGTCGAGTTATGTTACAAGCAGGCAGTTTGTTGTTGGTTTGGCGGTGTTGCTAGTAGTCACTGTTTTTTCACTTTTTTCGTTTGTGACAACTCACACCAAATTTTTATTGCTGGAAAACAGCAAAGTTTTGCTAATTTTTTGTGCTGTAATTTCAGCAATGCCTACTGCAAAACCAAGATTGCTGATCAACCAGCAAAACTGATATTCAAAAAAGTGACAGCTCTTATACTGAGCCTGAAGCAAAATGCTCACAATTTGCTGAATAAACCAGCAGCAGATCAAAACAAATACTTTTGCTGTATTTTCGGCAAATTACAGTATTCGCTGAAAATACAGCACAGCTAATGTTCTGTTTTCTTTTTGGTTTTATAAATAAAAAAACGTTTTCGGCTTATTTTTCATTCATTAAACTAAGCTTTTTATTTATTTTAGTTGTAAATGAAGCCCATATTTTACAATCGAACAATTTTCTCTAGTGAATTCATAATCTTTTGTTTTCCCTTGTTTATGCACTTTGCACTACGTGATGGTTTTTTTTTTCTCTAATAATGAAAAGTAAGCGTTCCGAAGCAAATAACATCAATCAATATACATAAATTCACATTTTGTTATTCTACTTAAGTTTGGGTATTTTTGGATGTATATGTGTAAACTTGCCCACTATTACATTCGTACTCCAAGCACCGTAATTGACCTTTTTAGCTGATGGAAACATTCCCGTGAAATAAAGTTGGATCTAAAACTAAGAACTCAATTTGTAAAACAAAGAGACACGAAAGCTTCATTCGTTTTTATCCGCAATCCATCAAACTGACAGGCAAAATAGTTTACTGGTCTTCGGTAAATATTAGTTACTGATTTACAATCAGTAATAAAATATTTTCTGATTTTCGGTAAATAATACTGGATTCCACAAAATGTCAAAAAGAATGCTGGTTAACAGCATAAATGTGAATGCTGAAGGATATTCAGTAAATATTGATGCTGTGTTTCAGTTATTTGTTTAAGATATGCTGGTATATCAGTAACAAGTGTTTTGCTGATGTGTTTTCTGCTAAAACTATTGCTGGAATCAGTTAAGATTATTTGGTGTGTAGAGCAAATGCGGAAATAACAGTTCACTTTTGCAGTGGATTATTTTAAATCAGTCCGAAATGAAGTGCAAAGCGAAAAAATGTGGTCGCAGTGACGTGTCACATCCGGGTTTCCGTTTTCATCGGTTCGCGAGAGATCCAATCGTTCGCCGAGAGTAGGTGAAGGCCACCATTGGGAACGGATGCGAGAAGAGATTCTCTTGCTCAAGCTTTCTCCAAACAGCAGAATTTGCAGCGTAAGCATCAATGAAATTCAATGAAACCTTATCAATTAACGTTTAGTTTGATGCAGCTTCATTTTCCGAACGACAAAAGAAAGTTTTTTAATTACTTTATTTTCAATGGGATTACTGTGTAAACATATCTGGCAACATTGGAGCGACTCCCGTATCATATATAGCAAATGTTACTCAATTTTCGTAAAAAACTATATAGCAAATGTTACTCAATTTTTGTAAAAAGTGGATCTACTCAAAAATTGAGTTGCTCCACTTTTTAACGAAAATTGAGTAACATTTCCGTGAGAGAAAAAGAGATAGCAAACAATTGTACTCAAAAATTGAGTAAAGTGGCGCGGGAGTGTATGTCATAATGGGAACCCCTGTAGCTGAAAATTAAGTGCTGTCACTTTGTAAAACTGCATGTCGGTTTGTAAAAATAAAAATTATTAGATTTTTCTTGTTTAAAAAGCGAGAAAAAATAGTTGAGATTCATAAAAAATATTTTTGTGTTAGGAAGAACGCCCATCATCGATACAGTTGGAAATTTTTTTTTAATTTTTAAATTAAAACCCCCTATTGCCATGTTTTTTGTAATATCCGAATAACGTGCTCCTCGACATTTTCGATTCTGATTACGTTGAATTTCACTTAAAAGTGAATCAATAAGCTGTCTGGGTGTTACTGTTCCAATGACAATTTCACTTCCGACGTCCTGATCATTATGCAAAAAGTCATTCGAGGCAGACCCTGAGTTAAAAATAAAAAAATTTATTAAAAAATAATATCCACGTACGGTACCTTGTACCTTGTACAATATTCATCTTCTACTGCTGGTTTGGGTTCCAAAACAACATTTGAATCAGAGTATCCGATGCTCGATCCGATATCATCATCATTTAAAGGGCCATGAATCGATGGTACTACCAATGGCCTTAGACTTTATAACAAATGTTACATATCAATTAGCCACATAAATCAGCATCAACATTACGAATGAACGTGCCTCCGTACGTAATCAATGTCAGAATTCTATCTTGCTCATGATTATCCTTGTTAAGGAAATCTTTTTCCACAAAGGGATAATCACAAACCAAGCTGTTATGGGTTATGGTTCGTCGTTTGACAGAATTGTTTCCATGACGCAAAAGATCTAATTAATAGAAGCGTTTCTGTTCTTCAGTCGAATCTATTTTTAGTGAACATATTCTATACCTGTTTTGCCGGATGCCTTGAAGAAAGATTTTGTAGATATTCCTTTCGTAGCATTAGGGCAACCGGAAACACAACAGCGGCGGTAGCTCATTTTTCCAATATTTACTTCTGTTTACTTATAATCTAATTGATTTATTCAGTAACCTATTAATTACCAACACTTAGCACTAATTGTTAAATATATACTAAACTAAGAAAAGGATATGCGATGTCAAAAATCTAGATAATTAAAATGGAATGCGAAGAGGAAGATCTGTACGAGACGAATTGACGCTCGAGAGGAAACGGAAATTTTGCGATATTAAATTTGCTTTTCGCTGTACGGGTTCGGGCATGCATATGTGTGTGTTTGGTTTGTTTATTAATGTGGTTCAACGTTATTACGTTGACGATGCGAGTGGCACTGCTATCTGTCTCTTAAAATTAGAAAGAGTGAAGGGGGTATGTCAACCCCCACCTCAATCCCAGTTTTATAGTTGTTATAGGAACAAACGAATTTCCCGCCAACTTATCCAGTGGTTGGTAGCACCCTCTCAGAATACAATAAAACTTTGTGGGTGGGTAGACTGTGTCTTTTCAAGTAACTTTGCATACTTTGTTTTTCCAAAATTTATCTAGACTAACATTTGAAAAGGGCTTAAGGTTTTTGATCGATTTTTTTTTTAAATCGACATAATTAAAAAAGGACAAGACTTACAAAAAAGTGATGTATGTGTGACTTTTAGAAATAAAACATAAAAATTGATGTAGAAGGAGATGTTTGCTCATCACCATGAGGCACCAAGAGTGAACATTAATGTTTTTGGCTAGAATGAAAGATATGAAGTGAAAGTGTTGAAAGTTCCGTCAGTGTGCGGCAGGTTGGAAATAGAACAGATGTTTTTATTTGGAAATTGAGTTCACTATTGTATGGTTACAATATATTCAATTGTAACTCAATGAGAATTTTTTATTCGGGTAGACTTTAAACAGCTTCATGGACAGACATTTTATACCGGACGGGGAAAAGTGGCAGATATTTTCAAGCACATTAATGTTCGCTGTCAATGTTCGCGAAGAAATATGCATGTAGCAGGCCATCTGTACTTGTGGATTGTAGAGCAACGTTTACATTGCGATCGGAACCGTCAACCAGGAAATTTATCTGAGCGAGTGCCTACAAAAACGTCTACTGCCTTTCCTTAGGCCGGATTTGGCATCTTGCCATTACGGAAGAAAGGCCATAGAGAGGTCCAGGGGTGCTGAAGCCGTTCCCTACCCCATATAGGTTACTAAATCTATCGAAACGTGTTCTAAGTTTATACACAGGTTTTATAACAGGATGTTGTCCTAGTTAGTGTCACCTAAAGCTCATCGGTAAGCTAGATGAAGATAAATATTTTTTTTGTATCCTAGAGAGTGAAAGCTCTGAACACCCTTTAATGAGTATTAGTATGAGTATGAGTGTGCAGCGTCGTGCACACATTTGTGCACGAATTTGTTTGTTTGTTTTTTTTTTCTCTGTTTGGGACATAGATAGTGACATTGACGAAGTATTACTCCGACGATAGGAAATACGTTCAGTTCAACCACAAGAAACCGACCAATTTCCAATCGGAGTCATGCCAAGCAACCGTTGGGCTCATACAGTGGATACAATCGAATTCTCAAAAAATGTCAGATTAATTATGAACGCTTTTGTTCTCTATATCAATATAATTGTAACCGGAATAGATGACGCAAAATGCAACCCGCACCGTTTAAAAAACAAAACCTTTTCCAAACCCAATTAGGAGCGATTACGAGCAAAGCTACCCCAAAAGGCACTATCGTTCTCATTTGATCGCACCCCTCAAGAAACATGCCAACCACATCATTAGGATTTGCATGCTTTAATGTACACACAGGAGAGCGCATGGCGTCAATTGACCCGACTCGGTGCGTGACCCCTATGAGCCGGTATGCTATTAGATTACCACCACCAGCTTTTCCCAATCTGATACTCAGCACTCAAGTGGCTGCTCTTCGTCAATAACTACAAGTAGGGGAAATCCCTCCGTCATAAGCTATGTCATTACCGGTTCGTTTAGTCCCCTTGCGCTTGCGTCCCTAATTTTCATTTACAAAAAAAAGATAGAATAGAAACAATCAACAAATAATCCAATATATCACTTTATGAGGATTTTCCCCCTAGTTGCAGTGGAAAGTGAAAATCTCCCAAGCGGGATTTTTTTTTCTCAGCTGGAGGTATATCATCTCCCACGATGATGACGATGGGACATGCTGGCATGTTAACGAATTAAACGGTCCCGGGGAAAATCCTCGACTCGACCGTTTTCAACTCATCTGTGTCATCTTTTGTCTTGCATTGGGAAAACTCTACCCTCATTCAGCGAGACAAACATTTTGTCGTTGATCAGCTAGAGAAAAATAGTAGGCTGAAAGTTATTCTAATTTGAATTATTTTTTCGTAGTCAAGGAGATGTTGCAAGTTGCAACCATCAATTACCACCCGGCAGTCGACTTGTTGGCAGCAGCGCTACTGTTTCCGCAGACCGTATGGCATGTCCGTTTGCCACGCAGCAGCAGCAGCAGCTAATCCAACCATCACCATTTGGTGAAATTTGGCAGGAGGGCAATCCTTTGTGTACGAAGTGTTTATTTCCGAACGTTCACTGCACTCACAGGGTCAATTATTTTGGCTAACTTCCAGCAAAGTTTGCTGGAAGAATGGCAGCAGCAGTGGCAACAAAAACAACAAAGGAGTGCATCACGCACTTTGCATGACACACACACATCACACGAGTAGAACAGATCTGCTCTTAATTGACGGTTTCTCGCTTCGAAAACCGGATCTGACTTGTGCCACTACTTGGCCAGAAGCAATTTTGGGCTTTGGATGCCTTCTGTGGCTGACTGCTTGCTTGAATGGGGAGATTTGGCATGCAAATTAGTAGGTTCTGCTTTAGGAATTGTTTCGTATATTCTGGTATTCGTACCTTAGGGACAGTGATGCATGTTGAGTTAATTTTTACATCAGAAATGTTTTCGACCGAGTAGTACTTCCAAATCAGAGAAACTTCCAGTTCTGATGATGGTATACCTTTTTATTGTTTAGTTGAAGTTTAATTGATAAGCTAGCAAGGCATTATGAGCTGCAGTCAACTTTTTTTCCTTTAGAATACAAAAGCACAACGAGGCATATGTATTCTCAATTACACATGTCAAAGGGCCTAAGGGCAGTCCATTATAGAAAGTGGACACCTGTTTCTCAAAAGAATATATTTATTTTCAAGCCAATTCATAAGTTTGGTTTAGATAAATGAAAGGCTACAGATATATGACCGCCGGCGTCGGTGGTATAGTGGTAAGCGTGACTGCTCCTTGGCACCCCAGTGGGTCGGTGACGTCAGTTGACGTCGGTGATTTTCCTGAGGCGAAAAAATCTGGTCACGTCTTCCTTCGGAAGGGAAGTAAAACCGTTGGTCCCGACTCATATTCATAAGTCGATAGGTAGGGTCCAGGTGCTGGAGTCGTGTCCCTGGCGTCAGTGATTGGTCACCATGTGAGGAAATAGGCCGACGGAAAAAAATAAAAAAAATAAAAACGTCAGTTTAAATGTTTACTTCTCATTTTTGTTTCTGAAGAACGCTCGGAATTTTCTCTTGATACCTCCGATTAGATTCTGCACAACTTTCTTTGTAAGTTTTCGTTGTGCTGCAGATTAAATTTTATAGAAGCAGTTAACAGATCTTGATTCTCTTCCATCTTTCTTAAGATGCCGCTTAATTACTGCCCCGGATCTTTCAATAGAACACAGTGCAGGGCAGTTTGGGGGATTTGGGCATTTTTCAACAAATTTGACTTGTTCCTTTTTGAGCATCATGTTCAACGTAGCAGAAACATAGTAAGGGAAGGTCCATTAATTACGTCACGCAGTAGGGGGGGAGGGGGGATTTGAGAAAACGTGACGATCCATACAAAAAAATTTGAAGGTCCATACAAAAAACGTGACAAGGGGGGGGGGGGGCTATAAAAAGTCAATTTTTGCGTGACGTAATTAATGGATATTCCCTAAGTAGATGCCAGATCCGATCAAAACAATGCAGGATTCTTATGCTTCCGTAGACGGATAGAAGAATGGTTATTTTGGCATTGTTTTCTGTAATTTTCACTGTTGTGAAATATGAAGAACTCTTGTCACACCGAAACCATTTTCCCAAATTTTTCGGTTTGGATTTATCGCACATCATCAGGCACATCAGGCCTCTTCTCAGCGTTGAACAATTGCGGTCTCGGATACCAATTTGACGTACGTCTCGTCGTCCATCAAAATGCACCGGTTCGGCTTTTGAAGGAGAACTTCCTACAATTATATGACCGATGTTCGAAGAGACTGTCAGTGAATCCATCCTTTTGGGTGCGTTTTGCTTCTTGTAGGTTGTGATATTGTTACCTTTATTGATATTCTGCACAGTTACGACGCTCATGCCCACATTTTTGGCAATTAACGAACGGAGAAAAAAAGATGTACAGCTGCGAGCTCTTTTTTTCTGGTCCGAAGACCTCTTTTTACGTCCAGATTTTGATAAAGATTCAATAGAACACATTTCTTCAAACTACTTAACATTCTTGAAAACTACAGATCTAGTGCATTTCACGATTTTTGCCAATTCTCGAAACAACCACGTTTCGAAAAACCATTTGTGCAGAATTAATCTGACAGCAGATAAGGCGATCCGACCCATCGTTCGTAATTTCTCACTTGTTTCCAGGAACTTTGCGTTGCTATCAACCACATATAGATGCACCATAGCTCACATGAATTTGACAATTTTCGACATCTGACAACTGAAATCGACTAAGATTTTTCATTAGGGCCTCACTAATCTAAGACAGCCATTTTGAAGCACAAGGGTCCTATTCGATAGAATTGGTATCTTACATGGGTAGATATTGTATGACGAGAATTTTACAGAAGAAACCATTGTTTACGATTGTCAGTTAGGCCATAATGAAAAAATCTTTATCGGAATATGGCACATCAAAACTGGCACATGAAAAATCCTGTTATATTATAATGACTTGCTTTTTTCTTGAAAAACCTCAAGGTATGAAATCAAGTTGTTTTTTCTTGGAATATTCTTTATTACAAAAACAACACAAATAAAACCGGATCTTTGTTTAATAACTTGGGGTGTTTCTGGAAAAAAAGTTGAAAAAAAATCGTTCATTGCATAGATAGACATCCACAATTTTCCAATTTTATTTTTAAATTTTTTGAAAAGTTTTTTTTTTCAGTGTTAAGCTTTTTTTTACAAAACACCATTGATTATCTTAAATTTGGTTTCTCACTCAATTGTTTTGCCATCAATTGTTTTCTTCTTATGACATTTTGTGGATTAGTCATATAAAAACACACAAAAGATTGCTAACGTTGCTGTATAGCGCATGAAGGATTACAAACAATTTCGTTGTTTACGCTTTCTTTGGCTTGGAATCAAACGAGGGAAAATTTTCCGTGCTTGTTAAAATTTATTATTTTTATCTGAGTACACGCAAAGTTTCATCTAAATCGGCGAGGGTCAAGTTGAGTCGTTTAATTGTTTGGTAGAGAATTGCTCCATTTTCAGAAAGCAATGGGGTAAAGATTGTACTCGAAAAAAATGCACCAATTTTTTTACACGGCTTGTTTTCGGCAATAATCCCAGAACGGAACAACTTATCGACCTCATTCGAATCACATTTTCCGTTCTGGGCAAAATGTAATCACGTAGCAGTCTAAAAAAACACAATTTTTATTGTAAATAATCAATATTTCAGATACCGTATTTTGAACAATTGCATGTACACATGCAAACAAAATCGAAGTAATATTAAAATGTTTATGCATGTGAATTGATCAACTCTATTTAGTCTATTTTTTACGCGGTTTCATAGTAAAAGTGGAACGTATCGTAAAAAAAAACCTTTGTGTATCACTTTTTATTTCAAAAGTTGATCTTGCGGCCTTGATTAAAGCTTAGTTTGGCGGTGCGGATGTTTACATGCGCAAAATTTCGTCAACACAACCCGTCGAGTGAGTTATCCGAACTGACGCCCGAAGCAAGAAGCGCTTCTCGACAACAAAATTATGCGTGCGGGCGCGAAAATACAGTCCAGTCCCACAGGTGGATCCCAAAACAGTAGTGGCAAAATCTTTCAAGGAGGCAGCGAAAGAACAGCCGACCCCGTGAACGCTAGGAAGGTGAGGGATAACTTCAAGCGCAATCTGATCCATTCGATTCAGGATGAGGTCTAGAAGGTCAATTTTTCGTCTAGTTTGTCCAGCAGACAATGAAGTGGGCCGGGCTCCGTGTCTTCAAGCCAAGGAAGGCGCCCAACTTAGCCGATAAACAGAATAGGAAGACGATGAGGCGTTTAAAGCGGACGCCAAGCAGATTCTGGGTCTGGAGTTTTGCGTCGACTAGTCCCACCTCAAATTTGCCTAAGTTACAACGGGATTTTTTCCCTACAAGAGTGCCAGTTGTCATGGGTTAAGATAAGATTTCCTGGAAGTTTAAGTCCGGCAACCTAAGGTAGATTCTAATTGTACAAAAATTGTATAAACAAGGATACTTATCGGGTTGGTGAGCTATAATGTAGGTTATTTGTGCCTTATTTATTTGAAGAACTATACATCATTCATCCACCCGTCTTACACATCTATTCCATCAAAATAAAATTCAAAAATCTTAAATTCTCATCATTTAAAAAAAATCTCCGAATGGCTGATGGAAGGTTGCTGCGGATCCCGTGTACATTCAGCAACAGAGTTCAAGATAATTATGAATCTTCCAAACAGTGGTAAGGACGTGGAAAAGTGAACAGAGATAAGCGGGTCAACGACCTGAAACGGCGGGTCAACTTTTAATGAAAGTGGATGCTTGTCTTGGTGACTCACCCTAGATTTTTGAGTTGGTTGGAGCTGATAATGTATCACGTGATCAAACTAAAGATCCCAACATATCTAACAGGATAGTCTTTTTGAGCAATATTTAGGCGAAAAAAGCCTGTCACTGATCAACTAGATCAGTGATCAACAAGTGAATGTAATCAATTAAACCTGCGAGATCCACTGCAAAGGAGAATAGCGGTACAAGGAAATGGAAAAGCACAACCAAATTTTAAATATACTAATCTTTATTTATAACTTCAGATCATGCATGGAATTCCCAACTTTTGTGAAATAGTTTTTAATTTCGGTCACGTGGCTATGATAAATTGTCTAAACTACAAGGTTCATAATAGATACGCAAATCCTTATACAATTGCAGCAGGACAACAATGCAGACATGTGTAATTGATATTAACATTTTACATTATACCCAACTAACATTTTTAGTTGCCTAAGCCGAAGTTAAGAACATATAAGCTGTTTTATAATTGTATAAAAGCAAGTGAAGCTGAATAAGCTATAAGCAGAATTAAAAAATCGATGCAGTACTTATGCTTAATGTAACACAGCTTTAACACAACATTTAGCTTTAGGTTGCATACTTTGAAAAGAAAGCTCTTATACGAACAATGTTTGTCTGCATTTACACAGCTTGTTTATGTAGCTAAGAAATTAGTCGGTTAAGCTTTTGAATTATCATTCTGTGTTCTCTTACACAGTTTTATTTGTTGGCTTTATAATAGCTTTTCAAAAGCCTTTATATTAGAAATACCTTAGCCGCTATACAGCTTAGTGATTATAGCTGTATAAAATGTTGTATAAGTACATTGAGCGAACATATCGAAAAGATTTCATTCGAATATAGTATGGAAATTTGCCAGAAGACATTATTGCAAATTTTATACGATTCCCTTATGGAAAGAAATCATATGACGATCGTATGAATATTTTCCTCACATGAAAAAAAAGTTGCAATCGGGATGCGAACCATGAACCTCGGCATCCAGAGCCGAGCCACAATCCCACGAGACTATACACGCTTGATAAGTGATGTCAATTGAAAGCGTAGAAGAGGCATGCTTTTATCGACCAATGCAACAATAATCTTTTAATACGATCTCTTATGGCTTTGTGGTTAATAGTTCTGATCGTAGGGATAATTTCCTGAGTGTAGTTGCGGCACAGAGTATGGAGCATATATGCAGTTATTTATATGGAGTTCTTGAGCTTGAGCTCTTGAGTTGAGTCTTAGCTGTCAAACTAAATAAAAGGAATACCGTCCATTTTATCGAGCAGAGCATTTAGATTTCAAAATATTTCGAAGGATGTTTAAAAAAATTAAGAAAAGCGGTACTTACTATTGAAAACGAAATCTGAGAAAGTATGAAGCTTATTTGAGAATTCATATTCGGAGATTCGCGCAATTGACAGTGCTGTCGAAAATTGCTTTCAAATAAACAATATAAATTCCACTGAGCAGAAGATCAGGTGTTCAATTCCGGTCTTAGTGGATTTTTTTAATCACCGAGAATTCATTAATATAGCAATGATAAATATAGCAATCTATAACAACAGTTATAAATGAAATTGATATTAATGTAGTTTAAAAAAATTATAACAAATGAATCCAAGCGCGGCACAGCTAACAACGTAAATTGGATGGTGATCATGTTTAGATTATAAGAATCTCGGTAACACTGATTTTCAAAACAGTACAAACCTGTTCGTAAAGAGCTTCAGCAATTATTGTTGTTCAACATTATTAGAACTAAAATATGTTTTGAACACTTTGAATACGGGTACTGGAATTCCTCACAGCTGATATGGATCTGAGGATACAGTCACCGTTCTTAAGGTGAAGGTGCAGAGTTCAAATCTGGTAAGTACACGGGTAAGTGATATATAAATATATACTATATATAAACATTATAATACAAAGTTCATATAGTTAAATGTTAATTACGCATTACAACGATAAAACAACACCATTGCCGTAATACCGTCCACGAGTATTGTAAACAGTGTTTGACATACATATTTTTTCGATTGCTGTATAGTGACTATGTTTAAGCGTTTATATATCAACGTGTTAAGACTACCAATAAAAAGCTGTTTGCCACAGTTCTAAAAATAGAAATTGCGATGAACAAATAAATATGCTGAATATGCGTTTCAAAGAACAGTTACGTAATAAGTTGTATAATTTTTGGATAAAAAGCTTCCTAGGCTATAAACCGATTACATATTCTGCTTGACATTTTTTTCATTTTCATGAAGCTGGGTAGATTCGCCAGATTTGCTTGTGAAAATATTGGCTGGGCGCTTGTGCAACCACTACTTAACCATTACTCAGTTTAAAGTTGTATACGTATTGCCTATGAAGCGTTTATCTAATTAAAAATGTTACTTGGGTAATATCCTAGAGGGTTTGAGCTGTTTAGTGGAATACCTGTAACTAGAAATTAGAAAGAAATATGAGTACTCAGAGGTCGAGTTAAATGTAGTTCGAAGACACTGAAGAAGTCTGCACACGGTAGACAGAAATACGAGTATCTGTCGAAGATAAGCAAAGGTAGTTGGGAATTAAAATGGAAGATACTAATTTTTCTTCTAATTTCTAGTTATTATAATATCCCCTTCACTGCTCCTTTACACATACTATTCTATAAGATATTGCAGTTCAATTTAACACTTTTATTATTATCATTAACATTTTTGTCATTACTCGGATTTTCAGGATACATATTATTATTTTTACCTCGTGTGTCCAAGCACTCTTCCTCCTCTGTAGATTCACAAAATGCGTTGTGGTTCAATTCTATTCATTGGAATCCAAAATCTGGTGGGCTGTCATTCTCCTGTTGCTGTCTCTTACAACCAAACGTCAAAAGATTCAATGTTTGTAAACAATACTGGTTTTCGTAACCGTAGTAGCAAACGTCAGATGGGCCTTATTAAAATAAGACCCGTGGTATGTTGAATACTGTCAAACGCTAGTAAGTAGGATAGGGTTCCCGAGTAAAGTCTAAAATCATAAAGATATCAATTTGAAAACTTATTTGACATCAACATCAAGTTCAAATCTAAATTTGATTTCACCTCACAATTAACAAATTTGATATCAAACTTAGTTTTCATTTTGCTGTAATCTTGCGTTCACTTTTCTTTTAGAAAATTAGTTTTGTTTTCATTGTCTTTAGTAAAGATAGCAGAATCAGTTTTTAATTTGATGTTACAGGAATAAATATTTGCTTTCAATTTTGATTTTTTAAACGTTCAAACGACCAAAACGACAGCAACCAGAGTAATCATTATCGGAAATATCACAACAACACATTTTGTTTTTTATTTTATCTCAGACTCTACTCGGGTGGCCAGGTCCCTGTTTGAATCCAACTCATTTGACAGAATCATCTTTGGCGGTTAATGCAACGCAGTAGGCCTGGCCGCTTTTACGCTTGTATTATGTCTTTGATATGCTACAAGCACCAATATTGACCAGTCTTGGTAAAAGTCATGCTCATTAGATTCAAAAGCGTGGATTTTCAGGCAACATAACATTGACTACCTATAAGTTTCATGCGAAAATCAAATAATAACTCATGACAATAAACGTAACCAGAAGTTTTTTCAGAAGCAGATAATTTATCATCTCCATGCAAAGCGCTAGGAGCGGACAGTAATTTTATTGCTAGAACAAATAGACATGAAGAGAAAGCGTATTGATAGATCCGTAAGAGAACGGCAGGCTATTGAAATTGAATAGATGTAAGTTTGAAAACGAGCGGAGGGCATTTGAACGGTAGTATACGATCAGGCACATAACCCTTTGTCATACTACCCTATGCAGGATAGGCAAGGGGATCCCCCTTGCCTATCATGCATAGGATGGTATGACAAAGGTATGTGCCTGATCGTATCTACCGTTCAATGCCCTCGCTCGTTCAAACTACATCTATTCAATTTCAAGCCTGCCGTTCTCTTACGGATCTATCATACGCTTTCTTCGTCATCTGTTTGTTCTGGCAATAAAATTACTGTCGCTCTAGCGCTTGCATGGAGATGATAAATTATCTGCTTCTGAAAAAACTTCATCAAAGATCGTTACTTCCGCGCTGGGGAGAATACAAAAATAACAATCAAAAGTGTAACCAGAAGAATGAACATTCAATTTTCAAAATGCTTTGATATTCATTTATGTAAACAAGTTCATTTTCAAAACGAATTTCAAAATATCAGAAATGAAATTCAATCAACCACAATGAATATCAATTACCCGTCAGGATCAGAAAAATGCAAGGGCAGCCCGCCCAGGGTATTCTTGAACAACATTGCTAGCATCTATTCCTCTGGGACGATGGTGACGGCCCTGGTTGTTCCATGTTTGGATTAGGATTCAAAATCACTCAATAATAAAAAATCATCACAAGAGATGATATTCAGATTTCATCAAATGAAATTCATGCTTGATAATCAAAACAACAGTGACAGCTGATTTTTGACCCGCACATAGAGCCGACTTCATTCATTGCAGCAAACAAAATTCAGTTGGCATAGAAGTGACAGCGGTAACCATGAAAATCGGGAAAGTAAACATTATCATTACACTGGAATAAAATCATTTTCACTTCTCATTGATATTTTATGAAAATTCAAGGCACTGATATTGACACAAAAATATCAAAAATGTGTTTGTATTAGATTAGATTGGATTAGATTAGATTAGATTACACAAGTCCCACCATAAATTTGCCAAGAAGTACTTAGTGTGGCAGGCAATTTGTGGGTGCGGTCTATTAAGCAAGCCGTACATAATCAACGGCACAATCAACTGCCAAATATACAGAGAAGTTTTATATAATAGGTCTTCAAACAATTGTTTACACTTTCTTGTGAGTCTTACACACTTAGAAAAATTTACAGTATTCAGTGATTTTTACCGAACTTCTCAACAACTGACCGTTCGGTAATCCGATCTACTGGTTTCGGTGAAGTTGACAGTATTCCGGTAAGAAATGACAGGAACTTGTCAGAGTTTACGAAATCACTTTAAATCGGATTACCGATATCAACTGTTGAAAGTTTGATGGAGTGCCGAAGCTACTATACTCGTTTTCAAGTGTGTACAATGAGGAATAAAGGCGTTATTAGTCGGTTGACTATCAACGCTATTCCGGGTGCAGTTGAAAACCGGAATATAGCAGTCGCGCCAATCGATTTTACTCCGGTTCTATAAGTCCAAACAATGGCGCATCTGAGTGCGCTGTATGGCGCCATCAAATGCGCCATACAGCGCACTAGATGCGCCATTGTTTGAACTTATGGAACTGGGTAAAATCGATTAACGCGACTGCTATATTCGGTTTCCATTCCTGAAATATAGAAGAACAGTCCCAGCTCGCACCGTTTGTTTGTTCTATTAAGAGGGTCACACACCATAAGAAGAATGCATCCAGAAGCGCCTGCTGCCTTTCCTTCCTCACGAAGGTGACACTCATTTTTGGCTGGATCGGGCATCGTGCCATTACGCAAAACCGGTGATGTAGCCGACGATGTTGTTTTTGTGCAGAAAGAGGCAAATCCGCCAAACTAGCCAGAACTTCGCCCAATAGAAAGATTCTGAGCGATTATGAAAGGCAGGTTTTCAAACACGACATGGATTTAAAGAAAGAGGGGATGGAAGTGTGTAAGAAAGATGGCGCAAGTGTAGCACAGGATTTTATGGATAGCGTTAAATCCAAGGTGCGGGCATTTAGCCTGGGAGAGGAAGTTGAGTAAAACAACTTTGCAAAAACATAGCTAATATGTGTTTATTTATTTTCTGAGAGTTTCAAAACTATTCGACTGAAAATGATTGTTTGGTGATTATTTTTGTCTGCTGCATTTTTTCGTGATTAATCTAAAGCCTGTCCACGTTAAATTTCGGACAGTTTTCTTACAGTGTAGATTTTGAATTATTTCACGAATTGCTGAAATGTTACACTTATATGACAGCTGAAACTCTCCACTTTATTTCGTGGTGCAACATGTTAACATTGCGGCATGTTAACATGCCGTCGAATCAAGCGGAAGTTCAAAAACGCAATTTGTATGAACGGCAGCCACATCCGATTTTATCGGTACGCGATCTACTAAAACTACTTAAAATTACAGTGTTTTGTGTTTACATTTGACCAACACTTGACTGTGGATCGGAAGGTTAAAAGTGAAACAAATCGAAAAGTATGCTCCTGACAAATGGACAAGAAGGTGGTAGCCATTATTGAGAAAATATCCAATCTTTCTGTGCGATAAGTGGTTCGTGAAGTTGGGAAGTCAAAATCATACGTATAAAAAGTGAAGCAGATGCAAGGACTGAAAACGTTCAATGAGAAAAGGGTGCCTAACCGCGACGAAAAGCAAAATTTCACTGAAAAAAAGTCGTTTCATGTATCATAAAGCCCGACTCAAAGTAAATTTGGCCGCATTTAAGTGATCATATCTCAAGAACTCAAAAACATTCACGTGTAATCAAAATGTCAAACAAAAGGGTATTTATTCAGCTTTTGAACGGTATATATTACAAAATACTACATTGCACCGGTTCGAATGTACTGTTGCACTTTACTTGTGATCGATGGCATCATGATCTGTTGCTGCCATCATGACAGTCGCTGGTGACACTGTACCGGGGAACTTATTCCACTTTAAACGCATTTGCTGTGCATTTGTCACTTCTTTACCGCATCCTCGCTTGGCAATTGCCCAATATTTTTCGATCGGTCTGAACTCAGGGCAATTCGGAGGATTAATCTCGTTGGTGACGAAATTAGCATTGTTTGCAGCATACCATTCTAGTACCTCCTTAGAGTAGTGGCAGCTGGCTAGATCCGGCCAAAACATAACGTTGGTCTTGTGTTGCAGAATGAAGGGTAAAATCCGCTTTTTCAGACACTCTTCAATGTAAACCTTCGACGTCATTGTGTGAGATGTGATGAAAACCTTGGTTTTAAGGCCACAACTGCAGATTCCTTGCCAAATCATTAGTTTCCGAGCAAACTTATCAGCAAAAACCAATTTATACCTTGAAGGGAAATCCCCACGATCAGTTGCCGGGTATAATTTTCGTCCGGGGATTTATTTATAATCCATTTTGACGTATGTTTCGTCATCCATTAAAATACCGCCATCAAATTTCGTCAAAACTCGTTCGTTTAGTAATCGTGCTCGGCCACTAAATTTTGTTCCAGAGAGCGATTCGGATATATACTGGCACAAAAAGACTTATATCCTTTTCTTGAAAGGATGTTACACACGGTGGAAAAGTTGGAATCGTATTTTTTTGCCAAATCACGCATGGAGACACCTGGGATGCCTTTCACATACCTCAACACCTTTCTCCTCAGCTCTTTGTTCCGAGTGCCACTTTTATAATAGATGCACTGTGCACTATCCACACTCAGAGTATCCTTGTAACGTTTGACTACAAGACACGCCGTTGATTTTGGGAATTTTAACACTCTTGCTATTTTTGAGGCCGACTACGAAGGATTCTCTAGATGTTTGTGCATAATGAATTTTCTTTTCTCAAGCTCCAAGCTCCGTAATCTAGAGATGTGTCGGTCAATCGAAATTTGTTTTTCATCACTTTCTTTGTCAATGAAACATCAACAAATGCCTGTCAAACGATTTTTGTTCCAACCACCAGGGATGCGGTGGTGTATTAAACCGTGCGTCCAGATTTACTTTGAATCGAGCTTTGATGGCGACGAAACATACCTACTCGAAGACGTTAAACAGCTTCCGGGTCTCGTTTTCTAAACTCCAATGCAAAAAAAAACGCCATTGCTGAGAATTTCCAGACAAAGAAGATGTCCGAAATCCCGAACAAGTGTTTGATTTGGCAGGCCATACGTAGTTGTGGTCGAAAATCTCAAAGTTTCTTCTCTACCGGCACAATCAATAAGGATGTGTACGAGAAGGAATGTGTGCAAAAACGGTTGCTACCATTTATCAGAAGCCACTACTCTCCAGCTCTGTTCCGGGCAGAGTCACTATGTAAAACCCGTCCGGGAATGGTTAAGGTTCAAGAGGTCAAATACGTGCCAAAAACAGCCAAACCACTTCGTAAACTGTCTAGAGCTTCGCCCAATAGAGAAGTGCAAGGCTCTAGTTAAGCGAAAACTCTTTGAAACTAAGAATAAAGCAAATGGTACCGATGATTTCTAGAGAAAGTGGTGAATCGTCACGGTGGGCGTATCTGAGGATACCGTACGGAACCTAATGGTGGGTGTAAAACAGAAAGTTTGAGAATTTTTTAGAAAGAAGGATGAACATCTATATCAACAATAACTATATTACTTATTGTGAAATAAATAATCGGTTTTGTTTAATTATGTGTAAATTTTTTTAGCTGCTATTATTTTGGTGTCCAAAATTTAACTTGGACAGGCTTTATAGTAGACATTGAACGGAAAGTTTGCTTTATCTACACAGAAAACAATAATTAGTTTTAACAAGCCTGTTAAATTTCCCCTCGCTCAATTCTAAGCCAAAACATACGTAAACAATGAAATTGTTTGCAATCTTTCATGCGCCATACAACAGTGTTTGCAATCTTTCATACAACAAGCTAGATTCAGGCGTTATCTGGTTTAAATTGACATGAAATATCCCAATATTTTATGCTAAATCTAGCATTCCCTTTTCATGCATTAGATAACGCAAAAAGTTTAATATTTATTTATATCTGTACATAGTAGTTTCCATGTAATTTTCAAATAGCGTGTGCAGTATCAATTTCTAATCAAATGAGTTCAAATTTCAAGATCAGCATCAGTTTAATGAGCATTTAAGGGCTTACGCTGAAGCATTCTCGACGGCATCCATTACCTCAAAATATAGAATTGATATAGATCAGAATCTGTACTAGATATTGAATATTTCATCACATCAGTTTGTATGCTTACTTGCTGTGAGAAATCTGATAACGTTCATTCAATAACAATCGAGATATATAACGACTGTTCCAGAAAGTATTAGCACACTTTATTTTAACGGTCACTTTCAATATTATGAAATATTTCAACATGTTTTGGCTGCGTCCTTTTGTTACCTATCAAAATGCGCGGTCTTAGTCCGGAACAACGAAAAAGTATCGTGCACAAACGGTGCACTGTGAGTGGACTCTCCTTGAGAAAATTGGCCAAGGAAGAGGGTGTAAGCGTCGGAGCGGTACGATCTGCGATATCGAAAATATAGAGAACAGGTTACGTTTGAAGATGCGCCGAAGAGTGGTCGGAAATCCGGTTCTGTTAGTGCGGATATCGATAAAAAGATCAAGGATGCCTACACGCGAAAACCAGCGACTTCCGTTCGGGATGTTGCGAAAAAACTAAGGACCTCGTTGAGTAACGTCATGCGTGCCAAAGAAAGACTTGGGCTAAAAACATACCGGAAGCAGAGAAAACCCAGAAGGAACCCAAAACCACGGGCCCGCAAACTCTACGATTCGTTATTGTGTAGAAATGGGTGTATAATAATGAACGATGAAACCTATGTGAAACTAGATTACAAAACTCCACAAATCTACACGCTAAGACAAGAAAACGGAAAATTCGGTAAAAAATACCGAAAATCGCACAAAAGTGCACATACTGAAATTATCGGTAAACATGGATTACCGAAATTTCGGTATTGCTGGAAAACTGGGAAAAACATTAATAATTACTTATTTTTGTACGGTATTTTTTACCGAAACTGCTAGCAGCTCAATAAGAGATTTTTTTACCAAATTTAGGTAAAATATAACAATAAAATCTGTAAATCCACTTTACTGAAACATTAAGTAAATCAAACGTTTTGTTTCGGTAAATTATACCGATACTTTAGGTTTTGCTACCAAAACCTAATTTTCGGTAAAATGAAAACCGTTTTTTCGGTTATCTTATCTTAGCGTGTATAATGTAAGCAAAGACAAAGACATCCCCGAAACGGAGAAGGCAATTTTTACCGAAAAACTCGGTAAGAAGGTTATGGTTTGGCAGGCAACATGCGAGTATGGTAAAACATCTAGTCCGTACATCACAACGGAGACAATGAACACTCAGAAATACGTTAAGGAATGTCTCCAGAAGCGATTATTGCCGATGATTAGGCAGCACGAACGTCAAGTAGTGTTTTGGCCTGATTTGGCGTCATGCCATTACGCAAAGTACACTTTAGAATTGTACAAAAGTCAAAATGTATGTTTTGTGCCGAAAGACATGAATCCGCCGAACTGCCCGGAGGCACAGCCAATCGAGACTTTTTGGGCTTTAACCCTAGCAAAGCTTCGAAAATTCATAAAACCAAAGGACGACATCCAAAAATTAAAAAAAAAAAATTGGCCAAAAGTGGACAAATGGTGGGAAGTACCACTGTGCAGAAGCTAATGGGTCATGTTCGAGGAATAGTTACGAGTCTTGGCAAAAATTAAATTTTTTGATTAAACGAGAGCAAAATATGAAACTCAAATACAAATATGATTTGCCAAATAACATTATTAAAACTAAAAAACATGACCTTTTTTGTTATTTTGAAAGTGTGCTTATACCTTCTGGAACAGTCTATAATTTGAAATGCCAAGGTAAGTTCGCAATAAAAGTGAAATAAATAATACATGGAGCAGCAATACACCCTTATTCCGATCCGCATAAAGGGAATGCGAGATTTGACACAAAACATGGGATATTTCATAAAAATTTAAGCTACACTGATAGGCAAAATAAAGTGCCAACCTCATCGTTTTTCAATTTCTCTCATTTACTTGGTTCAAATTAAAGTAAACACACTGTATTTTTTTCATTATCTTATTTTTTATATTCTTTTTAAGTTTCACTTATGGAATACTGCAAAAAAAAAGGAGTTTTACTTAAAGAAAAAAAAAAAACAATTTGTGTTGAAAAAAAAACAGTGACAAAATAAAGTGCCCACTTCATTTGGGCTACAGAAAACATAAATTAAAGTAAAATAAAAGCATTTCAATAATCCATGTGTCCTCCTTTGGCCTCCTGCAGGCGCTTCGACATGCTCTCGACCAGGTTCTTTATTTAGGTGCTGTGGATCTAGCTCTTCCCAGGCGCGCTCCAGGGCTTCAAAATAGTTATTTTTATTGGTAACACCAGTTTTGTCAACCCTGGCATCGAGAATCGCCCACAAATTCTCGATGGGATTGAGGTCCGAGCTTTGTAGAGCCCATTCCAGCGGTTTGATCCGACAAGACCGGAAGAAAGACTTGGTCTTCTTGGCAGTATGCTTCGGGTCGTTGTCCTGCTGGAATACGAACTTCTCTTCAAGGCCCGTCTGGATCAGCAAAACCTCCAGATTTTCTCGCAGGATGTTGATGTAAGAATCTGCCGTCATTATCCCGTCGATTTTCACCATGCTTCCCACTCCATCCCCCAGACCATCACATTTCCTCCTCCATGCTTCATCGTGCCTTGGATGTGGCGCTCCTGAAGCTCCTCTTCCGATCTGCACCAAACACGAACCCGCCGCCTTCGGTTAAACAGCTCGATTTTTGATTCGTCCGTCCAGAGAACCGTTTTCCAGAACTCTAGGGGCTTATCAGCATGCTCCTTAGCAAACTTAAGCCGTTTGGCTTTGTTTGCCTTGCTGATAAATGGGCGCTTCCGGGCAAGTTTGCTACGAGACGGCGACGAACAGTTCGACCGGAAACTGATAACTGAATCAAATGCGATCACGTATACAAATGCACCAGGTTGAGCCGTTTGCTTCAAAACATGTCAAAATATCAAAACATAAACAATCGAGGGGTCTTCCAATGGAAACTTATCGAAAACATATCGATTTTTGAAGTGGGCACTTTATTTTGTCACTGTTTTTTTTCAACACAAATTGATTTCTTTTTTCTTTAAGTAAAACTCCTTTTTTTTCAGTATTCCATAAGTGAAAATTAAAAAGAATATAAAAAATAAAATAAGAAAATAAACTACACTGTGTTTACTTTAATTTGAACCAAGTAAATGAGAGAAATTGAAAAAACGAAGAGGTGGGCACTTTATTTTGACTATCAGTGTAGATATCGCTGAAATCTGGTGTGTTGTCTGAAAGATTGTCACCAATTTCTTTGTTTACACAGAAAAAAATAACTTATTTTAACAAGCGCGTACAAGTTCCCGTCGTTTAACTCCAAACGAAAGGAGGCGAAAGCAACGAAATTGTTTGCAATCTTTCCTACAAGAGACTAGATTCAGGCGTTATCAGGCTTAAAATTACATGAAAATTCAATGTTTCTTTTTATCTGTGTAACTACAACCTAAGGCTAACGTTCGTCAGGAACACATAAATGAGTTTCATGTACTCCAAATCACGCACAGCCAAAATATCTCGAATTCTTTGGCTCACAATTGAACGAGGAAAATTTTCCGCGTCTGTTAAAATTCATTTTTTCCAGTTTGGTTAATATTTGCTTCAGCTATTAGCTGGAGTAATACAAAGAGCCTTCATATCCATTTCCTTTGACAACCGTACTTTTATCATACAGTCCAGTCACGCATTCCGATGCAGTCTTTATTCCAACATCCCTCTGAACCGACTCATCTCGATTCCGGGTTCACGCACCGCCCGGCTGGGTGCGTCCTTCGCATTGGTCGCGGTCACAACCCGTCCGGCGCGGCGTGGTGGCCATCTGCATTTTCTTTGTCGTCATCTCACAGTGTCGCGCATCTCCCTCACCATCGTCGTCGTCGTCGTCGTCAGTTCAGTGCAACAACCTCGCGCAAAGGTAGAAATTCCCAGCGAACAGTGCAAACCTATATGGAAGTACGTCGCACGCAGCAGAGTAATTTTGTTGAATCAGCTGTTTTGGAGCGAGGGGGGGACGAGAGGTCAAACGAAAAGGAAAAGAGTGAGAACGATCTTTGTCCGCTGCCGGTGGCGAGACCTTCGCGGAACAATCGGACAGTCGGATGACGGTGGTGGTTGGTTACTACTTTACTATTTAGATCGGCATTGTGTGGCGGCACCCAGAGCGGTGCGATATCGAGCTCCACGTGCTGTGGCATTGTTCTCTGTTGAAAAATGGAAATTACATACATCGGGAAGGTGGGAGCGGGAGTGAATGTCATACACTGCATTATACAATTAATAATACCGTTCCATCGTTAGACGATAACGATACTCATCATATTGTATTTCCCGTTCTGTGCTGTGTGATCAGTTGTTCAGTTGTCAACAACCGTACTTCTATCGTCTATGTTTGAAAAGCGAATGTAATCAGAAACATTTCCTACAGCTACATTAGTCGATGAAGTGCAACAGTAGTCAACAACAAATGGACTACTTGTTTCTCCGGAATTCTACCGCTGACTAATCCAACCAAAAGTCCCACACATTAGTAAAACCGCGCGCGCTAGATCACACCTCTCAATCACCATCATCATCGTTGAATTGAATGACTCTCCACTTTCCACACACACACACACACACACACACACACGGTGCTTCCAGCTTTGAGCCGGTAATTAAGCGCCCCAATCTCTATAAATTATCGTTTTAGCAATTACCCACCGCGCGGCGAGCGAGTCTGCGTTGGTTCTGAGTGGCCTAGGGGCGCGATCGTTTCGAGTCCACAGTCTTATGAATCATCCTTCTGTTCGCATAATAGTAGCTAAGTAAGCCATGGCATGCGATCGCTTGCGGTTCTTTGGGAGCGTGGTTTCCTGACGATCTAGGTATGTTCCGCATAAGAGAGCGTCACTTTTATTTGTTTTGATTCTGATCGTAAATTTGCTCGTTTCTGCACGTTTTTCGTTGTCGCGAGTAAGCGACATCATCGCCGTGCCGTTTGTGGAGAGGCGTCTGACATGGGGTCTTTTGAATCGCTTCCCGGAATGACGACGAGAACATGAGCGGAGAAGGAGATCTTTAATTGACGCATGACCACCTGTTTCATTAGCTGTAGGAGCATCTTTTGCTGGGTGGAGCCAGACCGGTCTGTTGAGTCATACAATGTTTAGAATCATGGTGGCGTGAGGACATGATTCATCTGCTCCCAGAACTTAGCTGAAAGTGTTCATTTCCCAAAACAAAGGTAATTTTTATGACGTATTTGTATGCTACACTAAAACGGTAACGAAAAATGAGAGCATCACGAAAAGTGGTCAACTTTTGAGACTCAGTAATTCCTCGTTAGATTTAGGCTGCAAAATGGTGAACTGACAACTGGGATGAAGCGTGTGTCCATTACAAAGACCGCCAGCTAAGAGTTGTGTACTTAGCTGGTAGTGCAGCCTGGGCACTGTTGTCCTTCTAACTTCAGCTAGAATGAGATCGTTCTACACCGGTGCTAAAGCTATGTCCATTTAGAATCCGGAATAATAAAATCATCTGTATCTCGGTAACGGATTGACGCACAAATAAGTTAAAGACATAGAAACAAAGATAATTTACTTTACTTTAAGGAAAACATATTAATACAAATCATTTCTCTTCGTTTCTAAAGAAAATTTGCACTTTCTTATTTATTCCTCCCATCGAACGCTGCACACCTCCGGAGTCAACTTTCTTGGCACATTTGTTCCACATTTTGTATTTTTTGTATTTTAGTATTTTTTCCACTTTTCTTAAGCTTCCGCTTAATTATTGCCCAAAATCTCTCGATGGGCCGAAACTGCGGGCAGTTGGGTGGATTAATGTTTTTATCGATGAAATCTACGTTATTATCGGGGTACCACTGGATGACTTCCCGGCTGTAGTGGCAAACTGTCAAAATCTGGCCAAAACTTCACGGGATCTTTATGGGCTTTAGTGAAAGGTAGTACGCGGTGTTTGAGGCATTCATCATTGTACAGCTTCGAGTCCATCGTCTTATTCTTCACGAACACTCTGGTCTTTGCTCCGCAGCTACATATCCCTTGCCAAATCATCAGTTTTTTGGCAGATTTGTCCATAAAAGCAAACTTAAACTTCGCATTAACATCTCCTCGCGCCGTCGCCATGTAGAATTTTTGTGTAAAATATCCCCTCGTTTAAATCCAAGCTAAAGAAGGCGTAAACAATTCAATTGTTTGCAACTTTTCATGCGCCATACCACAATATTTGAAATCTTTCATACAATAGGCTAGATTCAGGTATTTTCTGGCTTAAATTTCTCAGTATTTTCTGGCACACCTAGCATTCCCTTTATGTGCATTAGATAACGCAGAAAATTCAGTGTTTCTTTTTATCTGGGTAGTTAAATATCTTATTCGCTGCTGACGTCAGTTTAATTCAGCACACCGTTTACCAAAACCGATCCCGCTGCAAACCCAACTATTTTATCCCACACCCAAATAAATAATTCTGATTGATTAACAATCGAATACATTTGAACCGTACAATAGAATCTCTAGTACGTAAAATTAATAGTATTGTTTACAACGATAAGATAACAATAAAAGTTATTGTTACCACTATAGAATGTAATGTAAATTGAGACATCGACAATAGAAAAAAAGGAATTGTTATGTATCTTAACTATGTATGTATGTAAGAAGCCACCATCCTAGCGTGGTTCTTACCCTGCATGCGGTTCCACTTGACAGAAAGATCATGCTTTGTTTCCGTTATAAATTTAACATACTGCTGAATGAAGGGCCAAAAGGGTTGGGCAGGTCCGTAAGCAGAGACTGTTATGTGAAACCTGCGGGAATAAGAGAATCTCCTTCCAACAATATGATCCGATAAAACGAATAACAAAATCCACAATTTAATTAAGCTTTCCACAAGATGGTTTGTTTGAGAAAGGCAAGTCTAATTCAGTACAACTGTTGGAGTGGAATGAACCAATCATAAATAATATACAAATGCCAGACCATAAATGGTTAAGTATAGTTCGCCCACAAATGCCTAACCAGCTAATATTATTTACAATCTAGGTGCGACCAGATCGGCAGTTCTGGAAAATCTTTTTCACAATTCACCGTTCACCGACCCTGCAGATAAACTAAACAAAGAGTAAGTATTTCGATTGGTTATTCTCAACTGAATACATTAAAACAATTTATTTTCCTATTTACAGGACTGGCGATAAGATTAGTAACGATTTTGTTTTATTTTTCAATCGATCTTAAACCAAAATTAAAGAATAATCTATTAAATACTTCAACCGAACAGCGAAGTAGATTTGTTTTCAATTTTTCAATAAAGTGATGGCGAATTATGTGTATTCTATTCTCTACCACTACTCTACCACTACAATCTATCATTTGTTTACTTTTTGTTCTCCCACTCTTTCTCTTTCTCTATATAACGGCGGCACTCAAAGTCGCCGCTACGCAGTGTTGCCAGATAACTTTAGCGGTGTTGCAACTGGTATCTATTCTTCGGAAAAGTTGTAGATGAAAAAAATTTAAGCAATTTGGTTGAAACTTTTTTTCTGTAGCTTTTGAAATGACCGAATTAGAGCAATTTTTCCTACGTAGCTTAGGGAGTCCCTATTAGATTCAATTACTTTGCTCTACCGTTTCTCAATCTCAAATGTTTCAGCAAAGTTGCGTTCCCATTGGTTCTAGAACAATAAAAGATACAATTTTGATGTAAAATCTGTATCCACATTAATCCGGACACCTTCAAATCATTGTAACTTTTGAAATATTGCACGTAGGAATAAAAAATTTCACTGTGGTATAGTTGAGAGTCTATGATGAAAAAGACTATGATTGATTTCTACATTTTATGTTTAGTGTTCAAGATGGCGACGAAAGAAAAACAAGTGCGCGAGCAAATTTTGTACGGGAATTTTGTATTGGATTTGCCTAAATCAACTGTTCACGATGTGCTCAAATCGTTTTCGGAACTTTTGACGGTGGAGAGGAAACCGAGTAGTGACAAAAACATTGGACAGGATCAGCGTTGTCATGAACCGAAAGGTGAAAAGGATATTAACGAAAAACCCAAATCTCTCCATTCGAAAACTGGCTCGTAAAATAGGGATGTCGCCTGGTTTTGGCCAAAAATCAAAACATCGTTTGGGACTTAAAGTAAAAACAGTTCCAAATCGCAACGACAAACATAACTTGGCAGCAAAATCACGGGCTTGATGTTTGTACTGCGAATATTTGACGAAGTTTTCTTGCGTTGATATGGACTAAGAAACTTATGTCCTGGAGGATTTCAAGCAGCTTCCAGGGTTGGCTTTTTCTGAGCATTTCAGAACGAAGAAGGCATTGAAATTTCCCAAAAAATACTTTGTGTGGCAAGCAATTTGCACGTGTGGCAAAAAGAGTAAATCTTTCGTCACTACAGGCACAATCAACAAGGAGATCTATCAGAAAGAGTGTCTGCAGAAGCGATTGCTATCCTTCATCAAAAGTCACAAATAAAAACCTTTGTTCTGGCCTGATTTGGCATCATGCCATTATGCTAAAACTGTGATGGAGTGGTACCAAGCAAATCAAGTGAACATTGTACCAAAAACCTCAAACCCGCCAAATTTCCCAGAGCTACGACCAATATTTTGAGATATTGAGCTCTGATGAAGCGGAAGCTTTCTGGAAAGAAGCAAGGAATCAAAGACATCAAACACTTTCCAGCAAATTTGGACAAAGACGGCTTCTACGATTTCTGAAGAGTCTGTTCAAACCCTAATGGACGGAGTTAAGCGCAAAGTTCGAAAATTCTATGCAAATACCGAATAACTATGTTTTGTCTTTACGAATTGTTAAAACACATCCCATGAATTTGAAATAAACAACTACGACGGAAATATAATGCGAAATAGATGTTTTATTCATGTTTTGAGGTGTTCGGATTATTGCGGATACAGACCTTTTTAGTTTCCTTTTCCGTGAAGTTTTTGGAGAATTCACTTTAAAAGTCACATTTCCACGCAGCTAATTACCACTCTAATATGCAGCAGCTACCAATTCTATTCGCCGTATGATTTCATCAACATGTTCTAACTAAAGTAACTGTGTTTCTTTCCAAAACAACAACTACGAAACAGCACTTCTAACTGAAAACCGTTAAGCTACTATGATCAAACAGCAACAAAAAATCCAATAGTAAAATTACGCATAAAGAAAGCAGACAAGTTCCTGAGATAACTTAGGGCACAGAGAACAGACGTTCATCTTCAGTCTGCTACTTGTGTGAAACTTTAAACTGACATTTCATGAAGTCTGTCCAACTATTTGGCTTCGCCGACGACGTTGATATCGTAGCACGTAATTTTGAGACGAAGGCGGCAACGTACATCAGACTTAAGGCTGAAGCTGGTAGGATTGGGCTTGTGATTAATGCGCCAAAAACAAAATACATGAAGAGAAGAGGCTCACGAGAAGACAATGTTAGCCTCCTAGCACGAGTTCAGATCGACGGTGATGAAATCGAGGTAATAGACGAATTGGTGTATCTGGGCTCATTGGTGACCGCCGATAACGACACCAGCAGAGAAATAAAAAGACGCATTATGGCTGACAATCGTGCCAAACCACGAAGTTGACCATCTACAAGACATTAATTAGACCGGTAGTTCTCTACGGCAACGAAACATGGACATTGCTAGTGGAGGACCAACGCGCCCTTGGAGTCTTTGAACGGAAGGTGCTGCGTACCATCTACGGTGAAGTGCAGATGGAAGACGGGACGTGGAGGAGGCGAATGAACCACGAATTGCACCAAAACGATGGGCTGGGCATGTAGTAAGAATGTTGGACGACAGCCCTGTGAAAATAGTTCTCGAACGAACCGACAGGTACAAGAAGAAGAGGCGCGCTACGAGCAAGGTGGATCGATTAAGTAAAAGGCGACCTGCGGATTCTCCGCAGACAGCGAGGCTGGCGAGTGACAGCCATGGACCGAATAGAATGGAGACAACTTCTGTGTACAGCAGAGGCCATGACGATAACTGTCATGTCAATGTTCATCATTAAAAAGCCTACTACATAATCTGAAATTTTTTGTTTGGTTTTCTCTGCACTTGCTTTACCGGATGCCCATGTTTACACACGTTTTTCAAGAAAAGGAATATGGACATCAATGTCTGTTCTTTGTGCTTAGGGTATCCCAACAAAAAACAAGTTATTTGCTCTAACTATTTTATTTCAAATTTGCCAACAAAGTTGTTTCTAATTGTTTTGTAGAACTTTAAAAGATGTTCATTTGGACGTACAAATCTTGCCGATATACTTTACCGTTAGCGAGTTATTTATGATTTTTTTAAATAAAATTACGCTTTTTCCAAATATGTTTTCCTCAAATTTAAAAATTAACCTATCTCCATTTTTCAAATGCAGTTGCGAAGTATTTTTATTTGTCTGCCCCAACCAGAGAGATCAACATTTGAAAAAGTCCTATTTTGTTTACAAAAACCATAATAACTTTTGTTTAACATACGATAGCGACGATTTGAGTACATTGAAAGTTGTATCTTTAATTGTTCTAGAATAGATGACAACACAAGTTTGCTGAAACATTTGAAATAAAAAAGTTACAGCAATATAACTGATTTTTATTGGGACACCCTAAGCTACGTAGGAATTTGCTCTAATTCGGTCATTTCAAAAGCTACAGAAAAAAAGTTTTAACCAAAATTGCTTAAATTTTTTTCATCTACAGCTCATCTTTACGAAGAATATATGCCTTCATTTCTGCAAATAAAAAAAGTTAGATTTTCGATTTCTCCGAAAACAAGGATCCCTTTAGTTTTTATTCATACCAAAAGAAGGGTCTTATTATAAGAAACAACTTTGAAGAAGACAGCTTTGCGCCAAAACTGCAAACTTAGGCTGAAAACGTATCTCTCCAGCTAAATTCGCATTCTGGACCACTGTGCTGGTGATTCAGAGAGCTTCTATGGCTTCTATGATTCAAAAAAGTTTTGTTTAAAAATTAGGTGCGTGTTCTCGAGTTTTCCAGAATTCTTCCAAAGTTCCGAGAATCCTCCAAAATATCAAAAAACAAATCCATCACTAAGAAAAACTGCACCCTTAAGGTACCAGAAGCTCAGGAAAAACAAATAGAAAAAACCCGCATTAATCCACCGATGATGAGACTGAACCCTTCTTACATTTCACCAGAATTACAAACTCAAATGTGGGCAATATTGTACTGGATACATATTTTCATCAGAAATTCTAAGAAGATTCAGGAATATTCAATATGCCATAAAGTACATCCAGTTGATAAAATGAAGTATTTGTCAATCCTGAACGTATTATTCAGTATTGAACAAAAATTAAAATATTACCATTAATATTCTTTAATGACCTGTGTATGTAGGTTATATAAAAGGGGAAATTACATAAATATTAGAAATTTCAAATAATTAGTCCATAGAATGAATTATTAGACAATCCTAAGCGTCAGTTTTGATTATCGACATGGATTCAAGATGCTTAATAAGTACATAGGGTAAGGGGATGTAATGTTAGCCTAGCTCCTTCATTCGGCCTATGAACCAAATGTGACATTAATTTAGCGGTAATCAACAAAATCATGTAGTTATAAGCATGATACATGTAATCCAAAACAATTGAGACAATAATAATCATCTTATAGTTGTTCACCTCCGCGTAATTTTCGATTTCTTGAACTTTTGGTGCATCATGATTTCACTGGTTATGCTGAACAGATGATCGACACGATTTCAAGTGATCTAAATTTGGCTTAATTGAATCGATAAAGCAAGTAATGCAGTCTGGATGTGCAGAAAATAGTTACACGTTACAAACTAACTGTTCACATAGCTAAAATAACAATGAAATTTCAAGAAAATCGTAGACCCAATGTTGGGGATATATTTTTTTGCATGTTCCCAATTCTGGCCGGTTGTATCAATAACGTAGTAAAAAGGTTGTTATTGGTAAAATTTCAAGTAGAAATGTATGAATTTGCGGTTGTTTATGTTCAAGTGGCTCATCTAAACACAAATCGAAGGAACAAAATCATGGTATAGTGAATTATAATGTTTTCATTATTGAATGGCTGATAAATCATATATGAACATCATTTAAGTGTTTAAAGGGAGTTTTACTCTAGTTTGTATTGTGAAATGTTGTATTAAGTAAATCCAGTACAGCTTACAATGCCTTAATTCATAAAATAAGAAAAATAAACCGTACAAAGACTGCATTTAGTAATAAATCCATCGAATGGGACGAAGTTGCATCCACGAGTAAACCCAATTTGGTGCCTATAGACCGACATTAAATCCACATCCCTCGAAAGTTTATGGCATTATAAAAATAGTTGTGTAACTTTTAGCGATACATGCTACCACATGTCTTATCAAACTTATCTTTGCAAGTGTATAACTAGTTGAATCTCGCTAACAGCTTAAAAACTTTATGAGTTATAATAAAAAATGTGATCGCTGGTTGCATAATAGGCTGAGTCAAGGGACACATACCCTATTCGTTGAAAATAGTAAATGGAGACTTTGTGTAATTTTCGAATATACTCGTTGCAGTTCAAAACCAGACCACTCGAGCCAATCGATGCTGCTCTAATTCTATACAGTCGCATAGTGTGGCTAGTCCGCTGTATGTGCTATACAACGCAACAGATGCGACACAATAGAATGCAAGCGGCATCGATTGGTGTGATTGGTCTTGTTCGGTTTTGCACTGCAACGAGTATATTGTCATCTCACAATTATGTGCTCTCAGGTATTGTTTTGGTCATATCTCCATGAAGGATTATCCAATCATAATGAAATTTTGATCAGTTATTTGGAAATTTTATAGCTTTGATTTGCACCAACAAAACTAAAATCTGTACACAAATAGCTCAGTATGTAATCGGAGACTAAACTGTTTGATTACTATTATAATAGGCCTTCAAGTACTGTTTCGTTCATATCTTCGTAACGAAATGTCCGAATGAAAAAAAAATCAATAGCGTTCTATGGGAATGTTGTAGCTTCCATTTGCCCTCAACAGAACTGTAATCGGTTCACAGATGGCTGAGAAACCGATGTGACATTATTTGTAACGCACACACACACACACACACACACACACACACACACACACACACACACACACACACATATACACACACATACACACACAGACATGTGCTCAGTTCGTCGAGCTGAGTCGAATGGTATATGACACTCGGCCCTGTGGGTCTCGGATAAAAAGTCGAGTTTTCAAGCGATCTTAATACCCTTCTATTGATGTAAGAAGGGTAAAAAAGGATGCTTTTAAGTGTTTTAAAAAATAGAACAAATAAATTAAAAAAATTTAAGTTAGGGATGGTTACATATGAAAATAAGTTACGTAAATTTAAATGTGTTGCAAATAGAATCGACTCATCCATAAAGGAAAAGAGAGTATAATAGTGAATTTGTTTTTGATCCAGTTC
The DNA here is from genome assembly GCA_034211315.2 of Aedes japonicus. NCBI lineage: Eukaryota > Metazoa > Arthropoda > Insecta > Diptera > Culicidae > Aedes > Aedes japonicus. The sequence continues at coordinate 96,471 of JASCZW010005269.1, forward strand.
CAAACTGCATTAGGTTTGAAAATTTGAAGTTGCAGTGTTATATCAAACATTTGTTTATTTATTTAAAGAGTGTATCGAAAATAAGCTATCCACAAACTTTCTTTCAAAATATGTTGAAAACCGATATTTTATTCATACAAAAAATTGATCCTTTATTGTACGAGGTTAAACTTGAACATAATGAAGACCGGATGAAATTTAAGTTATTCCTTCACGAATTTTCAAACTTTGGATCGAATGCTCTTCATCAAGTTCCGGACAAGTGTTGCATCGCATTTTTTGGACGCTTGAGCCCAAATTTTTTTGAACTCCTGCATGTTCCCAACTGCCTTACCAGTCTTCTTGAAGACCCTCTTCACAATTGCCCAGTAACGTTCGATGGGTCGAAGCTGAGGGCAATTTGGTGGATTGATATTTTGCTCAACGAAATCTATACCCTTTTCCGCAAGCCAATTGAGAGTGGTTTTGGCATAGTGAGCCGATGCTAAATCCGGAAAACATGCTAAAACAGCCGATGCTAAAACAGTGGAGGTGTACTATGCTTCTTATATAAAGGCAACAATCTCTTCTGGAGACACTCAGATCGATAGATTTCCGCATTTATAGTTCCGGTAGTGTAAAAAATGGTTGACTTCAAACCACAGGAACATATTGCTTGCCATACCAGTTCCTTTCGACCGAATTTCTCCACTTAAATCGACCTGTCCGCATCGCTCACATCCTCCCCAACGACGGCAGTAAAGTATTGTGGACCTGGAAGGGTTTTTGAGTCCTCCTTTACATAGTACATCGTCTATGAAAACGCATGCATCCGGACGCTGCAAAAGACGCGAATACAATTTCCGATATAGCCACTGTACAGAAATTTAGGTCTGCTCTTGTACACAGCACCACAACTGCAAAGCAGATGTTCCGAGGTTTCACGTTCCATGTTACAGAAACGACAGATATCATTCTGAACCTGGCCAATGTTTTTCAAATGTTATCTACTCGGGCAATGTCCGGTTACTAGGCCAGTATAGGTACAAAGAACTCTCTTATTGAGCTCCAAAAGCTTTTTACTAATTGTAACATTTGGAATTATAAACCTTTTCGCTTGAGAACACTTTGTGGTGATCATTTTTTTTTATATAATGTTTTTTTTTATTTTGTTGCTCTATCGCAAACACGACGTGTAATTGATCGAAAATATGCGCTCTGTTGCATTGCAGTCGGAATCGTGTAAATATTTTTGTTATGAACACATAGGCCTATACATTTATTGCTCCAGACATAAATAAAATAAAAACAATTTTCCATCGCAAGTAGGAGGGATGGCTGTTATTTCTTGCAGAAAGCACATACACCGTGTCCAATATATTCGCATACAAAATAAAACACTATTTATTTCAAATCGACAATCTAGATTTTATTGATAACTTTACCCATTATATTGACCCATTAACACTGATCAACTACAGCATATGTTATGGAATAACACCGCTTTTAAACTTCTTGACCAGCTCCAGACGTTTTTCGAAACCGTCACGGGCGGCACGCACGACTTCCATCGGCATTTCGTCCCAAATTCGTTTGATTACGGTTTTGTATTGGTTCATATTAGACGCCCTGTGGTCATTTACCTTCGCCAGCATGTATGATCATACAAAATAATCCAAGGGATTCAGATCTGGTGAAGGTGGGAGGCCATTCATTCTTGTCCAAAAAGTCGGTTAAATTTTCTCGGCACCAGCCATGAACGAGATTTGCAGTAAGCGATGGCGCTCCGTCCTGTTGAAACACATAGTGGTCATCTCCAAACACCTCTTGTACATATGGCTTGACAACTTTCTCCAAAACTTTCGTTTTATAATATACGGCATTCACTTTAACGCCTTTTTCGATGAAAACCAGTGGTAATTTGCCTCGCTTGCAAATTCCTCCCCAAACCATCACTGACGCAGCACTTTGGAACCGTGGAATATTTCTATCACTCTCTGGAACAGTTCTCGAAGAGAGAGCCCGCAATCTGTCGTTCTGGACATTGTGGGATTGTTGCAAGACGAATAACTTTTCGTCGGAAAAGCTAAATTCTTCCCCACCGTGCTGCGACAAAAGCAGACTTGCTCTTTCGAGTCGTTTCTGCTTGGAAGGTTCCGAAACTCCGTGAACCTTACGTTTCTTGTAAGCCTGGAATCCGAGTTCATTGTTCATTGACGATCTCGAAACATTCAGATCTGCAGCCATTCTACGTACAGGGCGCTGTGATTTTCGTCTAATCCGTTCCCTGACCACTTTAACAACTCGTGCAGTCTGCACCGTACGAGTACAACCGGATCTCTTCCGGTCATCCAACGAGCAAGTGTCACGGTACCTTCGGATGGTTCGGTACACAAAATCCCGCTTCACTCCGAGGTTTTTCAAATTTCTGAAAATAGCGCCCGGGCGCTCACCTTTTAAAAAACTTTTTTATCACCACAGAACGAAACTACTTCATCGCTGGTAAAAGATAAACACCGAATGAAAACATAACCTAAAAGCGTTTGTATAAACATAGTGCAAAACTACACCAACACATACGTGAAGCATGTTGAGTAGTTGCACGACACCAATGCAAGGAAAAAGTGTATGAGAATATATTGGACACGGTGTAAGTGTGGGTTGCCATTCAAATTTTAGATCCAAAAACGTAACAAAACCATAGAGGACAGTTCGGCGATCTAAAATGTCCGTATATTCGTTCCCGACTTTGGCATCACGTCGTCGTCGTCGTCATTGCTGTTACGGTCTGCGAATTAGAAGGCTCCATTTGAAATTTCGTAATAATTCTGCTGTCGGTCGCGAAATTCGTTATGTTTCTTTTTTTTCGCAAAGTCCCTGTCAGTCCCGGTCGATTCCATCGAAGGCGTGCCATGTTTCTCGGCTCAACAGGGAGGAACGTGATGCCGATAAGAACCATTCTCGAACAGACGTCCCCTCCTGGTCTGTTCCGACTAGCCGGAGTCAAGTTGCTTTGATTTCCCTCTGCCCCGAATTGTGGACTGTTATGGCAGGGCTTTGTTTCGACTCGGTTCTTGTATTTTTATGGGCCGAAAAAAAAAAACAACAAAATCTCGTTTGGCCACTCGTTCAATCGTTCGTTTCTATCGCGAGCCGAGTTTCGAGTGCAGCGTACCATGCGGGCCCGGGCCCAACCGACTTCGTTCTGATTCCCTGGAAATTCATGACGATCGTTATCCGCATACAAATGTTATGCTTCTCGACGAACTTAACCTCTCCGAGAAACCCAACTCCCTCAACTCGACAACACACTGTGCTTCTGTTGTTTCTTATTTTGTTTTATTTATTTTTTTGCCACTAAGGTCTTTCCGCATCTGATCTGATGTTTGAGTCGCTCGTTTTACGGGCAAATAATCTAAACTAACCTGTTTGGTAGTTTTGTTTCAGGAGCCATAAAAACGGCAACTCGAGAAAACTTTTATTTTCAATGAAGCATGAAAACGTTCTGACGAGAGCTGGCGGAGGTATTTTTGTTTTCTTATTGCCGCAGTAGACGGCTCAATTGCGACCCGCACGAGGAGTGGTTAATCAACTGAGGAAGGGTTTTGGGTTGACGATGTTTACGTTTTTATGAGTTTGAATTGAGATTAGGACGGGTTATGTGGCTTAATGACACTGAACTAACGCATGCATTGGCCACAATTCAATCATACGTTAATCTAGTACCGCCTGCTGCGATCCCGGTTTGACACTTTGTGTGACGTTTCTCACGACTTCTCGCCAATTCAGGGTCACTAATAGAACCGTTGTCGTATATTGTCCATGCGAGATCAACAATCAGAATCTCTAAGTCCCCCCCATCGCCGCTTGACTCGTTTCCAGCTCCACCGAGTGCCACTTGGGTCACGACTTCAGGAAATTGTTTCTCGATCGCTATTTATGGAACAAGATTCCGATCATTTCGCACTGTAGACCACGTTTCTAGCACCACACGCTAAAGACCGTTAATCTTCCGACGTGTTTGGGGGAGGTGAGGCGAGCGCGGGGCAATGCTAATATGGACATCTCCGGTTGCTGCTTGTTTGTGCTGTTATTCAAGCCTCCCGCCGTCAATCAATCCCTCCTCCTGCTGAACTCCTCACCTTTATATGTGTTTGTAATCTATTATTGTCGCATTTTCCTGGTGGCAGGTTCGCGGCGAAACGGAGGGAAGAAGAAATTGAAAGTTCTCCTGCTTCCTTGATCTGCGAGATCTTTACCCGATGGAGAAGCCCAGTTGGTTGAGGCAACAACGAGGACGACGACGGGTTGAAGGTTTAGCAGATTCCATCCGCGTGGCTGTCAAATTGATCGTCGTGACAAGTTCCGCGGGGTTCAGCTTGGTTGGGCATTAGAATTCCAACTCCGATAGATATGCATCGCAAAGTTGGCGCTGCGTTTGATGGCGATGGAATAGCATAGTAGGCAGTGCTTTTTAACTTCTCGTTTTTGATGGAGCGAAAATTCTCGAAAACCACCTCACGTTTACCACGGCTGATGTGGAGGGTTTGATATTCAAGGCACGCACTTTTGGGTTTGCCTGGCTTCCAGAAGAAGAACTCCGGGACAAGTGGTTTTGAATTGTAAATAGAATGTTTTTCTTTGAAAGTGGAATGGAAGACAAGGTAAGCTGACTTCAGAGGGCAATGTGATGGATGATGACTGTTGTAGAATAACTTTATGAGGATAAGCGTATCGGGTTTGTTATTGTGTTTTACATGGGTTATGTTGTGTTAGAAATTTTTCAGAAAGAGTACAAATTGGACTTTTGAGTTATAGCTAAAGCAAAACAAAGTTAATACCTCGCATAAAGGGTGTATTCGATAAAAATGGCACACAGAAAATCTTCTGTAACTTTTGAATCGTATGAGTAAAAAACCTAGAAATTTGAGTAGATCTTATCCATAGTGTATTATTTACATCTGCCAAGTGTCATAGTTATACATTCAGTAGTTCCAGTCATGTCGTCGAAACAAGAAATTGTCCGTGAGAAAATTTTGTGCACTCACAATCAAAATCCAGGGGCGTCCTTTCAAGGAGCGTCTGAGTGTCCAAAGGAAGGAAGGGAGAGGTCGTAAAAGTGGTCCAATGAACAGTAAAATGGCCAGGAAAGTCGTACAACAATTCAAGAACCGTCCAAACATGTCAATTCGAGATGTCGCTAAAAAGTCTAAGGTGTCAGTCGGTTTTGTGCAGAAAACCATGAAGCGTGCTGGGTTACATGTTTACAAAGTGCAAAAAGCCCCAAACCGGAATGAAAAACAAAACATCACTGCGAAAACCCGCGCCCGGAAACTTTACACGAAGCTGCTCGCCAAATCCGGTTGCATCGTGATGGATGACGAAACATACGTCAAGGCCGACTTCCGTCAACTTTCTGGGCAAGAATATTTCGTTGCCAAGTCGAAGTTCGATGTTCTGGAGGATGTTCGAAAGAAGAAACTATCGAAATTTGCAAAGAAGTTTCTAATCTGGCAGGCGATTTGCGGATGTGGTGAAATAAGTGCTCCCTTCATCACTTCCGGAACAATAAACGGTGCGACTTACACGGAAGGGTGCCTTTAGAAGCGTCTCTTGCCATTCATTAAGAAGCACGAAGGATCAACTCTGTTTTGGCCTAATCTAGCATCCTGCCACTACGCTCGAAACGTATTGGAGTGGTACCGAGCCAACGGAGTCAATTTTGTGCCAAAGGATATGAACCCACCAAATTCACCGGAACTTTGTCCAATTGAAAAATTCTGGGCAATTATGAAAACGGAACTTCGCAAACATCCCAAAACTATAAAAACAGAGCTAGAATTGAAGAAAATTTGGGTAAAAACAACAAAAACACTGGGAAAATCGGTTGTACAAAATTTGATGGGTGGAGTGAAAAGGAAGGTGCGGGCATTCGGGATGGGAGACGAATTTGAATAAAACAAATGTTGTAAATCAAAACTCATTAGTAGTTCTTCATTCCCTGAAATTTTCAAGAAAATCCGATAATCAGTTTAATTTTGATGAGTATATATGCCATTTTTATCGAATACACCCTTTAATATAATGCTAGTGGTTACTTGGGGCGTCCATTCAAAAGCTCCATCAGGCAACCAGCAACAACCAATACTCATCGCCAACAGCTGAATACTGCACGGGTTACGTTTATTTCACCAAGTTCCTGTATGAAGGGCCAAAAACGTTTGGGTGGGCCCGTAATCAGATAGACTTACGCGAAACCCGCGAATATAGGGAAGAGAATCTCCTTCCAAAAGCAAGTTCACACCAACAGCATTAGAATTCGATTGAATCGATTGAAAGAATAAACCCAATAGATGGGATCGAAGAGCCCGCCCTCGCTCCGCAAAATGTTAACAATACGGAGATGGCAGTGCCATGCTCCCTATCCAAATCGTTTCAATTGGGTGCCTTGATGGTCCCTCCCTTTCCCCGTTATATATTAGGTCGTTGATATTTAGTATATTTTGTATTGGTCATTTGATTGTTTACCATTTGTTAGAAAATTAGGGTTTATACCGTTCTTTGCTTAGGGAAGGTCCATTAACTATGTCACGCAGTAAGGGGAGAGAGGGGGTTTGAGAAAACGTGACGATCCATACAAAACAATTTGGTGGTCCATACAAAAAACGTGACAAGGGGGGGGTTAAAAAAGTCAATTTTTGCGTGAGGTAATTAATGGACGTTCCCTTATTCCTCTGTGTTGTCTCGGTGTTTCTGTGGATCCGTGTTCCCGTGTTTCCGCGGGTCAACCCCTACATTTTGAAGAGTTGACTTTAGGAGGTTTGGTATGGCTCGTGGTCATAGGATAGGGAAGAGAACAGAAAAAAAGCATTAGTGATTGGAAACGCGCTATGCGCATGTGAGATTTTCATAGTGATATTCTCACAACGGCCGTTCAGAATGGTTCGACGGATGCATATGAGAGATCATTCCCGATGAGTACTCGTTTACTCAATTCCATCATGTTTGGTTATAGAAAACAAGAAACATTTTACAACGTGCTACACTTAGGAATATCAGGGCAATGATCCCCCATAGCATCTTCAAGTGATCATTACAAGCTGTCCATTTGGTTCAGGCACTTTTGAACGTTGATGGGGCAGCCGATTCACACATGAAATCTGCCGCGACCAACTCGACACTACGGTGTACTATTATACAACAAAACATGAATAAATTTGAAGAGATAAGCTTTGAAGATTGGGAAAAAGTAAAATTAAAAATATAAGAATAAAAAAAGGAAGAAAAAAAGGAAAAAGTAAAATTAAAAATAGAAGAATTCACTAAAAACAAGAATCAATCGATTCAGATAGCGAAAACTAAAAATAAGTAATCACAAATAAACCTGTATATTAAAAGAATGCAATTTTGTTGCTGCAACCCAAGAAATTTGATACGTTGTCTCTTACCACCCGTTCCTATATTCTAAGACATCCTTCTCTTTCCAGGCATTCGTCTATTTTCAGAGAGCGAGTAATGTCGCTATAACCATAAGCCATAGGACTTTTGTTAATGCAAAAGCTCCAACCATCTGAAGAAAAATGGAGCATCACTTAACCCTTTTAGACTAAATGCTCCCAACGACCTTTAAAATTAAAAAAAATGAAATTGTTCTGTACAACAAACAGGGCAGTCTGTTGAACTATTCACTCCTATTATTCATTTTCCTTTTCTTTTGATATCTACTGAAGGCTACGTGGGTTCCCCGTGTCTTCTTAAGGTAGATACCTGTTCAGGAGTAACATCACCCTGCCCTCACTACGCCACTGCCGCCAAATCCTCCCTATCTCCAACGGTTGCATGGACGTGGCCAGGTGAGCGATCGAGGAGTCTCTTCGTGGAGACTATTGCGTGAAGAAACGTATCAGTAAGTGGTTTCGTTTCATGGTGGCATGCAATATCTTCAACGAATTATTCCTCATCTTAGCTCCATCCACGAGGTGTGCAAACGTCAATGCTAATGCTAATGCTAATGCTTATCTTTAAAACGCTTAAATTAGCAAGAGTAAAACCAAAAGTGGCTCCATAAAAGCTGCCTCACGTATGGCATTTTGATAAGCGTTCTGAGCATTAAAAATGTAGATTTCTGATATTTACACCGTGTCCAATATATTCTCATACAAGATAAAACTCTATCTATTTCAAAGCGATAATCCAGATTTATTGATATTTTTACCCATTATATTGAAATATAATACTGATAAAGTACAGCATATGTTTTGAAATAACTCCGCCTTTAACCTTCTTGGCAAGCTCAAGACATTTTTCGAAATCGTCACATGCGGCACGCACGACTTCCATCGGCATTTCGTCTCAAATTCGTTTGATTACGGTTTTGACATGGTTTATATTAAACACCTTGTGGTCATTTACCTTCGCCAGCATGTATGACCATACGAAATAATCCAAAGGATTTAGATCTGGTGAACTGGGAGGCCATTCATTTTTGTCCAAAAAGTCCGTCAAATTTTCTCGGCACCAGCCCTGAACGAGATTTGCAGTATGCGATGGCGCTCCGTCCTGCTGGAACACATAGTGATCATCTCCAAGCACCTCTTGTACACATGGCTTGACAACTTTCTCCAAAACTTCCGTTCTAAAATATACGGCATTCACTTTAACGCCTTTTTCGATGAAAACCAGTAGTAAATTGCCTCGCTTGCAAACTCCTCCCCAAACCATCACTGACACTGACACAGCACTTTGGAACCGTGGAATATTCCTATCACTCTTAAGAACAGTTTTCGAAGAGAGAGAGCCCACAATCTGTCGGATTGTTGCAAGACGAATAACTTTTCGGCGGAAAAGATAAATTCTTCCCCACCGTGCCGCGACAAAAGCAGACTTGCTCTTTCGAGTCGTTTCTGCTTGGAAGGTTTCGAAAGTCCGTGAACCTTACGTTTCTTGAAAGCTTGGAATCCGAGATCACTTTGCAGTATATTGTGCATTGACGATCTCGAAATATTCAGATCTGCAGCCATTTTACGTACAGGGCACAGTGATTTTCGTCTAATCCGTTCCCTGAGCACTTTAACAACTCGTGCAGTCCGCACCGTACGAGTACGACCGGATCTCTTCCGGTCATCCAACGAGCAGGTGTCACCGTACCTCCGGATGGTACGGTACACAAAATCCCGCTTCACTCCGAGGTTTTTCAAATTTCTGCGCTTACCTTTTAAAAACTTTTTTATCACCACAGCACGAAACTCCTTCATCGCTGGTTAAAGATAAACACCGAATGAAAACAATAGGACATAACCTAAGAGCGTTTGTATAAACATAGAGCAAGACTACACCAACACAGACGTGAAGCATGTTGAGTAGTTGCACGACACCAATGCAAAGAAAAAGTGTATGAGAATATATTGGACACGGTGTAAAGATGTTTCAAATAGATCGATTTATTGCGTTGTTTTGGTCGAACAAGATACCAAATATAAGTTATGTTTACTAGAAAAATACATGAGATCATGTCTTTAAGATGATTTTGTGAACTTTACATAACAAGTTGTGTAAGTGGGGCAATTTGTCACCCGATTGCGGTGCCTTTTTCGCTCACACTTCTTCATCCTCATCTGTCAGACTTACTATTTACATCGTTATGGCAACCGTAATCACCATAAACCGAGTGCTAACTGTACTCCTAGTAAACAAGTCACGATGCGCACAGCAGGCTACGAAATCAAACTAAATTGACAGATTGTTGTACTTTATGCCAACCCACTTGAGGATTCGTATTTATAGTAATAACTATCAACGGTTCAATGATTGATAAGCCAATTGAAACTCTGACAGCTCGCGCTCATTGAAAAAGCCGCGTCTCGTCGAGTACGAGCTCGTTGCACATGTGCGATGGTGTAAATCTAGAACATCAGAATGTTGATTTGTTTGGTAAACACCCAACCAGTTATCGCTTCCCATGGGGATGCAAAAACACTCGCCAAGGCTCGCCCCCTCCCACCGCCGGCTATTCCTAATCAAGTGCTCCGACGAGAGCGGTTCTAACGAGTGCTGTCTGTCAAGATCTAGGGTGAGGTCTTCCGAGGTCTAAGGCAGGTCACACGGCTGATAAACTGCGAGCGGAATATTCCTACTGATTGAATTGCTCCGAAAAAGAAGAAGATGAAGAAGACACAGTAGAGCGCACTTGACGCTTAGAAACGACTCACTGAAAAAGCAAACAAAATGCTCCTCCGACTCCGATTCCGATGAGTACCATCCATCATCACGAGTTAGTCAGCATCCTTGTTCGAGTTTCAAATTGGTTCATATCGTCTCCTACCGAGGGAGGGTATTAGCCGTGTTTGTCAGGAAGATTATGTTCCTCCCCTACTCTGGAATATTGAAAATTTGAGAAACATGAAAAACACGTTAGATCATCGACAAAAATGTCTTTCGGGGGGAAGGAAGGATAAGTGTTTACTTCCTTCGAATTAATACACGCTAATGAGTTATGTTTAAATGCATTTGAGGGTAAGTGGTGATAAATTAAACCGATTCAGGGTAAGACTGTTTGCATTTGTCTTTCGCGGGAAAATATTAACTTTCAGCCTGAGTGAGAAAACAAAACAATCCTTCGAGAGCCGTAAATATGCTCCAATATTTTTCTACAATTACCGCTCGGGACAGACGCCAGGAAATAGCAAATTACCCCCGTGGACCGTAATCTGTTCCAGGACCACGTGAGGGATGCAAAACCAGCACCGATCATAAATCTTAAAACAACACCCCAGAGAGACGGGTAAAAAATCCATTATCCGTCGTCTGCCAAAATTCGACTGGAGGAGTTCTGGAGCCGACGACCCAAAAACAACGGCAACGGCCAAAAAGATTGCTAGATAGAAACAAAACAAAAGAAAACGGACCCTAAAACTTTTACGACCATTCCGCTTTGCTGCATCCTTCGTGACCTCCTGTTTTATCGTCGTCGTCGTCGTTGCTTCCTTATCTCGGATCAGTTTTTTTTTTGGTTTTGTTTATAAACTCGGATAAGACCTTCTGCGTGCCCTCCGGGGTCAACTCAGCAGGGTCCTTTCCAGCGTGCGTTCTGCTCAAATCTCAGCTCCCACCTCACACACTTTCAAGGTCCACTTGGCAATCGTTCGCTCGTTCGAGTCAACTTCAGAGTCGAAAGATGTAAAGCGAATTCGGCAAACCGGAAGTGACTTGTTCATTTCGAAATATATTCGCTTTTCGCGTTGGACACTTGAAATGTGAAAAAATATGTGTTTATGTGTCGGTAATAATAATCAAATTGCTCATTTCCCGATTTGTTGCCTTCCCCTTGCGAGGAAAGTGGTAGCGAGCATGGCTTTTGGAGGGTTTACCGCGCACAGATGTGCCTTTTATCGATCCTTTCGGTACTTACTTTACAGATGCGAGGGACGTGGGATTTTGGGATGAGGATGGAGAAGTGCTGTATTTCCCAAGGAGCTATATTTAACCCGACTGTTAATGTTGGATTAGACTTCGAGAAAGGGTGATCTGAAGCGGAAATTTGACGATTGTCAACGATGAAGGGTCCATAATGTGTAGGAATTCAGCTAATTCGTCTTATGAAATATATGAATCTCTAAGGCTTCGTGACATTTCCCCAAATACAATACCCTAATTAGCCCCAATTTCATTATCCTAATAGCTCCATTATTTCGAATTGAATTTGATTTGACAACCCTGTAAAAGCGTGGATGTCTCGAGTAATTTTTGATGAGGGCCGAAAAGCCAAAACCACGAATGTTTATTAAATTTTACATGTTGCTGCAGCAGCAGTAGATCTGGCCGCACTGGTCACCGCCGACCATAAGGGATCAGCAGCATAACTGTCAGATAGGAATGTGCCTGTATTGTCTTTATTATAAGTTACTCTCCTATTGAAATCGTAATCCTATTGAATTTAAACCGTAAAGACGGGCATTGAATTTGTTGTGTTAATTATTGCTATTATTCGCGATCTTACAACGGGTAATTACTAGGTAAATCGTAAGTAATTAATAATCGATAAAGTGTCGCTAAATATGGTATGCTTTAAAGCAGGACAAGGCCGCTGATAGTTTCTGCAACATTCGAAGTTTGTCGGGATTGACTTTCTGCAAGAGAAAACTGAATTGTATGTCCGGTATGATATTTGTTTCGCCTAACTCTAACAAGTTGTTTAAATTTTAGTTTTGAAGCACTTTAATAATGAATAAAGCTATCAATTATCAGACTCAAATCGATTCCGACAGTACATATGGCAGGCTATTACGAAATATTTTGTCTAATGTTGGTGCTGAGTTTGGAAACATCGTTTTAAACAAAGTACAGGGTGCGGCAGGAAAAAATGTGGTCTTTATTTCGAATCCCATTTTTCACTAACGGGTGCACCTATATAATATGAGGTGGACAAAAATCAGAAATTCGACTTTCATCGATTCTTGTTTTTTTACACATATTATTTAAGAAAAATCTCAAGTATCAAGCTGCTAGCTGTTGTAGATTTAAATATTAGGAAGGTCGATGTTGAAAAAAGCCTAAAATATGTAGTTTTTATCGCTGAACAACACATTACCTTTAACTACAAATTAGAAGAAAAAATAGTATTTTCCATTTAATTCCAACTACTTTAGCTTATCTTGACAGATACGCGTATTTCGTCTACAATGTGCAGACTTCTTCAGTGTCTCGTACTAATAACTCGACTAAGTCTGTTATCTGTCAAGATAAGCAAAGGTAGTTGGAATTAAATGGAAAATAATAATTTTTATTCTAATTTCTAGTTGCATGTATTTCACTAAACAGCTCAGCTCTCTTAGAAAATTTTACAGTATTCTGTAATTTTTTACCGAACTTTCAACAGCTGAACGTTCGGTTATCTGATTTACAGGATTTCGGTAAAATTTTACAGTATTCCGGTAAAAAAATTACCGGAACTTGTCAAATTTTACCGAAATCCGTAAAATTGGATTACCGAACTGTTCCGCTGTTGAAAGTTCGGTATAAACTTACCGAATACTGTAAAATTTTCTAAGTGTGTAATTATTATCTTCACTACCTATAGGTTCAATACATCATTGGCAAGGTAGTAAAGCAAGCCTTTTTGATAACAGGTGCTTTTGTGAAAAAAATTAAAAGAGGTGTCAAAAAACATAACCGAAGAAGAAATTAAAAGAAAAATATGAAATCCAATTTTGTTTACCGACCACTTTTGGGTCTCTTAGATTCACAAAGAGAGAATTCATAGACTTCGTGTTGGAACTCAGAATTTCGAAATCGCTAATAAGATTGCTGAACACGAAATTTTTAATACCGAACATTGTGTATATACCCCTTCGCGAGATGTGGAGATCAATGGCGTTGTCTTCGATGCGAGTCTGACTGTTGAGGACTCCAGGATCTGAAGTCGCTCGAAAGCTTGTAACTACACTGAAAATTAATTTTAGTTTATATTACAAATTCGAAGGTAACACTAACAAATCCATTCGTTATTTTCTGCAATGAAACTGATTTGTACTAATTATCAAGATACATTCGTAATTAATGGCACACGCGAAATTGTCAAAACTACGAAGCTTTTATTGACACAGGAAGAACATTTGTACATTGTACGTAAACAATACAAAGAGCTACGAATATTTGGCCACAAATTAAAAAGAAACGTCTCTCCTTTGGTTGCATGAAGGAAAAACAGATCAACTTTATTGACTCAAAATGTAATTGACTCAAAAAAGCAACCACATGGAGTTGACCAGTGTCTTTTAAACGTTTCTAACTTGGGATTCAAACCTGAATTTTTTGAAAGTGCTGATTCTGAATCCGTGGTTGATCTCACTAGGCCATGCTGACTTGTGAGAACATGGAAGATTAATGAGCATGACGTTTTGGCTCTCGACAGTGCTCTTAAAGATAAATTATTCCCATCCATACTAGCAACAACACCATCAGGCAGAGCTTAAAAATATCATATTCAATTCTCAAATTGCACCCTAACTGAGTCAAAATATTAGTCGCACTGTTCCTAGCGAACATGAAGTAAACACAAATTTGCCTTCATGAATCTCTTGTGCAAGATGAGTCAACTTGTTTTGTGTTGCTTTACTTTGATCATTCATTCGTTTCGGAAAGCAGTGAATGTACGTAAGTGCAAACAACTCATTCAATTTCAACGTTCTACCGTGAAGACGAAAGAACAGTCATTCATTTGGAGAATTAATGAAGTGGAAAAAACCAAAACTTCTCGAATCGATCCTGCAAATGTCTTTTCTCGAAAAATTCCCCACAAACTCGATTTCGGCCATTGCTTCGACTTTTGGCTTCCTTTGCCTTCAGCCATGTTCGGGAATATTTGAAATCCTGTGGCAGAAAAAATCACTCACCAACGCAAAAATGAATGACTGGTTACCAGAACATTCAGTCAAGCAACCAAAATCTCTTGAGGCTTGAATAGCCGTGTGCTTTGCTGTGGTGTGAACGAGTTGTGTGGAACACAAGGGCAACGGAATGACTGAGCACAGCAAAATAAGTAAACACGAATATATTGCGTGACTGATAGAACGAAATGAAGAGAGCGAAATTGAATATATTTTTTACTCATCGTTCACGACGGGTGTCAATTTTTTCGAGCTCTGCCATCAGGCATGAGTCCGGTATAAAAGAGAAACAGCGATTGGCTGGTCTTCACGAAATTCATTTTGTGCATTTTACAAAAAGGTGTAATGATAGTATTTCACCAGATAAAAAGCATTATGAATATTTCATACAATATACGAGACATTTGTTCTATATACAAAATCCATGTTTACGAAACATGGAGGGAAACAAGGGAAGAGGCTCACGAGAAGACAATGTTAGCCTCCTAGCACGAGTTCAGATCGACGATGATGAAATCGTTGGTGACCGCCGATAACGACACCTGCAGAGAGATACAAAGGCGCATTATGGCTGGCAATCGTGCTTACTTTGGACTCCGAAGGCCGCTGAGATCGAACAAAGTTCGCCGAACCACAAAGTTGACCATTTACAAGACATTAATTAGACCGGTAGTTCTCTACGGCCACGAAACATGGACATTGCTAGTGGAGGACCAACGCGCCCTTGGAGTCTTTGAACGGAAGACGGAACGTGGAGGAGGCGAATGAACCACGAATTGCACCAGTTGCTGGGAGAACCTCCCATCGTACACATCGCAAAAATCGGTCGACTACGATGGGCTGGGCAAGTCGTAAGAATGTCGGCCGACAGCCCTGTGAAAATGGTTGTAACCGAGAGGTACAAGAAGAAGAGGCGCACAACGAGCAAGGTGGATCGATCAAGTAGAAGGCGACCTGCGGACTCTCCGCAGACAGCGAGGCTGGCGAGTGACAGCCATGGACCGAATAAAATGGAGACAACTTCTGTGTACAGCAGAGGCCACGCCGACCTTAGTCTGATTGGTAAGGTAAGGTATGTTTACGAAACGCGTGAAAATTACTTTACGAAAATAAATTTTCAGTTTATACTGGATGTAAAGCAACTACATTCAGCATCGTTGCAAGACGAAAAAAAAGGTCTAACAACTTTCAGACTCTGTTTGGTTGACTTTCGCTGGTTCTGATCTCCCGAACTTTGGCAAGTTAGATGAAGCTTTTTTCCCGGTGTGTCTTTACATTGATAGGCAAAATAAAGTGCCCACTTCATCATTTTTTTAATTTCTCTCATATATAGCGTTCGAATTAAAGTAAATACACCGTAGTCTTTCTTTATATCTTATACTAGCTGAACCCGGTGCGAGCGCTGCTACGCTTGCAACTAAATGAAGGAAAATTCAATAGAACTGGCACGTTTATGGTTTTTTTCGAAATGAGTTTTTTTTTCTTGACTAAGCAGGAGTTCAAACTTCTATCAAAACATGCTTCTTATCCAAGAAACACACGTTTTGTGTTTATGTAAGCTGTTGTATGGGAGCCCTCCCTTCCAGAGGGGGGTGGTTTCTCAAACCACCATACAATCATTGCCGTCAACACCCCCCACATTCCAAATTTGGTTCCATTTGCTTGATTAGTTCTCGAACCATCGCACTGGGCTCATCGATTATAATAAAAATTTGAGTTTAATTTGTTTGAAGCCCCCCCCTTCAGAAAGGGTAGGGTCTTGAACTACCATAGAAACATTCTTGCCTTCAAAACCCCTACATGTCAAATTATTTGATTCGATTTGCTCGATAGTTCTCGGGTTATGAAGAAATGTGTGTCTCATTTGTATGAGAGCGCCCCTTCCTGAGAAAGTAGGGGTCTCAAACAATCATAAGAACCTTCCCCAGCCCCAAAAACCCCTTCATATAAATTTTCACGTTGGTCGGTTCAGAACTTCTCGAGTCTATAAGGGTCTAACAGACAGATAGACAGACAGAAATTCATTTTTATGTATATAGAAATATAGCCTCCAAAAACCTCCATATGCTAAAAAGGTTTCATTCACTTGATTAGTTCTCGAGATATGCAGAAATTTGCGATTTATTTGTATGGATTCCCCCCCCCCATTTGAAGTGGGGAGGGTGGTGAAGTGCCATAGAAACATTTTTTGCCTCCAAAAACCTCAACATGCCAAATTTGGTTTCATTTGCTTGATTAGTTCTCGAGTTATGCACAAATTTGTGTTTCATTAGTATGAGAGCCCCCTCTTACAGAGGGCGGAGGGGTCTTGAGTTACTTTAGAAACATTTCTTGCCTTCAAAAACCCTCTACCTGTCAAATTTGCTTCCATTTACTTGATTAGTTCTAGAGTTATGCAGAAACTTGTGTTTCATTTGTATGGGCCCCCCTACCCTACCACAGAGGGAGGAGGGGTCTCGAACTACCGTAGAAACATTTATTGCCTTTCATATCCCCGCAAGCCAAATTTGGTTCCATTTGCTTTATTAGATCTAGAGTTATGAAGAAATTTCAGTTTCTTTTGTATGACTGCACCCCTTCTAGGAGAGGGGAGGGGTCTCAAACTACCATCCAAACATTTTTCTCCACCAGAAAACCCCACATGCTAAATTTGGTTCCATTTGCTTGATTAGTTCATGATATATGCAGAAACTTCTATTTTATTTGTATGGGAGCCTCCCTTTCTAGAGAGGGAGGGACCTCAAACTACCATAGAAACATTGTTTGCCTCCAAAAACTTCCGCATGCTAAATTTGGGTTCCTTTGCTTGTTCAGTTCTCGAGTTATGCAGAAAAATGTGTTTCATTTGTATGGGACCCCCCCCTTTCAGAGGAGGGAGGGATCTCTTACTATCTTACAAACGTTCCCCGGCCTCAAAAACTCCTGCGTACAAATTTTCATGCCAAACGGTTCTTCCGCTCGCGAGTTAAATCGTGACAAAGAAACCCCAACTCATTTTTATTATATAGATTTCATATTCTTCGCAAGTTTCTTTTAAGGAATAATAATAAATAAAGAGGCTTAGAGAACTATAGAATCAATTCGTATTGAAAAAAAAAAGGCTTAGAGAACTATAGAATCAATTCGTATTGAAAAAAAAAAAACAGTGACAAAACTATAAGGTACAACCCAAAAGGGGTTGTGCGCGATCTAGATCGCTTGATTATTTAAAGAGTAGTCGAAATTGGTTTCGTTCCAAATCTTATTTCCATACACTAAACGCTCGCACTACAATCTTAATTATTTGATATAGCCTGTCTTAAAACCTACATATATACATCTTGCTTTCATTGGAAATAATATGTATGACATATGATATCAAGATATTCTATATCAGTCGGGAAACTAGGCTTTCAATCGGCTCGAAAATGTCATTGACGTAGTTTTTCATAATGCTTATCGCTTTGGAGGAAATGACAGCATCGGGTTAAAATGCTTCAGCACCCGGTAAATGTGGAGCTATACGTTTTCTTCTTCCAAACCTTACTACTGGAACTAATTGCCTTCAGAGATAGTCGAGCGAGCATGCACCATAAGATCACATCCTGTTGATATGATCGACCTCCTGGAATTATTATCCTTATTGCATTGTAGATGGTTGAGGTATGTTTGGAAATTCTAAGTCTATTAACTCCGGTGTGAGTAGATTAAAACTACAAAGAAACTTTATTAATTAACTTCATTTGTGTGATTTTTATTACATTATTACAGTTAGTTTTCTTCCTCTTGTACAGAAAATCTTCCTTACGATATACTTTATTTAGCGCCCTGAAAAGGGCCGTTTGGTTTTAACGATGATACGGCTCGGTTGTATTTTCTACGATTTTTGAGAGGGCCACTTTATTTAGGTAGCTATGGAACCACATACTTTGCTGCCATATGCTGCGATCTTTGAATTAAATTGTTTGATTCCAAGACACTAGAATGTACGAAACACTTTCAAGCACTGATTGGAATTACAAGAGAAAATTACCGGCATTAAACAATTAGTTATAGGAGAATGATGACTGTGACAGGGAAATAATCACTTGTCAAACATCAAACAAGTTATTTTGCTATTAGTTAAGTTCAATATTGAATCATTTTATGAAATATTTATTATATACCACCAGCAACTAATCCGCTATGCTCAACTAGAAACAACTACGAATTCAACCTATCCTCTATACAATAGATCAAAACACATGGTCGATCTGACGTGTTTCAGTTCGGTTCAAATTATCTGTTATTGAATTTTGTTCATTGGCTGTTCGAGGCACTTTGCCATTTAGTCCGGCATGCCGTGTTTAAAGCAATGCAATGTTCAGGCGGGCGCAGTAATTGAAATTTCTAACAAGAGAAAAATTCAACAAAACTAACTCTTAAGTTGGCAAACTGATATGGTCGTCCTGAGAAGGACAGATTCAGTTGACGGGGGAGAAACATGGTTCGCAATTGAACTTGGGCTTTCTAGCTTGGTGCAGCTCCTCGTCATTGCGGATGGCCATCTTCAGCTGACTTGGGATGATTGATTCTTGTCTCGTTGTACGGGTGGCTTTTTCCCGCCAAATCGTAGGCTTCTGCGGCCATGTTTCTCGCAGCGAGGTTGATGGGAGCAACAGCAACAGCAAACGGCACCAACGCCTCTCTGGACAACGACTGTTCGCCAGTGTACCCTCCAGGGTGCTTGCTGCCGCCAACTGCATTCCTACAGCCACTGCACAGCGTCACGACTGTTGTAAGACTGAATCAGAATGTATAGTAGTAGTAAAATTCTTGTTTGTTTTGCATTCTTTGTCTTCTATAATAATTTACAATATTTTTAATTAGGTAGCGAAAAAATAAGAGTCGAAACGGAGAGGTTGACGTCCCGGAACACGCCCCAACGTCGACTGTTTCTCTCATCAGTAGCGGTCCCAGGACTACTTTAGCGACACGCAAACCTACGACGACATACACATTCTGCGTCGTTTCTGCATGCCAAGAGAGATGCTCCTGGACATTATGCGACACTTAGAGTTATCTGATATTTTTTTCCAGCTAAGTTGTGTTGCAGCTGTTGTGAGCCCATGACAAAAGTGCATTGCAGCATTCCGGATGTTGGCGCCCGCCTTTTCAATTAGTTCTCTCGATGAAAATGTTAGGAACTGGGAGTCGACCAGCCTACTGACCCTGGGAAAATTTTGCAAAGCCTTCCTGAAGACTTACGGCAGGCAGTTCCCCGAAGTTTTGCAATTCGCCTTGATGTTTAGGGAACATCCCAGAAAATCGGGAAAATTTCCAGAAAACAATGGAACTTCCCAAAAGTTAAAGATTCTTCCCAGCAGTTCAGGAACTTCGCTGAAATTCTGGGTATTTCGCAGAAATTCATCGAACTTTCGATAAATTCTGGGAGCTTCACATGAGTTCTGGGAACTTCCCAAAAGTTAAGGCACAGAGATCAGACATCCAAGCTGGAGTGCCCGCCGTGTGTAAATTTCTGTAACTGATATTTTGAAATGACAGCTCTTGTCCGTTATTTTTGGTGAATCGTATGTTGATGGCACCACTTGCTCACCTTGAGATTTGATAGTCTATCAATTATAGTTTGATGAAGTTAGCAGAAGCAGATAATTTCTCATCTCCATGCGAAGCGCTAGGAGCGGACAGTAATTTTATTGCTAGAACAAATATACATGAAGAGAAAGTGTATTGATAGTTCCGTATAGGGTAACGGCAGGCTTTGAAATTGAAAGATACAAGATTTAAAACGAGCGGAGGGCATTTGAACGGTAGTATCCGATAAGGCACATAACCCTTTGTCATACTATTTTGCTTCCAAAAAACGGTGGGGATCAGTATTTGCACCACTCACCGTCGATCTCTCCGAGATCTATAAGTTTTAGTATGACGAGAAGAGCAAATGTGTGAAATAGGCGGTGCATGCTAAAAATAAACCCAACAGCGGGAGATAATTTCTCACCCGTGTTAGGCAGTATTGGGAGACGGACAAATCGCTAGAACTAGAAACAAGCAATGGGTAGTATAAGAGCCCGATCGGTTGCATGACCTTTTGTCAGGCAAGGGGATTTCCCCCATTGCCTATCCTGCATGGGGTAGTATGACAAAGGGTTATGTGCCTGATCGTATACTACCGTTCAAATGCCCTCCGCTCGTTTTCAATCTTGTATTCTTTCAATTTTCAAAGCCTGCCGTTACTCTATACGGAACTATCAATACACCTTCTCTTCATGTCTATTTGTTCTAGCAATAAAATTACTGTCCGCTCCTAGCGCTTCGCATGGAGATGAGAAATTATCTGCTTCTGCTAACTTCATCAAAGATCGTTACTTCCGCGCTGGGGAGAATACAAAAAATAACAATCAAAAGTGAATTATAGTTTGCTGAAACCTAGACTAGGTGGCGTTGTTTTTTTTCCAACGGGTTGCTTTTAAAACTTAACACAGTAAAGTGGAGAAGAAACGTTCGAGCCTGGATGTCTGTTCTCTGAGGTTAAAGGTTGTTCCCAGAAGATCATGCAATTCTCCAGAAATTTGGGGAGCCTCCCAGAAGTTTACAAAACTTATCAGAATTTTTAGGTATTTCTCAGAAGTTTATAGAACTACCCATGATGCTCAGGGAACTTGCAAGAATTTCTGGGAACTACCCACAAGTTCATAGAGCTTTGGGAAGGTCCATTGATTATGTATGTCACGCAGTAGGGAAGAGGGGTAGTTTGGGAAATCGTGACAATCCATACAAAAAAAATTTAAGGTCCAAACAAAATACGTGACAAGAAAGGGGGGGTGGGGGGAGGGGGTTATAAAAAGTCACTTTTTGCGTGACATAATTAATGAACGTTCACTTTCCAGAAATTCATGAAGTTTTTCAAAAGTTTGAGGATCTTTCTAGAGGTCCAAGTATAGGGAACTTCTCAGAAGTTCAGGAAACTTGTAGGAGTTCAAGGGATTTCATTGAAGTTCAGGATACGTTCCAGAAATTCAGAAAACTTTCCAGAACTTCAGGAAACATCCAAAAAGTTCAAGGAACTTCCCCAAAGCCCAGACTTTTCACAAGCTCAGCAAACATTTCAAATGTTCAGAGAACTTCCCAGAAACTCAGAGAAATTTCCAGAAGTTTAGTGAATTTCCCAAAAGCTCAAACAACTTCCCAGATGCTCAGGCCACTTTTCATAAATTCAGGAAGTTTCTTGGAAGTTCTGGAGTCTTCCAAGAATTTCAGAGAACTTCCCCAATGATCTGGGAACTTTCCAGGATTTCAGAGAACTCCCCAGAAATTCAGGAAACTTCGGAGGAATTTTTTAGCATTCTCAAAAGTTTAGGAAACATTCCAAGAATTTTTCCAAAAGTTTAGGGAGCTTCCTAGATGTTCAGAGAGTTTCCCAGAAACTCAAGAAACTTTTCAATAATTCAAAAGGGATGATTTCAAGTACTCAGAATACTACTACTACGTATACTTCTTAGATCTCGATAAGTTATCTTACCGAATCAAAAAATCTACTACTTTTTAAAGTTTAATCAATTACCAGTCAGCATTTTCCGGAAAATGCAGTGGCTGTAAAAAACTAAGAGAACCATTCGTTATTCAGAAATGAAACAAAAAGGCAATTCGTTAGCACAGTTATTTCTCTTATTCCAAATTGCTGCAAGAATAGATCGAAACATATACCAGATTCAAAATAATGCAAAATAGATCTGGTATAGAGCAAAATTTACAACACCAGTGCAGCGATATTTTTGCATTAGGGCTATAAAAATAAATCCAAACCACGAGTTGGACCACTCTTGAAGATGCCCTTATGGTGCCCGATTACGCGAAATGCTCATAGTTTGCCATAAAATGCTGTTATGGCCTTGAAAGAGAAAACTGAGCGGTTCCTGCTTCCGCTGTTTAATGGAACGCCGATGCAGATTTTCGACGCTCTCATCCGAATGTTCGGGAGACAGAAGATTGCCAGCGGCATGCAAATGCTCTTCTTGCGCTTTGAGTCCGGCTCTTTGCACGACGAGGAGATAAAACAGAAAGGCTGAGGTGTCAAGTTGTTTATCGCAAAACCTTACGTCACCATTTTTGCCAAAGCGCCGCAGAAAAACCTAAAGCAGAAGAATGCCAGCAAGAGGGGCATAAAATCGGATTGCCCCATGGACGTGGGGAAAAGGAAGCGTCAGTCGAGAGTGAATCTGGCCGACAGAAGCGAAGTATCGTTTGTGGCATTGAATGAAAAAGACTAATATTGCTGTGGCTAATGGAAGAGATCTTATACAGACGCCATTGGCAGAAGGCAGCTTGAGGAAGGTATTCTAGTAAATGTATACCAATCGATTATTTGCTCGATAAACCCATGCAGTCCACGGAACCCCCGATCTTTGCAGTACACAAGGGCTTCGTGAGCACATCCACGGTCATCTTCTCCGAACAGCAGTAGACTAGCTTCACTTCACCACGATTGATGAAGTGCTGTTTGGTGTCTATAACGGGTGGCAATTAAAATTTTGGAATTTTTTCGAGGCCTCTATGCTCAACAACAAACGCGCTCAGAGAGAAATAAGAGTGTGTATGCGTTAGCTCTTTCTCTCCTCTTTCTGCTAGTATTTTCTGTTTTGTTTATGCTTGCTCAGTTTTGCTCAGAATGCCGTCGAAACAAGAAGTATTTCGCGAGCGCGTTGTACAGTTCTACGAACTGCACAGAAATCTCGGCAAAACGTATACGGTACAACATTTTAAAAGCGAAAATGTTGCGACTTCGACTGTTTACCATATCCTAAGATCCCCAACAACTGCTCGCAAGCAAGGTAGTGGAAGACCAGCCAAAATTATGGACACAAAAGGACTTCGTTCTCTTTCTCGTGCCTTCATCAACAAGGATTCACTGAGCCAACGGGATGCCGCAAAAAAGTTCAACTGTTCTCACCAGTACATCTGCAAAACATTGAAAAGAGTCGGAATAAAGTGCCAAAAGAAGACACGAGCCCCGGAATATACTGATGCACAGATTTCAACGCTGAAATCCCAATGCCGTTGATTGATTAAAAATTATTCCGGAAAAAGTTTTGTTTTGGACGACGAAAGCTACTTCCCTCTTTCGAAGACGCAGATTCCCGGAAACGATCGATACTATTCAACGGATAGTTTTACTACACCTCCGAACATAAAATATAAGTTTAAACATAAGTTTGAACAGAAAGTGATGCTGTACATTGCCATTTCCGAGAAAGGCATTTCTAAGCCATGGTTCAAGCCCTCTGGTTTGGCAATCAATCAAGATGTGTACCAGAACGAATGTTTGAAGAAAATTTGGATCCCGTTTCTACAAAAACATCATGCTGATGGACAATACGTGTTTTGGCCGGATAAAGCGTCGTCGCATTACGCCATAAAAACACAATTGTTCCTGAATACCCATTCGATCCCATTTGTACCCAAAAACCACAACCCGACAAATCTGCCTCAGTGTCGCCCAATCGATGATTTCTTCGGGGTTTTTAGTTCCTTGGTGTACAAAAATAACTGGAGAGCCACGAATTGCAAACAGTTGATTGGTAGAATCAAGAGATGCATTCGCAAAGTTGACATGGAGGCCGTACAACGCTCCTGTTCCGACATCAAACGGAAGCTTCGCCGAACATCCGATTACGGACAATTTTCAAATGTTCACTCATTTTTTTTCAACAATGGACAATGTATCTTTTATTTGAATAAATCAGATTTTCTTCAACTATGTTTGTCTTTTTTTGACAGCTTGAGAAAGAAATTCCAAAATTTTAGTTGCCACCCGTTACGTTTAGACAGCTTGTTGGTTTTTTCCAAATTTACGAAGCTCAGGCAACTCAGGGTTGTCCACGTGAACTATCGTTGCTCGCTGTTGAGACTCACCACGATCACCCATCAAACATCGAAGCCACATTAGCTGGCATGTCTCGTTCATAAATTAAGGGAGTGATGTAGATGGCGGGTTGAAGTACGATATCCAAATTGAAGTAGGCAGTAGATGAAAATCTAGCAATACGATCAATCTTTTAAGAATGTTAAGAAAATTGATTCATCCGATAAACGACACCTGGTATCTCTCCAACACGATCCCCGATGGAGGGGTTCTCAAGAAATGACAATTATAATCCCAAAGATAGCGTGACATATCTAATGGACTGAGTTGCATAAAAAAAACAAATTTCCTTGCAGTAAACCATGGATGATCTCCTACATCCATGTGATATAACATCACAAACTATATACACCTCTCATGCAAAATTTGTCGAACCTTTAATTCCCCGGTCTGGTTATGATAAAACGCTGAGGTTGATTGAATGGAAATAGGAAACACGGAATGATCCTACGAATTTCTAGAATTCCTCCAGTCGTACAACATCAACAAACGTGTTCTGAAACATTAGATAAGCCTTGCTGAATCAACATCATGACTTCCCGGTACGGACCAATTGTGCAAACACAAGCCGCATGGACAACAACGACAAGCTGAATTACTACCTGGCTTTCCGTAGTCGTCATTTGTTTGTATGCAGATATATTCCAGAGGAGATCTGACCGTCCGACCGACGACGACGACGAACCTCAACTTTTACTTAAAACTCAGAATCGATCGTCTTCCGACGACAATGACCACTCTTGGCTGCAGCAGCAGGGCAAGAGCTGAATGTAAATGAGCAAGCAATATTTACTATTTTGATAGCGCACATTTCAGACGAGGACAAACACAAACATACCATCGTAAGTTGGCACAAGGAAAAGGAGAATCA
Source organism: Aedes japonicus (assembly GCA_034211315.2). Lineage (NCBI taxonomy): Eukaryota > Metazoa > Arthropoda > Insecta > Diptera > Culicidae > Aedes > Aedes japonicus. The sequence goes on from JASCZW010005269.1 coordinate 121,606, forward strand.
TTCTTTCACCATCCCCCTCCCTCCTCCATTCGCTATATGAATATTTATGGATGGACATGGCTTTCAAAGGTAAGACAGGGAAGAGAGAGAAAAAAAGCGTAAAGCTAACACCTAAACAAATATTGACTGCTTCGATAGACGAGAGCGCATTTACGGCGAGGTCTTTTCCAAACAGTGAATGCAATATTATTTGTTGACGGAGAGAGTTCTAGCCATCCCTGAACGGCGGCGGCGGTGACAGGGGTAAAATAAAACTGACCTTCCAACGAAACGATCACGGCCAACGTCGATCGAGACGGATGAAGATGTGAATTTTAAAATTCTATCCTCTGAACAAAGCAGGCTTAATCGATTGCGCTCATCGCCGAGCGGGTGAATCTAACCTCATAGTTATTTCGTCAGCGCGGACGAAACGGAATTCGGGTTTATTTTGAGAATTGTTGCGGATCTATTTTAGATAATTTCAGTAGCTTTTAGGCAAATGTTAATCTTTGTTAAACATGCAATAAAAGGATATAACCTTGACGGTAGTTTTGTAGTGATGATTTTTGGTTACTAAGCAGGAGGTGGGATACATAATCTCAGGCCTTTCCCCTAAATGGAGTCTGTTGCATACTCATTAGAACCCAGAAAATGCAAGTCATATCCGATTTCGAGTGATGAGCATTCTCATGAAGCAATTTTTAAAACTCTCAGTATATTGTTCCAACCGAAACAATTTACACCGAACCGAACTGAAACATTTCAAATGATATCTATGTTGTTAAACTTCAATTTGATTACCGTTCAACCAGGAAATAATTCTGTAGCGCCATAGGTTTTACACGCACTCAAAAATGACTAGTAAAATTTGATGATTCAAACAGTTTTGGATGATTCTGTCGATTGAATAAAGGAGCTTTTCCAGCCAGAAACGCTAAAAAAACATATTGATTTTGTCAGTTCCCGATTTTAATGAAATTTTGTCCATATCTGGATCAACAATAGAAAAGGGCCCATCATCATTTGTAAACAAACACTTCTGAGCCCGTTTTCTCGCAAGCCGCTGGCTACACACGCAAACCTACAGAATCATCGTGTAGGGGAAACTTTCCCATACATGATGATGGTATTGGTTTGCGTGGGTGGCCTACGCTTTGCGAGGAAATAGGCTCAGAAGTGTTTGTTTACAAATGTTGATAGGCCCTTTTCTATTGTTGCTCCAGATATATTAGTTTATACACAAGATAACATTTTTCATTGAAATACCTTAAATTTCCTGGGCGAATTTCCTATAAGGGCTTATTTAAAATAGGTTTTTTTTTAAATCATAACATGTAAACGATTACTCTGATCTAAATGTCTTCTGAGAAAATGTTGTAGATCATTGAATATTCTTTAAGAAAAACAATACACTAAAACTAAAAAAATGTAAATTCATGCTTAAAAACATAAAACATTGATTTTTTCGGAGGCCCTCCGCTTCAAGTTTTTTAATTATTTTTTAAATATGAAGTTTGTTAACACAGACAAACAGACATACCACTTGCAGTTTCATTCATGGATGACCCATTAAACGGTCAATTCAAATGTTTCTTAGTTGGTAGTATCACCACATATAGCGCGTATACTAAATTTTCTTACGTTTAACGTTACCACACTACCGCCATCTGTTCAGCTTAGTCATCCATTACAGCTTAGTCATCCATTGCTCAACAGATAGCGTTAGTTGTTAAAACAAAATTACGATGCTTTGTAGTGCAAAATGTTCGATGTGTTATGTCTGTTTGTTTGTGATTTAAATGTTACGTTGTTACGCTCTTTGATGATAATTGTTGATGCTGTTGATCAAAAACTGTTTCCTATAATAACTAGCAACTATCGTGTATATTCAAAATGTGCATCATTTTATGCCCTGAAAGTCATCAGTGAAAAGTTTTCAAATTCAAATAGAAAGAAAAAAGTAACAGCGCAAATGCTTTTTTATAAGTCCCACCCAAAGTAAAATCAGAAAAACACTGTTATAAAACGAAACGTAGACGAGATATAAGGTGAATTTCTTCAGCAAAATTTCATTAAATTAAAATATCTACAATTCTGTACGAATAGAAGCAAAAGATCCTCTAAATTAATATGAATAAAAAGTTGAAATTTTTATTTTGAACAGAAAAGGACCACCCTAGTTACCACTCAAACCAAAAGATAGACCGATTTTTTTAATTAAATCTTCGCACGACATCATCTGTCTAAAGTTAATGGTTTTCGATTTTGGTCGCGATATTTGTCCATTCGTACCATAGCGCGTACTACGGAATATACAGGGTGCGGCAGAAAATAATTAGAAAATTTGTTCAATTTCTTTCAAATCCCATTTTCAACTAATTCAAGCAATAATATCATCATTTTCTAGTGCACTTATCTTTATAAAGTCCTTTTAAACAAATTTATTCAATGTTCTTTGATTTGATTCTCCGAAATATTGGATTCCTTTGAAAGTTTTTTTTATGGAACGCACCGGGTTTCCGATTTGATCACGTTCCGCATGTGTGCAAAGCGTGGACGTCCGCTTCCCGGCTTCCGCTGCTTAGGACCATCTTGCAGGGACTTTTTTATGCGGTAAACTCTTGCCAAATGGCATCCTACCACCTAGGCAATCTCTTTCGGCTTCTTCTGGGCGTGCAACAAACTTTTGATCACTTCTTTATTCGCGAACATTCTGACGAATTTGCAATAAAACAAATAGAATGTGTGGATGCAGCACTTGAAAGTAAACATAAACAAATACACATTCAACAGAAATTAGTCACTAGCTACACCAACTAACCCAATACTCAAGTTTGAACATTTTCGCATTATTTTCTGCCACACCCTGTACTCGAGCCAGACTCCAAGTTTTCTCTTTAATTGCACTAAATGTAAAAACCATAAAAGTTACACTTTACTTCTAACACTAGCCAGATAAAATACTAGAAAACAATGGGATAAATTTTCACATATTCTGAACCTTGTTTACAATCGACGTAATCGCTTGATGTGGCCAAACTATTTTATTATGACTCTTATTCGAATGAAATGGGTTTGGCTGTACTTCAATATCTCCTTTTTTGTGGGAGTGCTACAAATCGCCGAAAGTTGAACTATTTTATTTTTCCATGGATTACACGGTGTTCAATAAGTTCGAATACAAGTTTTCATCATTGCGTAGGTATGCGCCATGTACATATTCTGCATTGGTATTGGTGTCAGCTTTAGCTTCATTCATACGCTACCGAATGTGCGCGGTGTTGACATTCTGTTAGTTGTTGTTCGTTTGTTACGCGCGATGAAAGAGTATCGGGACTTCGTAATTAAGCGTTTTTTGAACGGTGAGCGACCCGGCGATATATTCCGGCTGCTGAAATCGCATGGGGTCAAGCGGAACTTTGTCTACACGACCATCAGGCGATACCGGGAGACGTCCTCGACCAATGACCGTGCGAGATCCGGTCGGCCGCGTTCAGCGAGGACGCCACGGGTCATCAAGATCGTGAGGGAGCGAATTCGGCGCAAAAAGAACCGCTCAATCCGGAAAACGGCTGCAGATCTCAACGTTTCCATTGGAACCGCTCACACCATACTCACCAAGGACCTTGGTTTCAGGCCTTACAAAAAACGTAAGGTCCATGGCGTTTCGGAGGCTACCAGCAAAAAGCGGTTGGATCGAGCTAAGAGGATCCTCTCGGCACGCTGGTCAGAGTTTGTTTTTCGGACGAGAAACTGTTCGTGCTGCAGCAGCCGCACAATGTGCAAAATGACCGGGTGTGGGCGCCATCGAGGGACAGCATTCCTGAATCCAATATAAACATCCCTCGGTTCCAAAGTGCCGCGTCGGTGATGGTTTGGGGGCAGTATGCAAACGTGGTAAGCTACCCTTGGTGTTTATTGAAAAAAACGTCAAAATCAACGCGGCGTACTACAAAACTGAGGTTTTGGAAAAGGTTGTTGCCCCCAGTCTCCGAAGCCTCTACGGCGATGAGCACTACGTGTTCCAGCAGGACGGTGCACCAGCCCATACGGCAAATGTGGTTCAAGCCTGGTGTCGGGACAATTTAACCGACTTTCTGGACAAAACTTTGTGGCCTCCCAGCTCCCCGGACTTGAATCCTCTCGACTTTTTTGTTTGGTCCTATATGATGGCGAAGCTGAACGAATACAAGGTCAGCACTTTGGATCATTTCAAGACGGTAATTCTCAAAATCTGGGACGAAATGCCCATGCAGTCCGTGCGTGCCGCCTGCGACGCGTTCGAGAAACGTTTGAAGCTCGTTAAGGAGTACAAAGGGGGTCATTCCAAGAGAAATGTTGTAAACGTTCTGTAAACATAGCTTTCAATAACATAAATCCAAAAAATAAAAAAACATGTTTTCATTTTTTTAACAAATTTTGAAAGTGTATCCGAACTTATTGAACACCGTGTAAGTAAATAATAACATGTTTCGAATTGTAGATTTTTTCAATATTTACCGAGAAACATTCAATAATATTTTTCCATCTCTGTTGCATTTGGCGGCACTGCTCACATACAGTATAGCATACACATCAACGCTAGTGTGCGTGTTCAATCATTCATAGAGCATTCTATGCTCAACGCTATGGTGAGTCTTGTTGTCAATATTCTCATGGAAGCATATCAAACAAACCCTTTCATTTCGTCTTGGTTATATGCATGCTACCCAACACACGTTAAGTGCTGTCAAATGATCTACTTCATTCTTGGGTGTAGTAGTGAAGAGCGTTAACTTGTTTGTATTTTTTTCTTGATTAAAATCAGTACGACTAACATATGTACACAGATGGGATTAATGTTTTTCGTGATATTATTAAAATAGATACATAGCAGTGGCAACTTTTCCGTATTAAATTGGAAGAAAAAATCAAAATCGAATGTTTTGTGAGTTGCTCAACGAGTAAAGGTAAGTGAACGAATAAATTAGGAACAACTTGTGTACTAAGTGTTCGGTATTCAGTGCATATTCACCGATTTCCACTGGAGGTCTGCTTGTTGAGCTCAAGATAGGTTCAAATGCCCTAGAACATTTCAGACTTATTGTAGAGAATTTGTGTCTTCAGCAAAGTTTCTCAGTGCGTAACGAATCTGCATTTTTTTACTATTATGTTAGTTCAAAATTGTGCTACAGAGATGGAGCTAAAGTCTATCTGTACTAAATGAAGCGCTAGACAATTGCCGTCTTCGCAAAGTTGTTTGGAATATAAAATATAATCATTTAACATTATCATACAGCCGGTGTCGGTGGTGTAGTGGTAAGCGTGACTGCTGTTTGGCAGCCCAGTGGGTCTGGGTTCAATTCCAGTCGACGTCGGTGGTTTTTCTGAGGCGAAAAAATCTGGTCAAGTCTTCCTTCGAAAGGGAAGTAAAGCCGTTGGTCCCGGCTCATATTCATGCGTCGATAGGTAGGGCCCATGTGGTGGAGTTGTCGGTGATTGTCACCATGTGAGGAAATAGGCCGACAAAAAAAAAAAAAACATTATCATATTAGTTCCACATTTTACCACAGAGTCTACCTTTGTCAAAGAAAGCTTTAGAGAGTTGCGGTCTCGGGTAAAGTTTTTGAAAATGTAAAACGGAGTCACTTGACATCATCAGATTAGTTGTAAATTGCACCACTAAGATGGCGCTGCAGTCAATCTTGGCCAAATGAGGCTTTAGAGAGTTACCGTCTGCGGCAAACTTGTTTTTCAAACATTACTCAAGAAATAAAAATATTTTCATCTCCAAATTTCTTCCATTTAAAGCTTATGAGTTGATTAACAAATTTTTTTTTTTAATTTTCCATCGCTTAGGTCATAGTTTTTCCAACTTTTCTTTTACATTTTCCTCCAAAGCGAAATTTATCGTGGGTAGTTGTAATCAAACAATATTTCTTTCAGATTTTTGAGAAAATTTATTTGCTATTTGAGATTGTTATAAGATGCTCCGTTTTCAAGATATAATTTATTTCGAATTGGTGATTTGGGGAAACTCGAAAAATTTAAATAAGAAATCTGGATTATTTCCAGATTTATGATAATGTGAAATACCTCTATATTACATACTGAACAATTTTGCCGAACTCAGCAATTCGTTAGAGCTTCGCTTAGATAGACTGCAGTGCCATATATGCGGCAAAATCTGAAACTAACATTACATTGTCTGATACTATATTTGTTGCAGCAGAACTTTTGGAGTGGCTCAAAAACTGGAAAAAATATTTATGATATTAAACTTATGTTCTCAAACAACTTCACTTCAATTACTTTCGAATATAGTCTCGTCTATCCTAACGATACGATCCGCCCTAGAATCTTATACCTTTTTGCTTATTTTCCTATAAATTTTATAAAATTAATTATTGTTTATTTTCTTCTCTTCGCAGATACTCACTCTGTTTGGATACTTAATACCGTACCACGTTTCTACCTCAGGTAAGGTTTCTGATCCCGCTCTTCGGTCGTAATGATTATCAACCTAGTAAGTATTATTTCACATTATTAAAATATTTTCATTACTAAATTCACATTTCTTCTTCTGCTTACAGCTACGCCTCGAAAACTTGTCCTTCGTTACTTCAAACACCTTTCAATCATATTAAATATTAACTATTCTACCGAAACTAGGATTTTCAATAAACGACTCACTTTTTGCATCAATGAAATAATCTTTGATATGTTTTTTCCCTTTTTTTATTGTCTCTACTCTGCTTTCCTTGACAGTCCGTCTGACATTCGGATCGGTACTCGACGACTACACCGACTGATTACAGTCGATGCCCGGTGGCGTGGACAATCCTCTGCCGGTAACATCCGGTTGAGCATTCAGCACTTCCGGATTTTCCATCCTGAATCTCCATCACTGCCAGATTCGCCACACCTCGTCGATATACCTTGCCGTCCGGCGTCTTCACATCCGCTTGAAGAATCCTCCCATCTGCTCCCTTAACGCCTTCCTGTACGCGTCCTCGCCTCCAAAACTTCCGGTTGTTTCCTTCAACAATGAACACCAGATCTCCGACCTCCAAAGGCTTTGTGTCCTCGAAAGTTTTCGGGCGATGATTGAGAGTGGGCAAGTACTCCTGTGACCACTGTTCCCACAACTTGCTGGCCAAGCAGCGCGATTGCTGATACATGTTGCGAAGAGTTTCGTAGTATTCCTCTGGATTGTTCAAGGCAGCATCTTCTTTGATCACCGTTACACGGATAAAGTGATTTGGAGATATCGCTTCCTCACCGGCGGACTCCTATATGTTAACGGTCGAGTATTTATCATATCCTCAGCTTCTGCCTAGGCCGTAACGAGAATCTCGTCTGTTAACTTCCGCCCGTCGTCCAGAACTCGCAGAGCCTCTTTGACGGACCGTACCATCCGCTCCCAGACACCATCCATGTGCTGGGGTACTGGGAGGGTTGAAGTGCCACGCTGTGATGGACGAAGTGACCCTTTCTGCACACTATTTATGGATTTCCTGAATCTCTTTCCTCATTACAGTATTTGGTGGTCCGGAACGCCTTGCTTGCTCGTGGACTGCGTACTCAGACTGTAGACCACGTCCAAGTGCACGGCCCTCACGGCCATACACGTACATTCCACCACCCATCTTTTCTCCGTTCTGCGACCTATGGTTACCTCCACTGGCCCTAGATAGTCGACTCCTACCGCACTGAACGGCCGTAAATGAGAAGTTGTACGCTGCATGGGCAACGGTCGCATCATGGGAGCAGCTAGAACACATCGGTTAACCTTGCACCACACGCATGCCTCGGTCGCTCGTCGGATAGCTGTACGTGTGTTCTGTATCCAAAACTTCTGACGAAGTTCGTTGAACACGGTCTCCCTGTAAGCATGGCCAAACTTCTCGTGGTAATGAAGAATCAAATTTTGGGTTATCTCGTGTCTTCCCGATAGGTTGATTGGAAAGTTCTTATCGAACGGGATCGCCTCATTCGCCTCCATTCTTCCTCGTAGTCGAATCACTACTTCAGCGTATAGTATGGGAGACCGTTTGTACAGGACGCTGGATCTCTTGATTCTTTTCGGTGACTGACCTGCTTCTAGGTTAAGATTTGCTGTAAGTATGTTCATCTCATCCGGAAAACCGGCGAATTGCGACTGCTTCCACAGAATTGTTTCTGCTTGTCGAAGCTCTCCTTGTTGAAGTGGTTGTTGAACTGTTGGATAACTTGACTTGATTAGTCAACAATGATTCTCCGTAGCCTGCGAATCGCCGACTTTTTACATCGGACCACAGTTGCGGTCACCCGGTACCAGCTTCGTCCAGCGAAATTGAACGCTCACATTGACCACTTCATGAAACATCACTAATCCTCTCGCCTCCTCGCCTGATTCTTCGATTGGGTCGATCACCGGCCACTGGTTGCGCGGTTGATACAGCATCGTCGGATCCTTCACCCACTCTGATTCGTTCTGCAACGGAGGTCCACGACCCCACTTGGTGAGCACATCCGCGATGTTCTGCTTGGTCGGAACCCACCGCCAGTCCCTCGTGTTGCTTAGTTTCAGAATTTCTCCAACTCTAAATGCAACAAACTGTTTGTATTTATATTGATCTGCCTGCAACCACGACAGTACAGTTCGGGAGTCGGTCCACAGTGTGGTGCAATCGATATGCAGCGAAGTCGTTTCCAGGAAGGTTTGGCTTATTCGAGTGCCGAGGACGGCAGCCATCAATTCCAGTCTGGGAATTGACTGACGCTTTAGCGGCGCCACTTTGGCGCGAGACATGACTAGACTACAGTTCACTACTCCATTTACGACTGACCGTAAGTATGCCACGCAACCATAAGCGTGTTCGCTCGCGTCAGTGAAAATGTGTAGCTTGAGGGACTCTATCGACGAAAATTCAGCATCACCCAGATAACATCGTGGAATTCGTAGTGTCCGGATTTCCGGTAGAAATCCAATCCACTTCTGCCACAGGTTCCAGCCGCACTCATCGATTTCTTGATCTTTCTATGAATCGTGAATGAGGGCAGCCCCAGCGGGTCTTAAAAACCCATAACACAGCTTTGTGGGTCGTTTTTGTCCGCATAAATAGGCTTGCATTTTCGACCGGGGTGTTGCAGAGAAGGCAAAGGCATCTACTTCTTGCTCCCACCTTACCCCAAGGACCCGTTCGTTGTTATTCTGCTTATCTTGGTTGAAGATGACTGGTCCTCTAGGTTTGGTGTCTCCTAACACACTCAGAACTTCCGGCGAATTTGACACCCAGTTTCGATTGTCATACCCCCTTGCTTATGGATAAACCTGACCTGGAGGACCAGTCATGTTCAACCAAGATAAGCAGAATAACAATGAACGGGACCTTGGGGTAGTCAGCCATGCCTCTCCGGGAAAAGTGAACTTACTTAACAATCCAACTCACCAGCTGGCGTTTCAACTTTGAATAAAGAAAACTTCGTCAAGAAAAATGAATAATAAATCATATATCATATGATGAAATCACTCAAAAAGAATATAACGAGATTTCGGAGGTCTCAACCACGATAAGTAGCAAATCCCTAGACCTAACTACCACCCCCTGTGAGCAATGAAGGCAAATCTCAGCGGAGAATGAAGCCATGATTGTCTGTGACAACTGTGATCGCTGGTTTCACACACGCTGTGTGGGCCTAAATGCGGTACCGAAAAAGGACAGGAAATGGTTTTGTCCGGATGAGTCGTGCCAAGCAGTTCACCAGGAGAAGCTAAAAACGAATCGGGACAAGAAGAATCCGACTCCTATCCTTCCAACCATCGCCGAGACGATCTTCTACATATTCAATAACTTTGCTGATCAGCTACTAAATAATATTACTACAAAACTAAACTACTAAGTAAAAAATAATGATAAAGACATAAACGACATGTAATAAGACGACATATTACAACTCAAGCTTCATTTGACAAACAGACTACAGCTCTAACTCTACTGAAAGGTCTGGAACTAAAAAAATACTTCAAAAGACGACACATGTCACAATGAGAAACTTTTCCGAAGATGGCAACTCTCTAGAGCTACATTTAAATAAAATAGGCTGCAGCGCTCTGCGGCAAGATCATGAACTAATGTGATGTTGTCGAAAGAGGACAAATGAAATTCTAAGAAACTATGCAGTAAATAGCAACTCTCTAGAGCTTCATTTTGCAAAGAAATGCTTTGGAGCCATCTCTGCGGCAAGCTCTGGAACTAATGTGATAATGTCAAAACGCGACAAATGACATACTGAGAAACTTTGCCCAAGACGACAACTCTCTAAAATATAATTTGGCAAAGATAGCCCACAGTGCCATCTCGGCGGAAATATCTGAAATTAATATGATAATGCCATAAGACTACAAATGACATACTGAGAGACATTGTCGGTGACGGCAACTCTCTACAATGAGTATAGAGATTGCTGACAGCTCGCTTACCACCAAAAACATAGCCGACGGTCGGTTTGTGATCAATCCAAAACTTAAAAAGCAAAACAAAAACAAAAGATATCAAACAAAAGTGTCATCTCTTACCATTATAACAGTACTAATAACAAAGACAAATCGAGTAAACAAAATCCGACGTAGCTTTTGTGATCATTCTAAAAAGTGACAGACCGACCTGAAAAGATATGGCATCCTTGAATTTTTGCACTTTTTCCACTGGGTGCAGCAACCTCTATGGAATGTTTTGTATGGCATTCTGTTCACACATCGAAATCAAAGCCTCCTTCCCTTTGTAGCAGATTCTCGGTGGTCAATGTTACTGGAGCCAGGTATTTTTTTACCACCAATGCATTTTTGAGCCCACAACCTGCAAGCCCATAATTACTGTGACCTGTAAAATTTGATGCTTTATAAAAACCCTTTCAAGCAGTTATGGATGATTCTGCTGATTGAATAAAGAATAAACAAACACAACCGTCGGATGCGTGCACGACGCAGGGAAAATACTCAGAAAAGAGTGGATTCTACCTTGACTCCCCCACTACTTAGATCCACCTTTATCAAATTCAACTGGATTTCGATTCGATTTCATCGTCTCAGTGAGCACTAAGTGAGCGGCCTCGGAGTTCTTTCGGTACCGTCCCGCAAGAAGGCCACACCATACCGTACACTCCTTGAAGCGTACTAATGTCTGACGAGCAGCATAAACTGTTCGCATCTTATGTTGGATTGGAGCCAAACACGAGGTACTTCTCGGAAAGCCGATACTTTTAGCCTGGCCCGGTCCAATATGTGAATGAATTGCTGAGATGGAGTGTGAAGTGCCGACGACCGGCGACGTTTTAGTATTCATAGAATGGCTTCATGAATGCGAGCGTCTTCCGTCCAACCAATGCCGACGTATGAAGGGAGTTCCATAGATATTTTTTTTTTTGTAGAGAATCATTCCATACATATGGACGACGACAGAGCTGTGCGGTTTGAAAGCAATTTGAATTATTAATTATGTATACAATCCGGCTGTTGCTTCAGTGCTACACGACGGCTGCTGAATGAAGCTCATTCATGGAATCGAAATTCTAATTCGGACTTTTAAGGCTATTTCCAATTTCGAAACAAGCAGTTTTGGATTTGAATTCCTAATGTTTTATAGATTGGTGTCGATTTTGGAATTAAGAGGGAACGAATCAAACGTAGTTTAATTCGATTATTCGTATGTTGCACATATAAATTTAAGAATCTAGTGAATCAATTGTGTATTGGTTGTTCAACCTCAAATAGGAATGTTTCATGCTCTGAGTACAACCAACACTCGTATTCTCTTGCTTTCATTACTTTTTGTATGGAAGAATATGAAATTTTGACTTTTTGGCCATATGATGCATAGAAAAGTTCAGATTCCGCTTAATCATTCTGAGTATTACATTCAGCTGCAATTTGAAGTAATAGTTTGGCTTACCGCTGGATGCTGTTTTCTACCGAAGAATTTCGAATGATTTTCAAAAAAAAACAAAGTAGCTTGTCCAAGATACCATGGCAACAAGTAAATAACAAACTCGTTGCAGAAGTGATCAGTTTACAAGCAAGGGTACCATAGTAACGAATAAACAACCTGGGAAGATGTGGAGGAATCCAGGTAACGCAAAAGTGAGGTTAAACGTCGTAGATGGCGCTCGTTAAAAATGGGTTTTCGAGCTGCCTAAGTAATTGGCGATCGTCGAATAATCGTCGATAATGACGATTCTGACCAATGTCATACAGTTTGAACAATGGCTATAAAGTTATTATCAGTTTCAGTTTGAGATACTAAGATGTTGAAACCTTTCTTTAGCTTTACTTAGATATCTCAATAAATATGATTCTGTCACCCAGTGCTGTTAGTAATTCCAGTACGGTCTTGTTTTTCGCTCTCTCGTAAAAACAGTTGTTGATGCATAATGTATAATTTGGTAGCGTACCTATGAGCATCGCGCATTCGCCCGTTTTAGCGAAAATATGTAGCTTAACTGGCAACCCTTCAGCTTCGGCTGTTGGCGTTCATCACCCATCAGCTTAACTTAGATGAAATCATCATCATTACATTAGAATCAGTGTGTTTTAGTAGCTCGAAGTAAATATAGCAACCGATAGCGAAAAAAGTTAGTGCCTTTACTGATTTGAATAAAGTGCTACAGCAAGTGTTCGCTAACTGGGCTGACATTTCAAATGTAAATAAATTTCATGGGGGATACTTCATTGCACAATACGTAAATTCCAATTCCAATTGCGATGTAGCTTATTGTGCACCCGATTGTGCAAAATATTTGACTTAGTTTGTATAGAATTACAACTCAATTTTGTACAATTTAACAATTTTTCACTCCTTCCTCGAACCTTATCTGCCTTTTACATACCCCTTGGTGATTTTGACAACAATATGTCAAATGCTGATTTTTGATGTTTATTTGATTTTTAACTGGGCTTTAGCTCAGTTAGCGAACGCCCAGTTAAAAAGCAGCCCAGTTAAACAGCACCCAGTTACGCCATGATGACGCCGGTCCAGCGGGCCCTAACGCTCTATTAGCGAGCAATCAATTTGCCGTGCTCCCGGTACAGGAGGTGCCACAGAAAGTAAAGGTCCCCCTTGCTCTTTACCACGTTAAAAGGACTTCGCTGCACTCAGGACCGAGCTTGCAGCAATCCAAATTCATCCACCATACAAGCTGTGCAGTACCTAGTCGTCAAGCAAAACGACTTCTACACTCACAACGCATCCGGAAACAAGCCGCTAAAAGTAATTCTACCTGTCTTTCCGGAATTCACTCCGGAGGCAATCTTCGCTGAACTGCAAGCAGTGGCTCTAAAGCCTCAGAAGGACCAACTATATCTGGTCCATCAGGAGAAGGGTTCCGTCACGATGGCGGACCTGTTAAAACACGGGCCATCTTCAACGTCATGGTCGAGTGGGACCGGTATCGCTCGAGACAGCACGACTTGACGCAGTGTGGCAACTGCCTTGTGTTCGGCCATGGAACTCGAAACAGCCACATGAAACCGTCATGTGGCAAATGTGCCGGAGAACACACGACCAAGGATTGAGCACCGATGGACGATGGTCCCAAACGTACGGAATTTTCAGCGATCCGCAAGCAGGCGTCCACCAAGTCCCGCCCTGGTCAACGCTGTCCGCCACCTTGGGTGGACGAGGAGAACTTCCCAACACTCCGGTACCAGTGACAAACCAACCGCCGATCCCATTAAATCACTGCCATGCCAACCGCCAACCGGCCTCCGTTCAGCAACGATTCTTGGCAGTTACCGCCATCCCCACGCTGAATTCTCCTCCAGTTTGGTGCAATCTGGTTTTTAGTACCTCCACGCAATCACCTGCCAATGGACAGCTCTACGACTCGGAGCAAATGGTGGAGTTCGTCCAAGGGCTTTAGCGTCAACTACGTTCCTGCTGCTCAAAGAAAGAACAGCTCAAACCCGTCAAATCCATGACGATGAAGTTCCTGTGCAAGTACCGTAAAGGTAGCATCAGCATCCTAAATTCTAATGCTTGTTCCATCCGGAACAATGTCGTCAAGCTCGGTGACTTCCTCAATAGGAACGACATCGACATCGCTATCATCACGAAGACGCACCTAAAGCCTGAATTTAGCCATCTCTATCCCAGGATACCGGATTGTGCAACTTGATCGTAGCGGCTCTAGTGGAGGAGGAGTCGCGATCGCCCTGCGCTACAACATCAACTGCCATCTGCTTCCAAACTTCCAGCTGCAGTCTATTGAAGCCATCGGAGTCGAGGTCGAAACTACCGTCTGCCCTATCACCATCATCGAGGCCTATTGTCCCAAGCAAGCCAGTACCACCAACGGAACAACAACGGTCCTACAAAACGACATCCGTAAGCTAACTCGGAGGCAGGGGCAGTTCATCATCGCCGGCGACCTGAATGCGAAACACGAAACCTGCGGGAACATCAGGCGCAACCGAAACGGCATCATTCTACAGGAGGACCTGGAGGAGGGCCATTACACCATCCTGGGCCCGGATACTGCCACCCGGTTGAGCAGATCCGGAGTTCATTCGACAATCGACATCTGCCTCACCAACATGGGGAACAACATCGCCCAGCAGATCGTACACCAGGAGCTCAGCTCGGACCATTATCCGGTGTTGGCCGAAGTTGGCTCCACGGTCAACCAGCATCGGATCACCAGACGGAACTACCATCACGCCAGTTGGGAGAGGTTCCGGCAACACGTTGACGACATCATCGATCTCGACATGCACCTTGATTCGGTTGATGACATCGAACGGCAGCTGCAGAGCATTGAGCAAGCGATCTCCCAGACCCGGGAGCAACATGTACCGGTGATAGATCAGGTGAGCACCTCTGTACCCATTGATAGACCCACTAAAGAACTTATTCAATTGCGCAACGCTACCCGTAGGCAATACCAGCGAACTGGTCTGCCTACTTTAAAAAGTAATTGCAATCGGATGACCAAAATTATTAAGCCCAGAATGGTGGACCTCAGAAATAACCATTTTGCCGACATGATCCGCATTGTGCAAAGCCGTTCTGGAAGTTGAAAAAAAATCTTAAAAACGAAACCAAGGCCCATTCCACCGTTGATCCCACTAGACAGCAATGGCTCTAAGGATCACTTGATGACTCCTGCAGAGAAGGCTGCTGAGATAAATCAACACTTCGTCAGCTCCCACAATCTCGGACAAAACATCGTCAGTCCACATGAAGCTGCCGTTAGCGCGCTTATTACTAACATCCATCTAAGCCACAACGACTTCACAGAGGAGTTGGAGATCTCAGTAGACGAATTGTTGACTTATATCAAAAGCTCAAAGAACATGAAGGCCCCAGGTTTCAACCACATCATGAACTTGGCGCTCTAGCAATTGAGCCCCCAGTTCTATAACCATCTGGCGTTGATTTTCAACCAATGCCTGCGACTTAGCTACTTCCCCTCGTGTTGGAAGTCAGCCAAAGTAATCCCCATCCAGAAACCTGGGAAAGATCCTTCGTGTTGCAAGAGCTAATTCACCCCAAAGATCGAAAAACTTAACAAAGAAAATCACAGCTTCGTACGAATTCTACCAGAACTTCCAGAGAGTTCGCCCAGGAATTCCAATAAATCTCTTGGAAATTCAAGTAGTCCATAACTTCCGAGAAGTTCTCTCCTATCCGAACTTCCACGAAGATCTCAAAACCTTCCTTTAAAAAAATTCTAAAACGTTTAAGATGTTTTCAAAATATTCGAGAAGTTCTACATGTTCCCATATAAGAAGAGCTTCCGAGTAATATCAACAGAACTTCCGAGAACCTGCCCCAAAACTTCTAAGAATTCTGTCTAAACGTCCATAAATTTCAAAAACCACCGCGAAAAAGCTCCCCGAAAACTTCTAAAGAGTAAACTTTGAATTCCAACGGTCACCCAGAATTTCCGAGACGCCCAAAACTCTCATGAAATTATCTCAAGGCTATTATCTCTAGGCTAAAATAAATTTCATAAAACTTCCAGAAAGTACTTCCATAATTTTCCAAAACTTCACCCAAAATGTTTAAGCAGGAATCCCAGAACATTCAAGAAGTTCTCCCAGAAATTCCAAAAAGTTCCCAAAGCTTTTAAAACCTTCTCCAGAACATCCAAGAAGTTTTCTCTGAATTTTCAAGAAGTTACTCCAGAACTTTCAAAGGTTCCACCAGATATTCCGAGAAGCAGCCCCAAAACGTTCAAACAGTGCTTTTCAAATTTCCTCAGAACTTCCAAAAAAAATTGGATTTAAGCTCCCTAAAAGTTCTACCATAATTTCCAAGACGTAATTCCAAAACTAACAAGAAGTTATCTCAGAACATCCAAGGAATTCTCTTAGAACTTCCAAAGAGTGCCTCCAGAAATTCAAAGAAATATCTTAACCTTCAAAGAAGATCCTCTTTAGCTTCGGAGAAGTTCCTTCAGTACTTTGAAAGAGTCATCCGTAAGCTAAAAAATGATCACCCAAAAACTTCCAAGAAGTTACATCAGATATTCTAAAGCGTTCCCCAGAATTTGAAGAATGATCCTAGAACTTCGAATAATTTCTTTTTTTTTCATATCGTTTATCAGAGAACGATTCTTTCGTTTCAAGACGTTCCCCAGAAATTTCAAGAATTCCTTCGGAATTTCCAAGAAGTTTTCCTAGAGCTTCCGACAAATTCCCAAAAGTATCCAAGAAGTAGTCCCAACATTTTCAAGCAATTCTTCGAAAACTTAAAAAAAAACATCGGAGAATTTCCCTAGAAATTCAAAGAAGTTGCCATTGTAGTTCTTCCAGAACTTCCAAATAGACAACCCAAAACTTCCAAGAAGATATTGCAGAACTTCCGAAATCCTAATCTTCTCAGAATTTCTAGGAACTTCACCTGAAAGTTTCAAAAAGTTAACCCAGAACTTCTAAGCAATCACACATCTTCCTCTGAGTTCTCCCAAAACTTCCATAGAGTACTCCAAGAAATTCAACAAAAAAATGCCTAAATATTCCAAGTAGTTTCTCCATAACTTCCGAGAAGCTCTCCAAGAACTTCCAATAAGTTCTCCTAGAAATTTCAAGAAGTCGTCTCCGATATGTCAAGAAAATCTCCAACAACTTTCAAGACGCTCTTCCAGAATTACCAGAAAACTAACGGAGCCCCGAAATTCTCAAAACCTCCGAAAATTCTAAAACATCCAAGATGTTCTCAAAGTGAATGAGAAGATTTTCCTCCAGAATCTATTAAGATTTCCCGAAATTTTCAAAAAATTCCCTGGTTCAACAGAATTTCTGAGAACCTACCCAAAACATTCAAGAATTTCTTCCAAAACGTCCATAAATTTCAAAGAACTTCGCGAAGCTTTTCCACCGAAAACATCCTAAAAGTTTACTATGAAATTCAAAGGTCAACCAGAATTTCTGAGACGTCACAGAACTTCCTTAAAATAATCCCAGAGCTCATTCAAAATTACTAGAACTTCCAAGAAATTCTTCCATAACTTTCAAAAACTTTCAAAAAAAAATTTGAGGAAGAAATCCAAGAACTTTCAAGAAGTTCTCCCAAAACATCCAAGAAGTTCCGCAAGAACCTCTAAAAAATGTATCCAGAACATCGAAGAAGTTTCTTCAGAACTTCCAAAAAGCTGCCTTTGAATTCCTAAGAAGTTCTACCATAAATTCCAAGACGCTAATCCAAAACGAACAAGAAGTTATCTCAGAACATCCACGGAATTCTTCCAGAGCTTTCAAAGAGTTCCTTCAGAAATTAAAAAAAAAAAAATCCTGGAACTTTCTAAAATATCCTCCTGAACATCGAATCTTCAGACTTTCAAAAGTTCCCCCAGACATCTAAGAAGCAGCACAAAAACTTTCAAGCAGTGCATCTGAAATTGCCGAAAAGTTCAAAGAATTTAAAAAAAAATATCCTCAGAACTTTCAATAGGTTTTCCTGTGAACTTCTAAGAAGTTTTACCATAATTTCGAAGTCGTTGTTCCAAGACTGACTTGAAGTTATCTCAGAATATCCAAAAAATTCTCTCAGAACTTTCATAAATTCCAGGTGCTTCCTTCATTACTTTCAAAAAAAAAGTTCCCAGGGCCTCTAAATCAAATCATGATCCTTAAGGTCACCCAGTACGTCCTAGTAATTTACTCATGATCCTCCAAAGACTTCCCCCAGAAGTTCTAAGAAATTTTCTAGAATTTCAAAGAATCTTACTTCAAGTCGTTTCCCAGAAGTTTTCCCGAAAAATCCAAGAAATTTCCCTAGGGCTTCCGAAAAATTCCTCCAGATTTTCCTGGAAATTACCTGAAAACTTCAGTTCTTCCAACATTTCCATAAAGTTGAAAACTCTTTTAAGAAACTTTCCCAGATTTGTTTCAATAATTTCACACTCAGAACTCCCAAGTAGGCACTCCCAAACGTCCCCTATACTTTCTTCGTAATTTCAAAGAAATTCACCCGAAAATTCCAAAAAGTTCACCCTTAACTTCAAAAATATTAGCTCAGATCTTCCAAGGAGTTCTACCAGCACTTCGAAAGAGTTTCTCCTTCAGAACGTCCAAGTTGTTTCTCCACAATTCAACCTGAAAGTTCAAAAAAGTTCACCCAAAACATTCAAGAAGTTAACGCAGATCTTCTAAGTAGTTCTATCAAAGCTTACAAAGAAGTTCGTTCAGAATTTTCGGTGGTGATGGACGACGAGATCTCACCCTGGATGGCAACGACTGGCAGGGCACTTCGTATTTTACTTCCCCCACGAAGGATGTGAGCTCCGAGATGAAGTTCATGCCGGCGTCGGTGGTGTAGTGGTAAGCGTGACTGCTACTGCACCCCAGTGGGTCTGGGTTCAATCCCGGTCGACGTCGGTGGTTTTTCTGAGGCGAAATAATCTTGGTCACGTCTTCCTTCGGAAGGGAAGTAAAGCCGTTGGTCCCGGTTTATAGTCATGAGTCGTTAGGTAGGGTCCAGGTGGTGGAGTCGGCTTCCTTGGGTCGGTGATTGTCACCACGCACAGACGGGCAGAACGGGCAAAATTTTGGGCAAAACCTCGTTTTTTTTCTCAGGATTTCAATTCAACTTGATACTCTACAGAAACTAAGGCTATTCACTCTGAGGAATCAAGCATAAACTTATTAAAATCTGATTGTTTTTGCATAACGTCAGGTACGGGAAGTTGGGGTTCAAATCCGATTAAAATTTGATGTAATATTTATAACATCTGTTTTTACCATAAACAAATACTTTTTCCCTTAAAATGTAGGGATTAATGATTGAAATACCTTTGTATGAACCTATATTTCCAAAAAAGAAAATTTAATTTGATTAAAATTTATTAATCAAACTAGGCTTAGATTTGAACACTAGGCATTTCACGTGAAAAAACATGATTTTTCTCTAATTTTAAATGTCTGTAAAGAAAAAGCTCCACGTTTCTCTACTCTTTTTTGACATAAAGTTTAAGGTCTCAACTAGTCATACACCAAATTTCAGCTGCCGCCGTCTGCCGCTTCGAAAGTTATGCACATTTTTGCAAAGCATATTTTGACGTCCCAGACCGTGCTGTTCACCGGCTTTTCGGGTTTGCTTTCGATGGTGTCATCACTGAACCACTCAGATTAAGCTACGTTCACGTGTGCTTCGATGACGCATGAGCAATATTTATTATAGTGGCCCCTATTACGGATGTGATTCGCAAGTTATCACCGTGATTCGTTTTCACCGTGAAGTGACACCCGTAATAAGGGCCAGTTTCTTAAAACAATCCGAAAATTGAACCTTTTGCTTGGAGATTTTGGATTCTGGCAAATTATTATAAAATCAATTTATTTCTTAGAATTCAAACGTGTTTGAAATCTGAAATATGTCAAACCAGTGCGTTACACGAAACATGCCGTATGAATCATGCTTAACTGACGAGATGTTTGCATCTTTGGCAGATAATTGAACCACACGCTCGTCAGAAATTCCTCTAATGTGAGTAAAAGAGTACTAAAAATCATAAAAATCGGATGTACTCTTCTAAATTGCTTGAAAGTATGGATTGATTTGAAATTTGGGTGTGACTTTATTAGTAAACCAATTTTACCAATATTTAGAGGAGGAATCATTCCCATACCTGCTTGTGATGTTTGTTTGTGATATCATGCTTTTATTCGCGGGGAACCAGTGGTTGAAGCCATTGTTTACAAATGAAGTTACCCGAATCAATCAAAATTTGTCAAATTCTGAGGAATTTTTACTCTGTTTGGGTTTACGGAAAATAAGCTTAACTTAGTAAAAGTTATTGAATAGGTAAAACTCATTTTATAGTAGTTTCTGATGAGCGTGTAAGGAACTAGAGTTCTGTCACTTTCAAACGATTTATTCGTTGCATTGATTTTGATTTTATCGGGCGCATTGGTGTATTACTTACGCAATGTTTCGCACCAGCAGAAAAGTGATGTTTGAAATGCTTAACGAGCATTCCAACGAACCTTGGCGTGCACGATATTTAAACGTATCAAAGCAGATCGAGAAAAAGTTGAATCTGGCAAATGATGCTGAAGGGAAGAAGCAAGTGAGGCAAGCTGTTCTCTTGGAATGTTCAAGAATACAACGCAAGTGGCAGAATTCAAATCGTACAAACAAAACATTTCTTGTTAAGAATAAGCGCTGGCTTCTGTCTGAAGTACAATTTGGAAAACCGAAGAAAGCACAAGGTACTGCGGATATTCAAATTAAATTACTGGTTTTTTTTTCTCCATATCATATTTTATTTCTTTTTTAGGAGAACTTTCTGTTACTGACTTCTTGAATAGTTCTAAACGTTCGAAGCGAAGGAAGGTAAGTGAGTTGCGTAAAGCTGGGTCAACACCACAGCTTGCTCTGGCTACAGAAATGAACTTGCGTAGCGAAGGAAAGGTAACAGAGGCAGGACTGGTAAAAGAAATACTCCATTCAACTCCTACTCGAGCATCTAGAATGTCTCGTGCATGGAAGAAGTCAAACCAAACAGGAATACTACGATACACAACCACCGAAGCTCTGGCTCTGATTATCTAGACAAAAGTATCAAATTTTAAGAACACAAACCAAGGAGAGAGGAACCGATTTGTATCCATCATACAAACGGATTCAAGAGGAGAAAAAGCACTGCTACCCTGCAGCACTCTGCACTGTAGTGACCGAAAGTAAGGCTGAGGTATCATTGCAGGCTTTGCTTGACCACACAGTGCAACGCATCGCGTTGGATCCAGGGAAGTTTGAAGGGGTTAGTCGAGATGTCCTGAAGAATTGCACTCTCATAACTAAATGGGGCTTTGGTGGGAATGGAACACAATCGAGGTATCATCAATTACAAGCGAATCATGATTTTGACGATTCAAGTTTGTTGATGACATGTTTTGTTCCTCTCCAACTTTATAGTGGAGATAAAAATAACAAGTTAATTTTGTGGCAAAATCCGAAACCTTCATCTACCCGCTACTGTCGGCCCTGTAAACTGGAATATTGTAAGGAATCCATTGAGACGATTAAAAAGGAAGAACTACTTATTTGTACCCAAATATTAGGTCTTTTACCAACATGTATTGATACAAGAGCTGGAACGATACAGGTAACTCACACATTATCCTGCACAATGATTGACGGAAAGGTGAGCAACGCTTTGACTGGAACGAAGTGTTCCCAAAATTGTTCAGTATGCTCAGCAACACCCAAAATCATGAACAATATTGATGAAGTTTTGCAACGGGAGGAAAACCCAGAAGCATTGGAGCTGGGACTATCAACTTTACATGCCTACATTTGAATCATGGAGTGGATGCTACACGTTAGCTACAGGTTGGACACTAAAAAGTACTACAGAACACGAGACATCAGAGCAATCGTTGACCAACGGAAAAGTAAAATCCAGGATAGATTCCGTAAAGAGCATGGATTGTTGTTGGACTTTGTTAAAGAGGGATCTGGCACTACAAACACGGGTAACGCAGCCCGGCGTTTTTTCGAAAAACCATCTGTCACAAGTGAGATAACTGGTATTGACGAAGAACTTAGTGATCGATTGGACACAAGTCTACGTACGCTTTCATGCGGAATTGATGTAAACCATGACGCATATCATGCATTCGCCATCAAAACAGCTCGTTTGTACGCAAGCTTATATGAGTGGTATCCAATGCCTGCGAGTGCTCATAAAATTCTTATCCATGGATCGAAGGCGATTGCACTTGCGCTGCTACCCATAGGTATGATGAGCGAAGAAGCGCAGGAGGCCCGTAATAAAGAGTTTCGGAAAATTCGAGAGTCACATAGCCGAAAGTCCAGCAGAAAAGAAACAATGCAAGATGTATTTAACGGTATGTTGAACACATCAGATCCTTTCTTGTCCAGCATGAGAACCAGCACCACTTCAGCGTCCGAACGTGAAATGAAGTCAGCTGTTGCGGATCTCCTTCACTTCGAAGCGGAATCGGAAGATGATGAAGAATAAATATACATTTATAAATATTATTATTTTATATTCACAATCCGAAACATGGTTCGAAATTAAATACAAGAACATAATTAAGTGTTTTTTCCTCAATAATGAAGTTTGATCAGAAATTGCATTGCAATATTCAATACTATGTGTCTACTCATTATATTTTTGATTTCCTTTTGAATAAAACATCCGTCAGTAAAAAGATATCTTGATCAAAACCAGTGATGCCAAAATTTAGCTTTAATCCTCATGAACAACTTCGCAGAAGGTTTTGTTTTAATAGCGGGCTTCACTCAAAAGATAGAGCTGATATAGATCAAAATAGAGTGATCTAGATGAAAAGAAATGATGTCAAATGATAGATATTATTCACTTGAATAACCTTGCTGTAAATTTTACTTCTAAAGAATGCTTCTATCAAAATCTATAATTTATTTAGATAAAAAAAGTTATCTAGATCAAAAACCAGTGATGCAAATTGTGACTTTACTCTGCATGCACAACTTCGCAGAAAGTTTTATTTTTATATCAGGCTTCCCCGAAAAAATAGAGCTGTTCTAGATCAAAAAATAGTGATCTAGATAACAAAAATGATGCCAAAAGATAGATATGATTCACCTGAACAACCTTTTTGAATGTTTTGGTTCGATATAATGCTTCTATCAAAAGATAGAATTGATCTAGATAATAAAAAAAGTTATCTAGATCAAAACCACTGATGCCAAAATGTAGCTTTAATCCACATTAACAACTTTGCAGAAGGTTTTGTTTTAACATCAGGCTCCACTCAAGAGATAGAGCTGATATAGATCAAAATAAAGTGATCTAGATAAAAATAAATGATGTCAAAAGATAGATATCATTCACTTAAACAACTTAACTGCCATTTTTGCTTCGATATAATGCTTCTATCAACATATATAATTGATCTAGATAAAAAAAAGTAATCTAGATCAAAACCAGTGATGCCAAAATGTGACTTTACTCCACATGAACAACTTCTCCGAAGGTTTTATTTTTATAGCAGGCTTCCCTCAAAATATAGAGCTGATCTAGATAAAAAAATAGTGATCTAGATAAAAAAAATCATGCCAAAAGATAGATATGATTCACCTGAACAACTTTGCCCAATACATCAAATCACTATGACTTGAAATTTAGGAGTTAGGAGGTTTTGTCCGTAAAGTTGAATGATCTGCCCCACTGTGCCACGTGAGGAAATAGGCCGACGGAAAATAAATAAGTAAGAAGAGATGAAGTTCATTTCACACACCAAGTTCCCCACGAAGGTGCTGCTGTGGCTGACTATCAGCGAGAAGGTGATGTCAAAGCCGCTCTTTTTTCGCTCCAGACTGGCCGTGATCGGGGAAATGTATAGTACGAAATGCCTGCTGGAGGTTGCGTCGTTCATCAAGAAACACCGTAAGGGCCATAAGGGCGAAGACGCGGTGTACTGGCCGGATCTGGCGTCGGCCTACTACTCGAAGGGATCGTTGGAGGAGATGGAGCGGCTGAATATCGATGTGGTACCCAAGTCGGCGAACCCGCCCAACGTTCCCCAGCTGCGTCCCATCGAGAATTTCTGGACCAACCTGAAGCGTAAGATCTACTCTAACTATTTTGTCGCGAAAACTGAGAAGGAATTGATAAATAAAACGGAGAAAGAACTCAAAACATGCCTACACGCATGTTTTCGTCCGCCATGACGAATGTTCCGGTGAACTGCCGGAAAATTTATCGAAAGCAATTATCTGTCTTAGCCTTTCTTTTTTCCGAAAAAAAAAGTCCATTTTTTTAAATGCAAACGTTAAAGAGGGTTAGAGAGGGGCTATTTTCTCAATGACAACTCCTCATCAGCTAGATATTTTTAAAACTAACTCGACAATTAACGCGTGTTTTGTTTGTTTTCATCGATAACGGAACCCGATCCGGTGCACGAGAGTGACACGCGCGGCAAATATCCAAGCCGCTGTAAATCAGAAGAGCGTTAATCCTCCCACGTTCGACACCCTATAAACCGTGCACCTAATCTGGACAGATAGTATGTATGCCAACCCGCACAGATATATGTACCCCTGCCGAAGGGATACTTTGTTGATGAGCTGCGTGACTTTTATCGCAGTGCAGATCCAGCTGATAAGCGGCGAAATTTCGTTCACTTACGAACTACATACTCCAATGCAAATGAAGTTGAGTCCTTTCACTTACTACTCCCGGCACTCGTTAGTGGCATTTCGAAGCGACCGGGTTGGATTCGTCATCCCTTCAATATGGGTGGCTGTACCGAGTGGTGTAAGATGAGTCAGAAGAACAAAATGCAAGCCAACTCTCTTCTGGGTGGTAAGTGGGTGATTCGTCCCTTTGGGATGCAAATTGTAATGTGGATTGTTTTGGCAGGGCTGGTGACACTGTCACTAGGCGGCATATACGTCGGTTCCAGCATTTTCAACATTCATCTGAGGCTTCAAGGATGGACGAGCGGCCTGTCGGATGGAATGATACTGCTGGTGGTGAACCTGTTCTATGTTGGAACCATCTTTGGGTTGTTCTTCTCCGCCTTGCTGGTGGACCGAATTGAGAAGCTAACTTTGTCGGTCAGTGGATTTGAATTCGGAGATATTGCCCGTGAGTAATCATATGTGTTTCGGTTTCAGAGATTCTACTTTTCCGGCATGGGTGTCGCCAGTGTCCTGCAAGCTGTTTTTCCGAGAAGCATCATAGCCATCGCTTTTGCACGTCTCCTAGCAGGCACTGCGCATGGAATGGCCTACTTGATTGTGTTGATTCACGGTGGAGAAGTGTTGGTGAAAGAGCTCCGAGGGATAACAATGGCCGCCGTAAACTACATACTCTTTCTCGGAATCCTATTCCACGGCCTGATCAGTCCCATCGTCCTGTACAACTGCAACGTTCAACCGGATCGCATTGTCGGTATAACTGGAGCCATGTCTATTTTGTTTGCTGTAGCTGTGGGGCAGTTTATGAGCTTCGATTCACCCGTGTTCTTGATTCGAAAAAATCGTGATTTGGAAGCGGTTCGGTCGTTGATGAAACTACGCATGGAATCAACGGAGACGATCGAAATTCGCCAGGAGTTCGTTGACATCAAAGTTATGCTCCGAGAGGATTCCTGCACGTCTAATTCGATTGTGGCCGATGGAAACTGGCGACCCCTGGTGTGGATTTGTTTGGGGAAGGTCGCCGCCACGTTGTCTTTCAATGCAGCCGTGAATCTCGTTCGACTGACCTTCATCGATAAAATATTCTTCGTACAAGTGTACAGCCTTTCGGCGTTGGTTATTTTCGGAATCAGGGCCCTGTTCGGGATCGTATTCATCTACACCGTGGACAAATACGGTCGAAAGCCTCAGCAAGCCGTATCTGCGCTGATCAGTGGAGCGATTCTCTCTGCGATGGGAATTGTTTACCTAATTGTGGATTCCGTTGACAAGTATGCAGTTGTGGCAGTGTTTCTCATCTACGATATTTTTGCCTGCGCTGGAGTGACTCTAGTGCCGGATGTACACCTCTCGGAAGCGTTTCCAACTACGAAGAAAAACTTCTCGGTAGCAACCGTGCTGACAGTGGAAAGCCTGATTCACGTCCTGATATTGTCCATTGGCTCCCTATCGTGGGATTATACCGACTACGACTATTATGGGAAGATTTTGCTGTCCTGTGGGCTACCATTGATGATGATCGGCGCGTTTTTGCATCTGATGCTCCCGGAGACGGCCAAGCTCAGCCTTCGGCAATCGAGGGCTGCTTTCGCGCAAAACGATGCCATCTACGAAAAGGAGAGGCAACCGAGTGAGAGTTCTGGTAGTTGTTGAGTGTTGTTTGTGTGTTGAAAATAAAGCGCGTTATAACGCGTTCGTGTTTGTTGTCAGAAGTTGTATCATCGGAAGTTTTTTTTTACGGTTGACGATATTCCCTGGGCTGTTGACCGCTAGTATGGCCACGAACTGCTGAGTGACACCGAGACTGTTGCTGGGATCTCACCTACATAAATTGTCCTCTTGACTGTCTTTGGAAAAGTATTCAATTTCATGAGTAGATCAACTTTTTACGAGAATTGAGTAACATTTCCCCAAGAGAAAAGAGGTTGTATACAATTGTATTCAAAAATTGAGTAAAATTAAACTAGAGTGCAGATAACAATTGATAGTGTCCAGTTTTTAATTGTTCGTTTGACTCCATAATCCAAGCCTTTGCTACTCGCTATAATATGTTTACAGAATTGTCAATTTTGGCAATTATGATAATTTTATTACCGGATCCTTCTTGAAGCAAGAAATACGTTTTTTGATCACTTTAGAGGTTGACACTAGCGTACTTGATCTTTTCCTGCGGCGTCTTTATTGGTTGTGGTTATTGAGGTTGGGTCACCACCTTCTACTCTCATTCGCTATTCAGCTCGAAAGAAGCGACACGAGAGCCATAATAAATCCGAAAACAATGTTTCCGACCAATGATCGTAGCAAGCGGTGTGAATGCGTACCCACGTCCATTTACTGGTCAAGGTAGCCTTGATATTGATCTCTCTAAGTGCGCGTTAGACTGGTGCAGATTTTAGAATTTTCGTCTGACAGTGTTTAAGAAATATCGATCCCGATAAGTTCGTTAAAATTGAACTAATTTCTTTAGAAGCTGACAATGCTTAATCAATTTAGATGCAGAGAACCAACAGGATGACAACTTTGATTCGATAGTAAATATTATCAAATGCTTTGAAATACAAATGACAAAACATTAAGTGTGTCAGTGATAAGATACACAATAAGTTCGGATAAATTTAACAAAATATGTAAAAAAAAAGTGAGAATACAGTTTTCGTCTGGATTCATATTATGGAAAACAATGTTTATAAGGAACGTTGACAACATTTTTCTTTAGGCATGATCTCCCTTTATACTTCTTCAAGAGCTTCAAACGTGTCATGGGCATTTCGTCCCGGATTTTATGAATTTCCGTCTTGAGCTGACATCAAATAGGACCAAAGAGAAAAGTAGAGAGGATTCAAAACGTGGATCCTTTTGCTGGTAGCCTCCAAAACGCCATGTGTTTTAGGTGTTTTCTAAGGCTTATAACCAAAGTCCTTGATGAACAGAGATTGTACTCGAAAAAAATGCAACACTTTCTTTTCTGCATTACATTGTGTTGCATAGGTAAAAATTGATTATTTTTTGGTAAAAGTAGTTTAAAGTGTATTGTTTACACGTTCAAAACTTTGTCACAATCTATCAAGTCGGTATCGAGATGGCGTCCAAGCAAGAAGTGCTTTGACTTGGAAAATTTGTCGACCTTTTTCTTCCGGAACTTCTCCGGAACATTCAAGCGGGACTTGCCAACGAAAAACTCCAGACTGGGGATCTACTTGGCATCCGCATTAATGTACGTCTCGTCCTCCATTGCGGCGCATTTCGACTGCACTATCCACTCGCAGTGCAGCTTTCTGGTGCGGGATTTGGCCACCGTCTGGAGTCCGACCCGCTTTATTGTATGCTGGACGAAGCAGACCGAAAACTTGACCACATCCCGAAACGAATGGATCAGATTGCGCTTAAGTAACCCCTTATCTTCCTTGCGTTCACGGGGTTGCTCGTCTTCGCTTTTCCTCCACTGCCAGCTCGCCGCTAGGACGTCGGGTCTCCTTGAACGAGTTTACTACACGGGACATGGTCGAATAGACCTGTCTCGTCAGACTCAACCCACATTTTTAAATAGTTTTCCTCTAAAGCGTTAAACTTTTTTTTCTATGCACTCCTCATTTTGTTACAAATTTTTGAAAGCTCTAAGGGAAGGTTCATTAATTACGTCACGCAGTAGGGGGGGAGGGGGGTGTTGAGAAAACGTGACGATCCATACAAAAAAATTGAAGGTCCATACAAAAAACGTGACAAGGGGGAGGGGGGGGGGTATAAAAAGTCATTTTTTGCGTGACGTAATTTATGAACGTTCCCTAATTTGTTCCACATTTCGTGGTGAATACAACCATGTGGAACAAATATTAGGCGTTTTGGGAACTCTGTAAAGTTGTGAAATTATTTTCACCACGAGATTCAAAACTATTTCTGGCAACGCTGCGAAACTTTGTTTTCTTCGCGTGTTCATCGAAACGTCAAGTCGAACTTAACCACAAACTGTCGAATGTTTACTTGCAAATTCAGCGCAAAGAAGCGAATGAAGACCCAGCACTTGCCTCAATGAGTTTGAATGGTCTCGATTTGGACTGGGGAGATGCAAGCTCGCGCTACAAGGACGTTCTCTGGTGGTAGGCGAATGTGTCTGGCCTTAGCCACAGTTCTGTTATTCATGTTGGATCTGCTATTGCTTGATGAACCGCAAACAAACGTTAAGATCATAATCTGATATGAGAATTACCTCCAAACGTGCTCCAGAACGGTCCTGGTCATTTCCCACGACTGGAACTTCCTTAATACTGACATTCTGTATTTGAACTCGCAACGGATCGCTAACTACAAGGGCAACTGCGAACAGTTCAACAAGACATAGACGGAGAATCACAAAGCTCAGAGGAGCACACTGCCAACGTGTAGTCCAAGATAATGATGTTAGCTTAGCTGTTAGTTTTTAGTCGCTTGAGGTAAGAGCGATTTATTATTAATTTATTCATTTTTCCGTCTTTTTTTAGATCGGACTTAAGTGGAGAAGGAAATTGAAATGACGATCAAATTCCCAGAGATAGAACCACTGATTCGACCGGTGCTGCAGCTGAATGAAGTCCAGTACAAGTATTCGGACGACAAGGTTATATTCAAGTTGGTCAATCTGAGTGCGAATGTCGACTCCATGATCTTTATTATAAGATATTGCCTTAGATCTAGAATTCTGATAACTTATCTAATTTTTTTATTCGGCATTACGCGAATTACGTTCGTATCCGGTGTTCATCTTTTCGCACTTTTTGTTGAAACTATCCAGGTGCTTGAGGAACACTTCAATAGGTTTGAATCTTGACCTGTTTGACAATTTTCAACACTTACGTCAAATAGCGGGAGTTTTCGTTACCGTTCCGAAAAATTTGGATGTTGACCCTGAAAAATATGTAATATGTTCGTGAACTTGAAGAGCTAAAAATTCCACACACCCATGTTGATAATCCAACGTGGTCGGCAAAAAAAAATCGCTAAATGAAAATAGTTTCGAAGACGTGACTTTTGCTCTGACATCTGCTAATGGGATTTCTGCATAGGAATGAAGAGCTGATAATTTAATATGAAACTCACCACGGAAGAGAAACATCAGATTGGGGTAGAGAGGGCATAATGGGTATTCACCACAGGGCGCATATGAGGTGAAATGGTCATTTAATAGGTTTTTATTCTTACAGGCTTGAAGCAAAGGTCCCACAGAAATGTATACCAACAATCAATATGCAACTAGCGATTTGAAATTGGTTCACTGTTGTAGAACCCCTTGGTCCGAAGTACACCTTGAAGCCAGCACCTTGTTATACATATTTGCGCCTTTGTTTTGATTTGCTGTGTTATTTTGACAGAATATTTGAGAGTGTGTTCGTGTGAGTTCATGACCAGGGGCGCACTATTTAGCTTGGGACCGAGCTTGGGACCGATGTGCTAGTACTGACTGAGCCAAGAAAAAAATCGTTTTTGTATGGGACCTACTGGTCTTAGAGTTAGTCTATGTGTATACTCTGCAAATTGAAAGGTATTTGATTAGCCAAAAGACAGGGTTATTTTCGATTTCCAACAGTTTAGCGATCCACCTCTGTGGTTGGCCTAGATTTACCACGATTTTTTTGTCGTAGAACTTTTTGTTTGGAAGCCATGTCGATCACTTGATAAATTGTGACGAAATTTTCCACTTGTAAATATTACTCTGAACTAGTTTAACCCAAAATTTCATTACTTTTTACCCAATAATAAGTTGTACACAATAGAAAGTGTTGCGTTTTTTTCGACTACAGTCTTTAAGTAAAATTTGAACTACTTAGATTAATAGCACTTATTGAAATTTTGATGCAAAAAAAGTAAGTTTCTCTGATCAAACGGTGTATGAATTAAATCATTCTGTTAAGTCGAGCGAGAGCTACTACACTCAGCCAAATAATCTTGAGAATTTCATAAGGTTCAACTTATGAACGATGCTTGAAAATTCATAAGCCTGACTTATGAATGGATTTTGTTTCACACGACGTTGTTCTTTTACGTCTTTAAGCTTTTCTGTACACAAGTGTTGATATATACTAGTGGTCAAGTCACGAGACCCATAACCTCAACGGCCAAGGTTCGAATCCAGGCTGCTCCATGTTTTTATTTATTCAACATAATTATATTTCATAAAGTAAATTAATGAAATTCATAATGATCACTTTACACTCACTTTATTAACTCGCTCTCGTTTTCAATTTTTTTTTCAAACTACACCCGGTATAGAAAAGAGAAACGTAGCCCTGAAATGGAATGTTGACTTTTTCTTATGTTCCTCATCCCTCTTGTACTGAAAATTCATTACGCGAAAAGGGTGTCCACAGTTAAATTGCATCACTTTCAATAAGCTGTAACATTTCGCCTTTTGTGTTGGTTTCAACGAAATTTTGGGTAAAATGATCTCATAGTGTATTGTTTACATTGCGTGAGTTGCATTGTGAAATGTGTCGTTGTTTCGAAAACGGAGTCGAAGGAACAGCAAGTGCGCGAGTACATTTTGCACACGCACCTCGACAACCCACTTCTTTCGCACCGAACCATGGGAAAGATGTTGAAAATTCACCAGTCTACAGTGTTAGGTGTCATTAAACGTTAAACTGTCGATCGAAAGAAGGTGAGTGGTAGAAAAATAGTTCCGTACTGTGTGAAGGATCGCCAGCGAGTGGTTGCTGCCTTTATACGCAAACACAACTGTTCCGATCGATTTTTTGGCCGGACCTAGCCTCTTGTTACTACTCCAAGGATGTTCTGGAGTGGTACAAGACGAGTTGTGTCAATTTCGTGCCGAAGGATCTTAATCCCCCAAACTCTCCAAAGTTGCGGCCAATTGAAAAATATTGGGCTATAATGGAGCACAAACTTCGTCAGCATCCTAAAGTTGTCTCTACAGAACAGGAAATGTTGAAGTCATTCAAACATGAGTGGAAAAAAAGATCAGTTCAAGCGTTGTTGTCTTATGCGTGGTATTAAGAAGAAAGTTTGGGCTTTTGGATTTGGTAAAGAAAAACAGTAAAATAAAATACAGTAAAATGAAAACCAAGATTATACATTGTATTTTATTCCCTGAATCGTTCATGACAATCGGTTGAGAGATTTGTTCTTGAGGACGAGTGATGCAATTCATCTGTGTACACCCTTTACATGTGCAGGTTTCTAGAACAGTAGCGGGCATTTCAAAAATTTAAAGATCCGATTTTTGAGGGAAACTGTGTGGTAAGTGCCTTTCCATGTATATGGGCCAGGTTTTGGCAGGTTCAACAGTTTACGGAGTCAACGAAAGCGTATTCATGAATGAACATGTTTAAGAGTAAAAAGAAGATTTTATTCACCGTATAACTGCTGTAGAATGTGTATGTTCATGTGTCCTTATTGACCTGTAAGTTTTTACATATTTAAGCATAATTTTTTATTTTTTTGTGTTCTTTTTTATGTGAGAAAACTCTATCAGTTTATACTGGTGGTGCAAAGCAAAATAAATTATGTTAATTTACTATTTTTCCAGAGATATGTAATGTTTGAAAAAAAAAACAAAAAACATTTCAACTAGCTCCTCTGTACCTTATTCTAATTGTTTTGGTGTAAATTAACACAAGAATAATAGTAAAACAGTTCAATAATATTTTGAGATGTGAGTTATCTAAACTGCCAGAGGTCAAAGCATTGGATCTATAATTGTAACTGTAGCTTTTTCGGTCGGTCAAACAGGTGAAGTTCCAAAACAAAACACGTGGACGTTAAAATTTACAACATTGGTGGTGAATTTGGTAAATATATTTAGTGGTCTATATTGTTAGAACTGTTATACAACGAGACTAATAACTAGAATTAAAACACCGCTGGAAACAGCTAAAACGAACGGAACGTGAAAATTTTGAATTTTGAACCAGCCTAATGTCCATCGGGGCCAGTTCCCCGCCTAGAGAAGGTGTCAGTCAATGGGGCAGAGGTGATTTTCCTCAACCTCACCTAACACTTAACAATGAGATTTTGTAGCTAGTGGGAAGAAGTAGAAGAAGATGTAGAGGTGTCTGTTTGATGGTCATCTAGGCTAAAAGAACTGCAAAGCTGATCAGAGCAAATGATTGAGATCATGTTCATTGGAATTGTACCGTTCTGGTTCCAATTATGCCTGTAATGTTGATAAAAAAAATCAGTTGACAGTGCATTGTTCCATACAAACATTCCACAGAATAAAATTTCAACCGGTCCGGAACATGAACTCGTACGGTAAGTGATGCATTAATGTCTTTGTTCACCTCTCTTGTTTATCGAACAAATTAGACTATTACAAACCGGACGAACAAATTGGTTTCGCACTCGCGCCTCATGAGTTCAATTGCTGCTGCTGCGTGAGTTCAACTCAAGAGCGCAATTCACCGCAAACCGGATCTTCGCTCTGACGCGCTTAAGCTAGACAAAGCCTGTACTTGTTAGGTAAAAGTGTCAAAAATGATCGTCAACATTAAGTGGTCTCTGATGCATTCGCTGCAGGCACGTCCTTTCACCTTGTCCTTTTCCGTACGAGGAGCGAGCTCACCACGCAGGTTGAAGTCGAAAAGTGATACCATGCTGAGTCACGCAAATCCATGTTTGCATGCGGATTATTTATTTGCGCTTTGGTGGTCGCATTCGATCCGGGTTGCAGGAGGGTAAAATGAAATCCAAAAGATATTTGAACTACTTACGAACGGGTTGCAGCGGTTGCATAATTTCGGTTTCCCACCTAGCACTAACCGGTGCGATTTGTTGCAACTAATGGCCAACTCTTCGGGTCTCGTCGTAATTCTTGCTGGACATTAACCCGCCTGTCAGTAGGTCGTCCACCCAAGTAGGCAGTTCGGTCGGCCACACGTCCACTCTAGAGTCGCCTAATTTATAACCAAATTTAATGTCAGTACACGTTTCTATGGCTAATACCATCTCGTTAGCAACGGACGCGTTGTTTGACAATTTGCTGCACTGACTGCTTGTTTAGTTGCGTTTTCTGATTGTACGTAATGCGATCGAGGCGGCATACGGCGACTCAACAGAGGGATCCCAGGCCAATAAAGTCGGTTTACTTTACTACCAGGGATGCCAGATATTTTTTTCAAATATCTATCTATCTATATAAATAAAAATGAGTTGGGGTTTCCTTTGTCACGATTTAACTCGCGAGCGGAAGGACCGTTGGGCAAGATTTTTGCTTTGTTGGATTTTTATTGGACACCGGAAGGTTCTTATGATGGTTTGAAACCCCTCCATTCTTTGGAAAGGGGGGCTCCCATACAAGTGAAGCACAAATTTCTGCAAAACTCGAGAACTGATCAAGCAAAGGAATCCAAATTTAGCATGCGGAAGTTTTTGGAGGCAAGCAATGTTTCTGTTTTGGGTCAGAGACCCCTCCCTTCTCTAGAAAGGGAGGCTCTCGTACAAATGAAACAGAAGTTTCTGCATATCTCAAGAACTAATCAAGCAAATGGAACCATGTGGGGTTTTCTGGAGGAGCAAAATGTTGTTATGGTGGTTTGAGACCCCTCCCCTCTCATAGAAGGGGTGCTGTCATACAAATGAAACTGTAATTTCTTCATAACTCTAGATCTAATAAAGCAAATTGAACCAAATTTAGCATGCGGGGATTTTAAAGGCAATAAAGGTTTCTACGATAGTTTGAGACCCCTCCTCTCTCTCTGTTAGGTTGGTGGGCGGTGGTCCCATACAAATGAAACAAAAGTTTCTGCATAACTAAAGAGCTAATCGAGTAAATGGAGCCAAATTTGGCAGGTAGAGGTTTTTGAAGGCAGGAAATGTTTCTAAGGTTAATCGAGACCCCTCTGCCCTCTGTTAGAGGGGGGCTCTCATACAAATGAAACACAAATGATAAATGTTTCTATGGAAGTTTGAGACTCCTCCGTCATCTGGAAGGGGCGGGAGGGGGGTTTCCATACAAATGAAACACAAACTTCTGAATAACTCGAGAACCAACTTTGGCATGTGGAGGTTTTTGAAGGCAAGAAATGTTTCTATTGTGGTTTGAAACTCCTTCGCTCACTGAAAGAGGGGTCTCTTATACAAATAAAACACGAATTTCAGCATAACTCGAGAATAAATCAAGCAAATGGAACCAAAGTTGGCGTGTGGAGGTTTTTGGAGGGTAGATTTCTATATACACCAAAATGAATTTCTGTCTGTCAAACCCTTATAGACTCGGAAATTTCTGAACCGACCATCGTGAAAATTTATATGAGGGGGCTCATTTATATGATTTATATGAAATTTATATGAGGGAACTCTCTCTCAGGAAGGGGGGCTCTGATACATATGATACACAAATTTCTTCATAACTCGAGAACTAATCAAGCAAATGGAATCAAATTTGGCATGTGGGGGGTTTTGAAGGCAAGAATGTTTCTATGGTGGTTCAAGACCCCTCGCCTTTTTGAAAGGGCGTTCAAACAAATGAAACTCAAATTTTTATTATAATCGAAAAGCCCCGTGTGAATCTAAAACTAATGAAGCAAATGGAACCAAATTTGGCATGTGGGGGGTTGTGAAGGCAATCATTGTATGGTGGTTTGAGAAACCGCCCCCTCTGGAAGGGTGGGCTCCTATACAAATGAAACACAAATTTCTACCAAAAATGAGAATTATCCAGGATACTAGAACACAAAACGTGTATTTCTCGGGTAAGAAGCATGTTTTGATAGAAGTTTGAACCCCTGTTTATTCAAGAAAAAAAAACTCATTCCGAAAAAACCCATAAAAGTGCCAGTTACATTAAATTTCCTTCATTTAGTTGCAAGCGTAGCAGCGCACGGACCGGGTTCAGCTAGTCTGTGATAAAAATTTGTGTGCTATAAGTGTGATTATGTAAACGTTTCTGCATCTTTTTCTTGGATTGCATGGACTTGGATTGTATGTTTCCTCCTGAACTTCAGACAAAATTCCTCATGAACTTCTTGGCAGTCACTTCTTATTTTCTCCGACATTCACATTTAAGCACCCATCCTTACCTTCCAGAAACATTTGGTAATTTTTTTCCTGAACATAGTTACTTTCTGAACTTCTGATAAGCCCCAGCCTGTACTACGAGAAAAATTTCCGCAAAACTTTGGGAAAATACTCTCCAGAATTTCTTGGAAAATCTTATTAAAGTTGTAAGAAGTTTCTTCCTGAACTTATGAGAAGTTCTTTTCTGAACTTCCGAGATATTCTCTTCTGAACTTCAGGGGAGTATTCTCCTGAACTTCGAGGATGTTTGTTCCTGAATTTCTGAAAAGTTCCTGCTTGAACTACTAGAAAGCTCCCCCTATACTTCTGGAAAGTTTCTTCCTGATTTTATCAAAAATATCTACCAGAACTGCTGGGATTTTCTGAACTTTGAGAAGTTCTCATTCTGAAATGCTGGAATGTTCGATTCGAAACATTAGGGGTGTTACAACTATACTTTTGGTCTCTTCGGAACTTCTGAGAAGTCCTCTTGTGAACTTCTGAGGAGTTCTTTACTGATTTTTTTGGAAAAATTCTTTCTTGATGCTACAGGTAAGTTTCTTTCTGAAATTCGGGGGAGTTTTTTCTTGAGCCTTTTCTTTCCAAACTTCTGATTGGTCCCATTCTGAACTGAGAGGAAATTTTTATTGAAGCTTTGGGAAAGCCGTCTCCAAAATTTCCAGGAAAAGTCCCTTAAATTTGTTCTTGAAGTTTCTTCCTGGACTTTTGAACTTTAGGGAAGTTTTCTCCAGAAATTTGAGGAAGCTTGTTCTGGAACTTTTGGGAAATTCGTGCTCAAATTAGAAAGAAGTACCTCCAGTGCTCCTGAAAAGATTCAGTCTTCGCTCTAAAGAATTTTGAGATATCTTTATTCTGAAATTTTGAAATGTTTTCCTCTGAACTACGCAAAATCTGCCGAGCCCTTCCTGCGGATTTTTTTCCTGATATTTTGAGAAATTATAGGTAGTGCCCTTCCTGGTTAGTTCCCGTCTAAAGTTTGGGGCAGTATTTTTTTTTTTGAACTTCTGGGAAGTTCAAATTTGAATTTCTGGAAAGAACTCCAAAACCTCTGAAAAGTTTCTAACTTCAAAAAAGTCCTCTTCCCTCCACTTCGTCCTGAAGCTCTGATAAGTCCTCTCCTGATTCTTGAGGAAGTTCAGTCCTGAAGTTCTGGTAAGTATGATCTTGTACTTCGATAATATTCGGTCTTGAATTTTTTGAGGTTCTTCTTGCTTAAACTGCTTGCTCTCAATACTTCAGAGAAGTTTCTACCTGACCATCGGAGAAGTTTTTTTTTTCTTTTTTCGAGGAAGTCTCTTCTCCTCGGAAATTATCTTCCCGAAGCTCTGGGAAGTCGTCTTTTAAACTTTCCAGGATGTACCCTAAATTGTGGGTCTTTTCTTTCTATACTTCTAGAAATTCGGGACTTATTTAGAGATATATTTTTAAATTCCTAGTACAAATGTACTGGAATGATGCATTTAGTTGTACCGTAAAACGGAGTGACTTCGATCACTTTTTAAACTATTTCTTTAAATTTTCTATGATAATTATCTTTAAAATTTTGTTTTACATTTTTTAAACCAGAACTGGTTTCTGTAGTATAACACTACACAGAAATTTTAAAAATTTATTATATCAGATGAACTTTAAAATTTTTTTTTAATTCCCGCGTCCAATTTTCAATAATTGGGTGACTTCGATCAAAATCAATTTTATCCATTTGAAGTGCTTAAATGAATGAAAAACACAAAATTTTTATGCAAACCGTTTGATGCAGATGCCTTCCGAATAACACAGGGTTGGAGCACTCCCCAAAGGGAACGTTCATTAATTATGTCACGCAAAAAGGACCATTTTCAAAACCCTCACCCTATGTCATGTTTTTTTATGGACCCTAAATTTTGTGTACATATTATCACAAATCCAAAGCTCCCTTCCATTAAAAGCAAGACATAATTTATGAGCGACCCATCCATTGCTATTTCTCAGTAGTTCACTGTAAAAGTGTACTGTAAATAAGCTCTTCCACCAACTTTTTTCACGTACTTTCTCGGCATTTTGGACTTCTCGATGCCATTAAATTATCGAAATAAATGTTTCACACCTTTTCTCCAACACAGAACAAAACAAAACCAAACCCTTTGACAGATTGGAAGGTAGTGCAACACTTCGAGAAGGTTTGCTCTTAATACTCGATCAAAATACTTTTTTTTTATTCATTAATTTGTTTATGTATACAAAATTAATATTTATTCGATAAGCTTAGAGAGACGACTGTTTAAGTAATCGGAAAATGTGCTTGAAATTGCTTGAATATATGATTGTTGTTGGGCTTGGTAAAAAGTACCATAAGGAGCATTTTTTA
Source organism: Aedes japonicus (assembly GCA_034211315.2). NCBI lineage: Eukaryota > Metazoa > Arthropoda > Insecta > Diptera > Culicidae > Aedes > Aedes japonicus. Next base: position 159,556 of record JASCZW010005269.1, read on the forward strand.
TAAATATTTTTTTATAGCGAAGGAAATAGATAAATGCTAAAAACAAAATGCATTTATATACCCTAATAAATGCTGAATATATATGGTTGAAAGCTTGAAAAATTCAGGCACTTGGAGAAGGATAATTTTAAATTGAATAAATATCGGACTTGGCGGTCGAAGTCACCCCGTTGATCGAAGTCACCCCACTCTACGGTACTTTGGAAAATTCAGAGTTTTAAGATTTATTTCAATAGCTCAGAACTTTTACTGCTGTTCTGTCCCCCTGAGTGGCAACCAACTGGGCTTTAGAACAACAAACTCAGAAACCCTTTTTAACGGTAAATTTCTCAAATATGATTGGTATTGTTGTGAGCCTTGACTTTCGCTGTGACTAAATGGCAAAGGACCAATATTACCAACGCTTTGACAATATTTTTTCACATGGGATTGAACACTACCATAAGTAGGGGCTCCATGTTACCCTCGGAAAGGGCCTATACGATAATTATCTCCGGGACCTGTCTCCAAGTGGTCCGCCGCTTGCGTTTCTTCAAGGATTTCTACTTTAAATGATACCTACGATATTTAAAAAAAATTATTTCAGCAAAGCTTCTTACCATATCTACAATACTGTTTAGATCCTTGTACGTTTTTAACCAAAGTTCAGAGAATTATATGAAACTTAAAACATATTTTAAATGTCTGTGAAAGTCTGCAACACACACACACTTAGAATATAATACCGAACTTGGTTGAATTTCAACCGAGTTTTTATCTGCTGAACGCTCGGTAGTCTGTTCGGTTCAAAATGGAACAACCTAGCTCTCGTTAAATTTTTACTCTCTCACAATCTGTCAAATTTACCGAAAAACTCGGTTGGCAAGAATAAATCCAATCAGCAATAACCGAACATCGGTTTACTCAAATATTACCAAACGCTGTCAAACAAACCGACTTTTCTGTTGCAGTCCTGGAATTTTGGTTGAAATGGCTTCGAATTTCATAGAAATAAAACCAGTTTTGTCAGTTACATAGTTTATTAATCGAAATATTCCTTATGTAATTTCCAATTTTCAAAAATTAAAGTTTAGTTCTTTGTTTATGCTTGCATATTGTGTATATTCCCTACTAAAATAAGAACTTCGCTTCAATAAACGACAGCTCAATGAAAAAAAAAGTTCTGATGATCAATCATTGTTTTAACAATTTCCAAGGGTTTAACCATTCGTTTTCCCTTAAGATACAGGCAAAGGGTTAATCAAAAACTTCTCACACGCCGTGCTCATTACGCCTACATCATACACTGCTCCAGTGATAAATGAATGAAACTGTTTGTAAGATCAGTTTAATTGTCTTTCTAGCAATCCAATCCCCCGCTTTGAGTGACATCTAAATTATTCATTCGATCACGTGTACATCAGAACCACAACCAGGTTACAAAAACAAACGTTCACTGATATATAAAGGTAGCAGACATAAACATGATACCCGATCAAGATTTGTACTGAATAATAAACTAATTCGCAACTAGGCAATTTGCTAAATTAGTTAGTCAACTCTAATCTATTATTCTAACACCGTAAATAACAATGCCGTAATTTGCCAAACAAACTAATCGATTTTGTTAAAAAACGAAAATACAAGACCTATCTCAAGAAGTACTCCAATATACACTTACGGGTTCTCCATTAAAAGCGCCAGTCACTGGAAAATCTTTAAGATATTCCGCAAAAGTCCCTGTCGTTCGTTGTATTTGTCGATCTTAGAACGTTTTCTTCCACAGTTCAAAAATTCTCGCTTTAGATTTAACCGTTGGAACAGTGAACTTCAATTCAAGTACCTAAAGTTTAAAATAAAATATTAATTGTTTGCGTATTATGATATTTACCTTTCTTACCAGTTCCTCCATATTGTCATCGCTTTGTTCGAGAGTCACATCGATTATGTTAGATGAAACCATAACGACTGGAATGAATGAGATTTTTTGATGGTCAACACAGTCAACACAATATTACCAAGTTTAAAGTACAGCAACCGTTCGCTAACTGGGCTAAGTGCACAGCCCAGTTAGCGGATGCTGCTCGGTAACTGGGCTGACATTTCAAATGTAAATAAACTTCGAGGGGGCTTCCGATCAGATTTCGGCTGGGATATTTCATTGCACAATACATAAATTAAATATTGTTTTCAAGTCTTATGCGTTATTGCGATGTAGCTTATTGTACACCCCTTTGTGCAAAACGTTTGACTTAGTATGTAAGCCCAGTAAGCGATCGTCCAGTTAAAAAGCAGCCCAGTTAAACAGCACCCAGTTAGCGAACAGTTACTGTAATCTGTTAGAAGAACCAGACTGGAATCGTAAACAGTAATTTTGATTCCTGGCGAAAGTCAACATTCCCATACAAAGCTACTAAGCCATCTTATAAAGTAGAGTTTAATCAACCAGGTAATGAGTAATTAGATTGCATGAGTGTGCTGCAAACCATGGAAAATTATTTTCAAAATAACTATTTACGTTGCAAGTTTAGGCCGCTTTTACTTGTTGCCCTCGAAACAATCACTTTTCTAATGTATAGCTAGAAAGTACGCCCAAAACATTCAGCAAAAAAATCGATGTCTATAGGGTAAGTGCACCCTTAGTGGAGTTAGTTAAAATAGTGGAGGTAGTAGTATTTAACACGCCTTGTTTTAATAAGCAACAACCTAATATTTTTGACAGGCGTATTGTACTAAAACAATTATATAAATATTGCGGAGATTCCACACGGAGGAATCAAAGTACTCAGAAATGGGTGATTTTTCACCCACCTTGGAAATAAGTGGACTAACCCACAAGATGGGTAAAACCGTTTTACCCATAAGTGAGAACAAGGTCTGTACGTCAGAATGGATGTCTACTTTTCACCCATCTTCTCGAAGCCAGATATTTTTGGACATGGGTTAAAAGTACCCACCTAATCAAAATCTATTAAATACTATTTTCAGAAATTGTTAAGGAAAATCTAAAGAAATTAAGAGAGAAATTGGCATTTGATATTTAATGATATCCTAAATAAACAATAATACATCGAGAAAAAAAAACAATTATCTTCTACGCGTTTATGAAAAATTGTTTCTTATTTATAAAAGCACTTTCCTTCTAGTTTTTAATATTGTGGGTCCCAGAATTCCAGATTCCTGATTATACCATAGCTCATCCATGCATGAAATTGTAATTCCGCATTCAGAGCTGAAAATATAATTAAACACCAAAGCGAGGTGCCACGGTATAAAAGTTGAATACTTGTTCTTCTGATAAACGCTGAAGGATTGAAAATTATTATGAAGTAAATTTTCACCCATATAAGAGTGAAAAACACCCACCTCTGGAACTACATGAAGCTGTTTCAAGGTGGGTACTTCTTACTCACAATGTATTTTTTGAAATCACCCATCTCCTTGACAGCTTCATATAGCTGCCGAAGGTGAGTGATTTTTATACATAAAATGTGTAATCTCAAATCTCCGTGCACCTCCAGCGCACAATGGATACGTTGCGGTTGCGTTTGAGTTTGCGTTTTGTGATCCGTTTGATCCGTTTGATGGAAAACGTACGCAAAACGGAAAACCAACACACAAGCAATCCGGTTGATGACAGTTCAAAAGCTATTTTATGTTGATTCCATCATCATTCGCTGTACGCAATTATCAGGAAATTAGTTTTTTTTAGAAATGGATATCAAGCGTTTGATCTCAGTATATGGTTTGTACAAGGCGCACGAGATATATAAAGGAGGTGTTTCTAAAAAAATTCCGAGAGGAGATGGTGGGTACATCCACTCCTGGAAGACCGAGCTGGGTCAGGTTTCTTCGCAACGAATTTTAAGATGATGCTGCAGAACCCGGAGAAGTTTTTTCCGGGCTACGCGTATGAGCCCAGAAGCTTTTAAAGCCCTTCTTGATATGGTAGAACATAGACTGGAGAAACATTCGTTAAGAACTCCCCTCAGTCCCGCGTTTCGGCTTTTCCATACATTGGTGTAAGTGTTTTTCAATTCGCTCGCACGTATGTGTGTGTATGTGCGAGGGGGGGGGGTGTTTGTTTCTTTGTTTTATTCGTCATTTTATATTTATTTCAGATATCTCGCTCATGGACCCGATATTCCTTTTCTGGCGTAGGGCTTCAAAGTTGGAGAGACTACTTCAAGAGTCATCATTCGAGAAGTATGTGAGGTTCTATGGAGTGAGCTGCAGGAAAAATTCTTGCCGGAGCTTACAAAAGAAGATTGGTCCAGAAACGCTGCCCAGTTCTACCAGCTTTGGGATTTGCCCAATTGTTGTGGTGCTGTTGATGGGAAGCATGTCAACATTGAAGCTCCCCCGAACTCTGGTTCTTTGTTTTTTAATTATAAAGGGACCCACAGCATCAACTTGATGGCAGTTTGTGATGCGAGTTATAAATTTGTTGCGGTAGATGTTGGAGCTTATGGAGGAAACAGTGACGGAGGAGTCTTTGCTTGTTCAGAGTTTGGCAAACGATTGTTTGACGGATCTCTGAACTTACCACCCGCCGCACGATTACCAAATTCTTCAGTTGAGATGCCGCACTACATTGTAGGAGATGCTGCTTTCCCTCTTAAACCAAACTTAATGCGGCCTTTCCCGGTAAGCTTCTCCCACCGATCCGGGAAAATTTCAATATGCGGCTTTCACGTGCTCGGCGAACAATCGAAAATGCTTTTGGCATTTTGGTTGCTCGCTGGCGAATTTTGAAAACCACTTTGATAATGCTACCAGACCACGCAGAAAAGATAGTTTTGGCATCAATTATCTTACATAACTATCTCAAAACTCTCAATAATGATGCCTATTGCCCTCAAGGTTTTGCGGACACCTTCAATACTGAAGGTGAAATCACTTCGCAGGGAGATTGGAGAAGAGAGAGTCAACCTCTTGGAAGGCAGTCTAGGTTATATAGAGGGAATAACAGTTCCCAGCAAGCATTCGAAATAAGAAACCTTTTAAGTGAGTATGTCTTTACTCATCGCATACATCAGTAGGTTTAGGAGGATGAGTGTATACTTTAAAAGTGTATAATGAGTGTATACTATACTAAACAAAGGATGCGCCAGCGAGTTACAACTTCTATAGGACGAGGTGAAAATCAGCCCCCTCTCCCATGGTCAAAAGCTGGGTTTTTAAGAAGGGTAAAAATAAAAGATTCATTATTATTTACATTATTTACGTTTTGTATTTAGTTTTGTATTTTAACAGTTGGAAAAATAAGAGATCTGAATTTAATCATTTGATACATTTCTTGATTCTGCGCGATGCTGCTGTATTGCAGCATATATAATGTTTAAGATTTGCACCTCCACGCTCTCTGCCAATTCTATTGGCAAAGAAGATAACTTTTCAGCAACCAATTGCCCGAAAGCCGAGTTTCTTCCATCGGTAGAGGCGATGTACTTGTCGAGGATGGTTGACATCTTGTTGTCAATTTCTTCCGCTTTCCGTTTCTTTGCTGACGGTGTACCTGAACGATTTTCAGTGATTGGATTCAGTGAAGGATTGTTTTCCTCTAGATTCAAATGTTCCTCAGCCATCTGGCTTGAGCTTGGGCCTGCTTCAGAAACAGTATAGTTGCTTGTTGTTCTGAAAATATGATTTTTTTTACGATGATGTTTACGTAGGGGTTCACGTTTCATAAAGAAAGTTCCAGTTATGTTATGTTATTAAAGTTATGTTTCATTTTTATGGGAGTCTCCCCTTCCAGAAGGCGGAGGGGTCTCAAACAACCTTAGAAACATTTATTTCCTTAAAAAACCTCCACATGCCAAATTTGGTTCTATTTGCCTGATTTGTTCTTGAGTTATGCGTGAAATTCGTGTTTCATTTGTATGAGAGACCCCTCTTTCAGTAAGCGGAGGAGTCTCAAACCACAATAGAAACATTTCTTGCCTTCGAAAACTTCCATATGCCAAATTTGGTTCCATTTACTTGGTTAGTTCTCGAGTTAGGCAGAAATTTGTGTTGTTTTTGTATGGAAACCCCCCTCCCTCCCCCTTCCAGATGGCGGAGGAGTCTCAAACTTCGATAGAAACATTTCTCTCCTCCAAAAACCTCCACATGCCAAATTTGGTTCTATATGCTTGATTACTTCTCGAGTTATGCACAAATTTGTATTTCATTAGTATGAGAGCCCCCCTCTTACAGAGGGCGGAGGGGTCTTGAGTTACTTTTGAAACATTTCTTGCCTTCAAAAACCTCTACCTGTCAAATTTGGTTCCATTTACTTGATTAGTACTAGAGTTATGCAGAAACTTGTGTTTCATTTGTATGGGAGCCCCCCCTCCCCTACCAGAGAGGGAGTAGGGGTCTCGAACTACCGTAGAAACATTTATTGCCTTTAAAATCCCCGCAAGCCAAATTTGGTTCCATTTGCTTTATTTGATCTAGAGTTATGAAGACATTTCAGTTTTATTTGTATGGGAGCACACCTTCTAGGAGAGAAGAGGGGTCTCAAACTACCATAAAAACATTTTTCGCCACCAGAAAACCCCACATGCCAAATTTGGTTCCATTAGCTTGATTAGATCTTGATGTCTGCAGAAACTTCTGTTTCATTTGTATGAGAGCCTCCCTTTCAAGAGAGGGGAGGGGTCTCAAACTACCAAAGAAACATTTCTTGCCTCCAAAAACTTCCGCATGCTAAATTTGGGTTCCATTTCTTGATCAGTTCTCGAGTTATGCAGAAAAATGTGTTTCATTTGTATGAGAGCCCCCCTTTTCAGAGGAGGGAGGGGTCTCTTACTATCTTAAAAAATTTTCCCGGCCTCAAAAACCCCTGCATACAAATTTTCATGCCAAACGGTTCTTCCGCTCGCGAGTTAAATCGGGACAAAGGAAACCCCAACTCATTTTTATTTATGTAGATTAAAAAAAGTTTAATGTAGTAGTGTCTCATATTAATTTTGTTCACGGAATTCACGTAAATCCTGAGAAGTGCTCAAAAAAAGTATTGTAAAAGCAACTTCAGCGTTTGACTATCCGTGCAAGCACCATTAGATGAACAGTGCCTAATTATCTTCAACTTATAGTGCCCGCACGATATGCTCACGTAAACAGAGAGGTCCGTACAACAATGGATGGAAATAAAGTGGGTGATAATAACTAAATGAGCTTACCATCCGTATTCAGATCTGAACCAAGCTGAGCCCAAAGTTTATTCCGGGTATTGTTATTCTTGTACGCTCTTAAGCTTTTATCGTACAGAACTTTATGCTCTTTTACGAACGAAATAATCTGTTCGTTAATGTTTATGTCTTCCTCCTTAAAAAGAGATAAGAAAATTATCATCATATTATAAAAAGTCGATTATAAGGTTTTTTTTGTAAGTGAACAATGCCACTAATTAAACAGTCAACTAGTACATACTAGCATCCCCAAATAGTGCTGCTGTTCACTCACCGCAATTTCTCAGCTGTCTGTCATCCAATTTAGCTGATTTTATTCTGTGCAAGTAGAGTCAGACCAAGGGTTAGACAAATACTTGTCACATACAGAAAATGTGATCGTTTGAAAAACCACAGAGAAAGAAATTGCGGTGAGTGGATAGCATCACTTACCGCCCTATTGGGCAGGGAGGGGGTGGGGGTTGTGGGATCACGACGACTGTACAATGTTTGCCTTTGTTGAAAACTAAATGGACAAGCAAATGAGTTATAGTACTGGCAAATTCTAGTTTCTACCACCTTTAATGAACATGATTGTACATACCATGTGCTGTGTATCATTCAATTTATCCATAATAACTCCTACTACGTGATTCCTGAATACCTGTAAAATACATAGGAATTTTTGTATATAAACGTATGATTTTGCAATAACACTCCACTCCAGTTTCAAGACAAAACCAAAAACTTGATCCTTGCAGTGTTGGTTTAATTGGTAGACCGATTGTCCCCTGTGGATGATACCTTTTCAGGAAAATGCGGTATACAATGTCTTCTATCAGAAAAATTACACTACACTTCATGCATTGTGCCGTTTTGTAACTGCGGCGAAGAGCTCAAAAGAAAATTCCAATTCGAACAAAAAACAAAATCTCCATTTCGTGATGTTTTCTGCGAAGTGAGTTTGTTCACCGTTTCCCCCGATAAGGTTAACCATCCGGGAGGACAATATGCGAATATTTATGAACTTACCTTGAAAAATCACACGGTTTTACTTTTTTTCAGCTAATCAATTTGAATGTTTTCGCTGTTTTCCGTAAAGTCAGCCGCAATTTTTGCTACTTGTCAAAACTAGCGGATAGGTTTGCGGACGAGTTTGCGTTTAGTACAGTTTAGTACTTAACCGCAAACTCAATCCGGTTGCTATGTGCGTTGTCCCATATATATCCATGCATTGAAAACAGCTGTCAAAAATCCGGAATGTTTTCCGGATCCATTGTGCGCTGGCCTTTAGACCCCTACGCGGGAATTATTCGCGTGAATTTTTTTCCCGTGTCAAACACACATACGCAACAAAGCAGTTTGACGTTTCATTTTTTTCTCATCACCAGCCAGCACCGAAGGCACTTTGTGTAAACAAAAACATTATTATAATAAATATAACCGAAATTTCTTCATTTGTTATCGTGTTTTGCTGTATTCAAAGTGTAAGTAAAGATTCATAATGTAGCTATGGCATTGTTTATTTTACCTGGTGCGTTTTCTTTAGGATAATGGCCTCCAAGAAACAACGCCTGCAAAGCCAGGAAGCAGCCGAATCCGACCCGCTTCCCAAAGATGATGTTTTGTTCCTGAATGAAGAGTATTTGGAGTAACAGATCATGCAATTGATTACGATCCAGACCTATCGGACTCACAAACTTCGGAGGTTGAAGTGAAAGCGCAGCACCTTGATGGTTTTTCCAAAGATAAGTTGCCGGCTGGCCTTTACGGATGCTGGTTGTTGGTAGCCGTTCGCAACTTTAAGGGACATACCTCTGGAAAGGAGGTAGGCAGATGGGGAGTTTCCGGCGATTCCGTTGCCGGGTTTATCAGGAGTTGCTGGAAGCTGTCGGAAAAATTTCTGAAGCGGGAAGTTTTGTTTACATGTGACGAAAGTGGTGTGGCAAAACCATCCTGGAGTGGAAAGGAATCACCGGAGGAAGACGATTTTGTGAGGTTTGCTCTTTTCAACGATAAGGTGAGCCACAGAACGCTTCGTCCGGATCAGCTGACAGAGACAATCCTGCAGAACTGGAGGACAAAGGAAATAATTTTGCTGCTTCACGTTTATTCGACTTCAGTGAATAACAAAGCTGTTTTTCAATCGGTTCATGACACGTTACTAGGACCCGGCTCACACGACAAATCTGGTGCGGCTTCCAGCACCACCATAGAGGAGCTCATCAAAAAGCTGCGTAATGCGCATGGACATTATTGGGAGGCGCATCATATTGCATGGATGATGTGGGCGAATGCGATTTCAGTATCAGAGCCGCATGTCAAAGAAAGGATGATATTTGATGCACCCCCTGACCACTTGGCTAAACTGTTTCGGGCGAAGGAGCAACCACGTGTGCAGTCCATCACAAGAAATTTTTCCGTGGCCCATTGTGTGAACCACGGTTATCATGACGATATACTAGCGATAAGGCATAGCTATGACCAGCTGGAAACTATGCTTTCTGACGTCACTATGGAGATGAAACTTCTGAAGAAACACATTGAATCGCTGGAATCACGAGCTGCTTTAGGAGAATCATTTCTTACAGCTGCGGAGCAAGCAGTACTGGTCGAGGAAAATAATTTCAGTGCATCGTTGGCAAGTAACGTTACAAACGCAGACGATGTGGACCATGAATGAAAATGGAAATTAGTTTTCCATTGTTTGAACTTTATTACTCATCTGTTTTGTAATATTTACAAGTTGTGATACAAGTTATGAAAGGATATTTAATGAAATAAATGTTGATTTGATTCGTGATTTTATCTGACAATGAATCCTCTACAAATTACGTTTCTTCTCTGAGTTGTCTTCAAATCCCAGTCGAATAAGATCATTCTCGAGGCCCAGGGTTGGATCGAATCTACCTCCACGTAGATAACCACACTTTCGGAAGAGGTTCTGCATGTTGTAGTTTGAGTGTTTCTGGAATGTTTCAGCGACACATAGTTTGTAATCACGCTTTCCATTTTCCGGGTGATCTTTCTTCAAAGTTTGTTTCACATTCTTAAAAACGATCTCAATGGGGTTGAAAAAACGGACAGTATGCAGGTAAAAATAGAGGGTAGATATCCAAAGACCGTAGGTAAGAGATGATCATTGCATCAAAGTGGATGCACGCCCCATCTATGATCCATACCGAATGGTATCCTGGATACTGATCGACATCTTCCAATTCCACGCAAAATTTTCGACAGCAGTCGAAAAATTTGGTTCTGTTGAAGGTTCCTTCGGGGCTGTAGACTTCCTTTACCCCGTCTTTTCAAAAAAAAACAGATCAAAGACATTCGCGGCTTTCGCACATATTCACCTCTACATATTAGTCGTTTACCACGAATACCATAGCCGCGTGATCGAAGCATGCATCGATTACCGAAGCTCACTTCATCCAGGAAAATAAGGTTGTGATAGTCCCATTTGATTTGCTGCAGTTCATTGCAAAAACGGATGATGTCCTCTGAGTGAATCTGGATAGCTCTGCGTTCAAGAACCTTGTAAGTCATCCCTGCTTGGTGCAAAATCCGGCAAACTGAAGAGGTAGAAATTGAAAGCCCAAAATGCTGCTGAAATAGTTTTGTTGACTCATCAAGGTAAAGGGTAGGTTGAGAGTGATACAGCTCAACCAACCAGGCCCGGTTTTCAGCTCCAAATTTCCTTGCGTCTGTTTCATATTCTTTCCGGGAGAAGAATCCGTTTCGCTTGAACGTGCAAATCCAATATGCTATAGTTTACTTGTGCTTCTTATAAATAACAGCTAATTTGGATTTAGACAGTCCGATGAAGAAATATCCGTACAGAACATGGTAGATAGTACTAACGGAAGCTCGTTTACCAGACAAATTTTGTATGATATTGTCCATTAAATGTCACTTTTGTCACAAATTAATCCGTTTTTTTAAACCTTCAGACTAACTGTTGGTAAGTTCGTGTAAATGTTGGATAAACAATAACAATCCGATAGCATCTGTTAATGACAAGTGAAATTTGAATGTACATATTAGTGTGCACGCATGAAATGTTTGTCTCGAATAAAGTTGCGTCGGAATCTAAAAATCGTTGAGACGGGCAATATAATTTTACCGCAGACAGACGTTCAAGCTCGAACAAAAGAATTCGAATTTGTTGTGTAAAATTCCATCTTGCACAGTAGCGCTGCCTATTCAACTAATTGCTACATTGAATCTGAAAGTTTGACTGGCAACCCATTTTTCCCTTACCAATAAAAAAAATCTGTGGCGCCATCTATTAGCTTATTGCTACTTGATATCCTGAGGGAAGCCATATTTTTACACAGGTAAATGAGATGAAGTCGAACGTCTGTCTGCGATTTTACTATTTAAATTTGTTCAAAATCCTATTGAAAACAATGACTTTTATTAAGATTTTCTCTTTTTTGCACCTATAGTGGTGGGATCCATAAGAAATCAATTGATTGCGATAGGTTATAGCAATTATAGTATCACCTTCATTTAATGAATTTTTTCTGAACAAATACTAATATCTCCACTATTTTTACACTCACCCTATCGAATATTTTTATGCTTTTGCTCTCTTTGCAGAAAAAATGACGTTTCGTCTTGCTTGCCTTGCATTGCCTTTTGTAAACAATGCAACAGAGTTTAGTATAAATGTTTTTCAAATGTATCCAATTTCAATAATTAGTGATAATTATGACTACTGTATTATAAAATTGTTGATTCACTTGCAGAACCTCGGAATTCTTCGAACTCAGAGCAGGGTATGTTTCAACCAGCGACAAGGCGATCTGATTTTCGTAAAAGTTGTTAGCATGCCTGGAAGCAAAGAAAAATCGATGATTGGTTCAATTGATGGGTAAGATTGGTAGTTTAAAAGTGATTACTTACGTTCCATACAATAAGATCAAGCAGTCGCAGAGAAGTGCTGTGATTCGCCTTCGGATCGTTTCATTGGGTCTTCCACCTTCTTTCAAAAGTTCCATGTTGCATATCCCGTTGTCAGTACGATCAAATACCTGATCGATATTGATTATCTGGTATAGAAACAAATACGTTCAATTAATTAACCGCCGATAATACTGGTAAGTTTTATACCTGCTCCAAGTTGATCCCTTCATATGGAATGTTTGCATTGATCATCCTTCGAGATACATAGAAAGGGCCTTCACAATACTTATTTCCGGGCCCATTGTGTCTCCAAATGGCCCACCGCTTTCGTTTATTCAAGGATTTCTACTCTAAATGATACCTACGGTATTTAAAAATATTTCAACAAAGCTTCTTACCGTATCTTCTATACTGTTCAGATCCTCTTACATTTTAAATCCGAACTGCATAGAATACCTTTATTTGAAATTTAATAAATATTTCAAATGTCTGTAGAAGTCTGCAATATAAATAAAATGTCTGCTAAATGTCTGCATCGTTAAAAAAGTCTGCAATAAAAATGAAAAGTCTGTAAATTTACAGACATGTCTGTGAATATGGCATCTCTGGTGCCGAGGGCCTTTCCAGCACGCGAACACGGACAGTTGTCAAATCGGTATGGTTTACAATCACACGATCGATAAACAAGTGACGTGAGTGAATGCTGTGGGAATGTTTGTTGCTTCACATCGAACGATTGCGGATTAGTGACGATGACGTACCATAAACATCCTGCGATCTTTTCAACAGGAGAACACATGCAGGAAATGGGTACGTTTTGTCCTAACCGGAAAACAATTCCTGCTCATAATTAAGACTGCTCGCCAAACAAACTTTTAATCGGTGCCTTGGGCGCAGCAACCTGTTTCCTCTACCTTTTTGATCCAAACAGAGACTGGAGGGAATTAATTGAATACGTCAAGTGGCGCCAAATGTCTCACTTCTCACTTTCCGTTTTACAACCCCGTCGTGACGCTGTATGACAGCGTGCGGTATTTGTGCGGCAGTTATCTCCGTGATCGGGCTCCGCACCGCTAGCTGATCGTTGTCAACCGATGTGGCGATGCAGTCGACAGAACCGGGCATAAATCAATCCGTTTAATGATACCAGCGCAAATTTGCTTACGGTGCGTACCTACATCGGCACATTGTGCACCGTTGCATGATTTCATCTTGTTTGCCATTAATTTCTTTATCTTGTCCATACACCCGGATTGAGTTCAATTTCGCGAGACGACGGATAATTGAATCTGGGGGAAAATTGCTTCACCGAAGGCAGACCTGCCTCACTTGGAACTGGGAGGATATTGCTCAATCGATTGGGTTGTTTGCGCTGGGTTGCTGGGTATCCCGGAAACAGGCATCTGTCAGCTGCTGCCAAGCAACAACAAAATGATTCGGCATATATACAACACTATTAAAGTTAGATCAAGTAGGCGAGGGTGTGTTGCGACAAAGCTGACATAAAGGTAGAAAACCCACTAATGGCTACAATGATTGCGGGTAAGTTCTGTTACTTCGGGTTTCCCACAGCACAATACTCAAAAACCACAACGACATTGTGTATGAAGTTAGCAATCCATAGGTGCTGCAGTGCAGCAAACAGTGTTAAGTCATTTCAAACTCGAAGCAGTTTCGGGTTTCGAGATTTGGGTACTGGAAGGTCCAAAATTAGCGATTCAGCCAATATGACGGTCTTTCATGGCCACCGTGGCAATTTCACCTTAAATTCCTCCGTTCGCATGCATAATCTGAATCATCCAAAGTAAAGGCAAAAGATTGTATTACAGAAGACATACAATTGCAACTCTGTTATTACAAAATCAGCTACTATTACACTGAGAACGAACAGGTTATGCTTACATACATCTTCAACAAGGTAAAAATTTGTGATTCCAAGGGCAATACCGGCACTGGTTCCGCCCGAATGCAGGGGTGACATTGCGTATTTCGCTACGAGTGCTATTTTTTTCGTTTCGACCACATTTGCGATTATCGATTTCGATTCGAGCTCGAAACGAGTGAAACGGTTCGGGTAGTACTAGATCTTCGAGTAAAAATTGCCATAGCGTAACATTAAGTTCGAGCGCGATTCGACTACAAATATCTCTTCAAGTAGAAGTTGTTCGTCGCAAAAATAAGTGCAATCATAGCCTCAATAACATGGTGAAGTACAAGAGCAAATATGAATTTGATTGCACAAATAATCGGTAAGTCGTATGCATGTACCAATATGTAAGTACAAATATAATGTTTTTAATTAAATCCAATCATTAATTCTAGTTTATTTTAGGTCTACGGAATTGCCACGAATTCGGTGATTGTCACCATGTGAGGAAATAGGCCGACGGAAAATAAAAAAAATCGCCACGAAATGCGTTTCCTTGTGGAAAAAGGTAAATTCGGAGCTGTTTTTTGAAAATATGAACATTGGACACAGCCGATGGAGCGATTCAGATTCAATTTAAATAACGACTTGATTGTTTGATGTTCAGAAAGAATAAAAAATTGTTATGTCTATCCTAGTTCCATTAAGTCACTGCCCAAGTAACCACGAGGCTGTAATAGCATGCATATACAGGGCATATGCATTACGTCTAGTGTATCATTGAAGTTGGATTAAAGCTGAAAAGGGCCCCACTAAGATCGATCTAATGCTATATCTTTTGTAATGCCATAACACATTGCTAAAGTAGCATTATTGCATTGGTAATGCACAACTACATTCTTAAGCTAATCTAACGCTTCATTACTTGACAACTGTTGAATTGATGCGATCCCGCATTACCGATGTTGTTATTTGGTTGAATAAGTGCAATAATATAATGCTTGTGGTTACTTGGGTACTTGCTTCTCTTTATTGATTTTAGGTGTGAGCGGACAACAAATATAAAGTGATAAACAAATTACATTACACAACATCAACAGTTTCACAAAAAAAAACATGAGGAGCCTAAATAAGACCAACAGGAACTGTAGAAGTAAATGTAGTGTTTGTAGAAGATTTCCTTAAAAAAGGTTTTGACGGTGAATCGATAAAGCAAAAGATCAACCTGATGAGCTCGGAATGAGAGTTAGGACTGGAACAAGAGTGAGTAAGCGGTCTAACTCGAAGAAGAAAAAACTGGAACTATTCCGAAGATATGTTGAATCAAAAGAAGAGAGCAATGAGATACAAAAAGTTCTATTGCAAGTGAAACAAGAAAGCCTAGAAATAAGAAAAACTGCTTCTTGAATTACAGTTGAAAAAATTAGCTGTGACTCAAAAAAGTAGTCAGAACAACGATGAATCTGATTTTTAAAGATATTTTATGAACCAAAAAAATTAAAAAATATCAAACCTACCAATTAAAACATTCTTCCTGACTTTTGTTACGCCCCTCCTGGAACTTTACGCTGGCTCTCAACTTAATGTTCTTGATGCCCTCTCACAGGTATTATTTGGAAGCTTCCTATGCCTGCATTATTTTTGCATAGGTAAAATTGCTTGGCAAGTACAGTATACCTTGAGAAGTGGAGAAATTTTCCAACCCTAAAAATCCCTAGACCAGACCGGGAATCGAACCCAGCTGTCTCAGCTAAGAGAGGCCCCAATATCCTTTTACCAAACCAACCCGACAAAGCAACATTATCAATCGGGAAGTTTTACTAAACTCATGGGAGTTCAACAAACTTCAGGGATGTTGTACGAACTTCATAGACATTCAATAAACTACATAGAAACTCTCCGAACTTCAGCCGAGTTCAACAAACTTCATGGAAATTCAATGAGCTTCAGATCAAATTTACGAACCTCAGGGATAAACAGCGACATCAGGGATAAACCACGATAAGTATAACTTCAGGAAAGTTCGACAAATATCATGGAAATTTAAGAAACTTCAACCAGATTTCAAGGAAAGTCAATGAACTTGAAGGAAGTTCTACAAACTTCAAGTATGTTCTAATTGCCGATTTTTCATGGGTTTACCTTCACCGCAATGACAAAACTACCCATACAGCATCAATCATAGTAACCTGACTCATGGGCAGCAGACAAAATTTGACAGCTCTATCAGTCGAACTCTAACCGTGATGGCAAAAACAGTGAAGCAACTCCGTGCAGAAGTATGTGCGTTCAAAGAACGGCACCCCGCCGCGTCGAAAATGGACATCGTGCGGCACTTTGTGGACGCCGGACACGCCCGTTCCGGTATCTACAACATCTTGGCACTATAAGACAACAATAATAGCATCAAAAGACAGCCTGGTTCCGGACGGCCGACGACCCCGAGCCACAAGAACCTCGAAAGGATGCTGAAGAGGAAGACCGAGGAAAAAGTGGCTACATCGCTGCGTGCGCTTGGCCGGGAGGTCGGTTCAACCGGCCAAACAGTGAAAAAGTACCTGGCAAACATGAATATGTATGTCAGGAAACCGCGTCCACTGGTTTCGAAGCTGCAGGTAATGACGAAGCGATAGCGGCTTAATCAGATGGGCGACGTGTCGGTGGTGATAGACGGCGAGACCTATCTCACTCTGGTTGGCAACGACTGGCAGGAAACTTCGTATTTTACTTCCCCCATGAAGGAAGTGAGCTTCGAGGTGAAGTTCATTTCACACACCAAGTTCCCCAAGAAGGTGCTGCTGTGGCCGTGAATGGGGAAATTTGTAGTACGAAAAGCTTGCCGGAAGTTGCGTCGTTCATCAAGAAATTCTATAAAGGCGAAAACGTATTGTTCTGACCGGATCTGGCGTCGGCTCACTAGTCAAAGCAATCGTTGGAGGAGATGGACCAACCTGCAGCGTAAGATCTACTCCAATAATTTTGTCTCGAAAACTGACGAGGAATTCATAGATAAAACGAAAAAAGAACTCAAAAACATGCCTACACGCATGTTTTCGTCCGTCATGGCGAATGTTTCGGTTAACAGCCGGAAGACCGCTCGCAATGGCGTTGAATTTTTTTTCAAGTAAGCTTAAATAATTACCTTTCATGGGAAATTCATCAAAAGCAATTATCTGTCTTAGCTCTTTTTTTATCACCATTCAAAAACGACATTTTTTCAATGGAAACGTTAATCTGTTTGTACCATATGATGATGCTTGTAGCAGTCAAAAGTTGCAGTTAATAAAATATGGAAAAAAAATAAGACTTTGAATAACTTCATCCTGACATCTGTTGGCAAAAAATGTCCAATTAGCTGAAGAGTTCTTAATTTTGAGTAAACTCTACCGAATTGTAGCCAGATGTATGTAACCATCCCAGTCAAAATTAGTCTTAATACTGATACCAAGACTCGTTGCTTTTTCTACATTATTCAGTAGGCTTCCATTTTGGTATAATTAGAACAAACTTTCACTATATGAGCTTGAAGTTGAAAACATTGCAAAAGATTTACCAACATTGATCGACAACATGTTCCTGGGTGGTCTCAGCAATGTTTGACAAATTTTCATTTACTAAATTTGCAATGGAATCCATATCGCGGATAGAGCAATCAAAATAATGCTGCACGTAATCTGCATAAATATGTATTTGACAATACTTCAAGCATTTGGTAAATTATTATGTTACCAACAATAAAGGAGCAATGGTTTGGCTCGATAGAGATTACTCAAGGTTTATGAAGGTTAGGGTTAGTTTTTTTTTATATGTAGGTTAGAGTTTTAACTATCATTAAAAAATTTCAAAGACACTCATTGTAATTTTTTTGCTAGGCACTCATTTTCACTAGAAGTATTTGCATATAAATTAATATTAACATAAATAATTAAACCCTTCAAATAATCACCAAGTCTAGTTTATAAGTATGTGTACATCTGCATGCATAGAGATAATTAAATATATACATATAGAAATGAATGTATATATTATGTAAACAACAATAAAAGACGGCAAAGACCGCATTAATTTGAATTCTTGTAAAAATTTACTAACCCCTCGGAAACGGCTCACATCTCACGCCTGTTGTCAAAATTAAAAAAAAAATGTTTTTCCGTTGGTGTCAGCGAGAATTTCCGGAAGAGTGAGGAAGAGAGCGAGAGAGAGTAGATGATGAAAGGAGGACGAGAGAAGATAGATAGAGAGAAAGAAGCGGTAAAAATGAGTACGAAGAGCTAAACAACGAGGAGGAAGAAAGTCAGAAACCACGAACGAATAAGGATCAAACAAATAAAATATCGACGAAGAAGAAAATCGACCTAGTTAGAAGGAAATTCCGGTTCGAAGCGAGACACAATCCACGAAGTGATCAAGCCCCCGAGTCCAGTGGACCAGTTTGGTCATAGAACTGACGTCAACATAGTGGTGTTCCGGTATCCCAGCTCCTGGTGGTGATAGTGAGTTCCAGACACCGAAGGAAATGGTAGCGGCTATCGCTATCGTCAATCTGCAAGTAATTTCGAAGCCCAGTGTTAACCCGATTGATTCGGCGAGTTTTGTACCGGTGGCCGGTGAGGTCCAAGTCGGTAATACACTATCCCGCTGTAGTAGACGAGGAGATCCCGAAATTGGAAAACGTATTTAAGACGATCCTCAGCAGCAGAAAAGCAGTCTCCGCGGATCATCAAGGTAAACAGCTCGTACTGTCCTTCTTTCTCTCTTTCGCATGCTACACTGCCATGGACCCCACCGATCCAGAACGGCCGTAACGAACCTCCCCTATACAAAATGAATGTATCTTGAATAAAATATATGATTAAGCTTATTCTTTGTGTTGTGCCTATTTTTTTTAGGGAAAGACTGTTCGGGTGTCCCTGTCTGGTCCGTTATTGGTCAAGAAGTTGTGTGTCGTCCTGAAGCAAGAAAATGCCGACCCTGAGTGGATAGAGCCCTGAACTAGCAAAATATAACAATTTATGTACAGAGCAAAGTAAAATGTCCCCAAAGTTGATCCTTGAGGAACACCTAATTCAACTGGTATCAAACCAGAAAAAGAACTATTATTGTTTACACTTTGAAATCATTCGGTGAGGTACGAAGAAACTAATTGAAATGCGTTAAAAGAAAAACCACAACATCTTTGTAATTTAGTAGAGAGCTTAGAATGGCTTATCGTATCAAAAGCTCTAGAAAAATCTAAGAGAATTAACACAACTGGTTTGCCGTTATCTAAAACAATGCCGATGTCGTCGAAAACTTTCATCATAGCTGTGTTTGTGCTATGTTTTGGCCTATAAGCTGGCTGGATGTTACTTAGACGATTATTTTCATCTATGTATTGGCATATTTGAATTTTTAATAGAGCATCAAAAGCTTTAGAAAGAACACATAAGGCTTGTTCGTGACAAAATCTGAACACCCCTAAATTTGAATACCTCTGGAAATACTTCATCAAGGTTTGAAATATTTCGCAGACTAAACGTATGTCTGTTCATAGTGTAAAACCAATGTTTGGTGAAACTACAAGCTTCTAAATCGAAGATGGCGTCGAAAGAAGAGCAAGTGCGACAACCAATTGTGTGCGGTCGCAATGAAAATCCGGATCTGTCAGTAAGAAAACTGGCAAAAAAGCTTCGATTTCCTGCAAGCACTGTCTTCCGATACACGTTTGCCAACAGCCAGTACAGCTTGGAGCGGAACATAAAAGGATCTCAGGAACCACCAGAAGGACGCGAAGGTGAAGCAAATATTGCAGAAGAGACCATATTTTTCGGTACGTACTGTGACTAGAAAAGTAAAAATGTTCCCAACTTTCGTGCATACTTCCAAGCACCGACAAAGCATGAAGTGGTTCAAGGTGAAAACTGTACTGAATCGTAATTATAAACAGAATGTGATGGCTAAAACCCGGGCTCGCAAGTTGTATCGCGAAAGTTTTCCTGCGTGATAATGGACGATGAAACTGATGTGCTGGAAGACTTTAACCAGCCTCCCGGAATATCTTATTATACTACCACGTAACGGAGCGGCGTAAAGGAGCATTTCAGGAAGAAGAAAAAGGCCAAGTTTCCCAAAAAAGAAATTTGGTTTGGAAGGCATTATGCAGCTGTGGTCGAGCAAGCCAAAGCTTCATCACTACCGGAACGGTAAAGAAGGAAATATACCGCAAAGAATGCCTAAAGCAGCGATTGTTACCATTCCTACGTATTCGCTCTATCGCTGTTCTGGCCTGATTTGGCATCTTGTCACTACGCCAAAGATGTTTTGGAATGGTATAAAGCAAATGGAGTCCATGTTGAACCGAAAGAGGTGAATCCACCTAACTGCCCTGAGCTGTGACCTATCGAGCGATATTGGGCTCTCGTGAAGAGAGCGTTCTCTCAAAGTAAACAACAAGTTACAACTATAGAAAAATTTCGAACATCTTGGACAAAGGTAGCAGAAGCCTGCAAAGACCCTAAAGGCTGGAGTAAACTCAAAAGTTCGTAGTTTCTTCATGCAGCCTAGTTAAGTAACTGTAATTAGTTTTAAGATGACTAATAATGCTCAAACCAAAAAATGCATCTTGGATTGAACTAACAGCAAATTTGTTTTATTCCAAAATTAATCTGTCCAGATTATGGACGCTATTTGGTCGAAGATTCTGGATGGAGTTCAAAGTGCCTTTTTTTCTATTGGAATGATTTCAAATTGCCTTCAGCTTCTGGAAAAACGGCAACTGTTAATAATGGCATTGAAAATATGAGTAATTTGTTAAATAATCAGGGTGGTCACACAATCTTAATATAAAAATTCCCGCATTTTTCCCGCATTTTTTCCTTATTTTCCCGACTGTTACGATGACTTTATTTACATTACTCGTAGCTAAATCTCTGAGCTCACAAAATTTTTCCAGCTTGGTTTACCACCAGACACTTTCCATTTATTTAAAATACGCCTTTTTGTGCGACAGGATGAGCCAATTTTCAACAAATGCTGTCAAATTTGGCAGCTCCTTTTCGGAATGACCAATCAGTTCTAGCCAAAATTTGTCCAAACCATTTTCTTTTCTCTGAAATCCGGCACACAACGTCAGACGGCATTGAGCACAGCTGCCCAAATGCTTCTTTCACCATGTGTTAACACCCTTACCAACGCAATTCGCCACCACATGAACGAAAAGTTCATTTCTGGCACTGGCATGCGTCACCTGTTACAGCCGTGTAGCCAGATATTCTTAGGGCATCTTCAACGTTGGTTCAAATCGTGGTTTGGATTTATTTGTTTAGACCAATCGCAAAAAAACATCGCTGCACCAGTGTTTGTAAGTTTTGTTTCGTACCGGATCTATTTTGCATCATTTCAGAACTTATATAAGCTTCTAAGTTTCTTACTGAACGCACTCTTTTAAAATTTAATTTAAAGAACTTCGGAATATCTATTGTGAGATTGGGTGGAAATATCTATAATGAACATGCCAGAAGTTGATTTAACTTTTCGGCAGTTGAATGAAATAATTGGAAGTTTCCAGATAATCATGAAGTTTGCTCGCTGTTTTTCGAGAAGAGAAATGGTGGAACTTATGAAAAGTTCATTGAATTGCCGAAACATTATTAACGTTTCTGGAAACTTGTTTGAGCTTCCAAAAAATTTGCTGATCATCCATGGAATAGGAACAAATTTCTGAAAATGACGGGAACTTATAAAATCAGATTTTGCTTCCCAGAAGTTGTGTTAACTTCCAGCAGGTACATATTCTGTGATAAAAAGTAGCATATCACAAATATTACGAGAAATTGAGAAAAAAAATCTTGGAAGCCGTGGAATTTCTGTGAAATAGTTAGCATTACCGAGATGTTGTTAAACCATACAAGAACTTTTTATGATCTCCAAGATTGTGAATAGGTGGAAATTATATGAAATTGATTAAAAAGTAGTTGGTTTCTTTATTCTCGTTTTGGTTGGGTTCGAAAAATTATCAAGTAGTTTAAGTTCTTCCTAAAACATAAAAACCCTGAACTTTTGAGATGTTTTCGGAACGATTGGAAAGTTTCTCTATCGCCTGGAAAGATCCCTGAAGTTCTAGGAAGCTACCCAGACTTATGGAAAAATCCGTTGAATGTTACCTAAACTTTTTGAATGCACAAATAATCCAGTTTCCTGTTTATTTGGGACGTTTTCTGAAATTCTTGGAAGATCTCAGAACTACTGATAATTTCCTGAATTGCTTGATCCCCTGAGCATCTGGGAGTTTTTTCGAGCTTTTGGAAAGTTCCCTGAACTTCTGGGAAATTCTTCTGAATTTCTGGGACGTTCTATGAACATCTGAGATGTTTGCTGATCTTTGGGGGAGTTCCATGATCTTTGTGAGCATTTCCTGAAGTGCTGGAAAGTTTTTTGAATTCATGAGAAACCCTGAACTTCAAGGAAGTATCTTGAACTCCTACATGATCGCTGAACTTCTAAGAAGTTTTGTAAATGTCGTGCAAGTTTCATGGAATTCTACGAAGTTCACTAAAACTCTAGGAAGATCCGCAAACTGTTGAAAAGCTTCATGAATTTCTTGACTGTTTTCTATTGGAAGTTCTCCAATTTTCTGGAAAGTTCCTTGAATTTTTGGGAAGTTCCCTGAAATTTTGGGAGGTTCCCTGAACATCTTGAGTAATTCTATGAACTTCTGAAAAATACCCAAAATAATCTGATAAATTTCTGATAAAATCTGATAAATCTAAGCTTCTGGAAGCACCCTGAATTTTTGGATCGTTACCTGAACTTCTGTGAAGAACCCTTTAATTTTGGAAACTTCTCTGAGCTTGTGGTAAGCTTCTTGAATTTGTGGACAGCTCCCTGAATTTCTAGGAAACAATCTGAATTTCAGGAAAGTTGTCTGAACTTCTAGGAAAAACCCTTAATTTCTGGAAAGCTCCCCGATTTTTTTGAAAGTTCCCTGATTTTATGGGATGTTCATTTGACATCAGGGAGAATAGCTAGACCTCGAGAAAGTCTATGTCAAATCTAAGAAGTATACCGAGCTTCTGATAAGTTCCCTGAGTTTCTAAGTGCACTGAATTTATAAGATTTTTTTCGGACATTTGGGAAGTATTTTTGTCCGATATTGGGGGACGTAAATACTGCGTAAGTCTTAAGGAAAGATTTGCAAAAAATCCTCAGGGACACCAACCCCCAAGTATTCGTCGAGAGAACTAGCTGAGGACATACGCCAACATCCGTTAGGCTGCAGTGCACCTATGAGGTACCCGAAAAGTCTCTCTAGATTTCTTCCAGATTCAAAATATTAACATGTGAAATTCTCCAGAATTCGTCCATTAGAATTCTCTAGAATTTTCGAATTTGAGATTCTCGAGAATTTTCCAGATTGAGGTTCCCCAGAATTCTTCCATTTGAAGTCCTCTAGAATGCTTCCATCAGGGATTGTCTAGAACTATCCCATTTGTGATCATCCAAAATACTACCGTTAAGAAATGACTAGCCTTCTTCCATTTGGGCTTCTCTAGAGTTCTCACGTTTGAGATTCTCCAGAATTCTTAAAATTTAGTTTCTTCAGAACTCTCGCATCTCCTATCACAACTCTTCGACAGAATAGTATTTTCCTATTTGAAGTACCCAAAAAGCCTTGTCCAGAATTCTCTAGGATTCCTCAATTTGAGATTCTCGAGAATTTTCCAGATTGAGGTTCCCCAGAATTCTTCCATTTGAAGTCCTAGAAGGCGTCCATCTGGGATTGTCCAGAATTATCCCATGTGTAATACTCAGAAATACTACCGTTTGGAATTGACTAGCCTTCTTCCATTTGCGCTTCTCTAGAGTTCTCCCGTTTGAGATTCTCCAGAACTCTGAAAATATCGTTTCTTCAGAACTCTCCCATCTTCCATCACAACTCCTCGACTCAATAGTATTTTCCCATTTGAAGTACCCAAAAAGCCTTCTCCAGGTTTCTTCCTGATTCAAAATATTAACATGTGAAATTCTCCAGAATTCGGCCATTAGAATTCTCTAGAATTCCTCAACTTGAGATTCTCGAGAATTCTCCAAATTGAGATTCCTCAGAATTCATCCATTTAAAATCCTCCAGAATGCTTTGATCTGCGAATGTCCAGAACTATCCCATTTGGGATAATCCAAATACTACCGTTTGGAATTGACTAGCGTTCCTCTATATAGGCTTCTCTAGAGTTCTCCCGTATGAGATTCTTCAGAATTCTTAAAATTTAGATTCTTCAGAACTCTCCCATCTCCCATCACAACTCTTCGACTCAATAGTATTTTCCCATTTAAGGTACCCGAGAATTCTCTCCAGATTTCTTCCTGATTCAAAATATTAACGTGTGAAATTCTCCAGAATTCGTCCATTAGAATTCTCTAGAATTCTTCGATTTGAGATTCCACAACATTCTTCCATTTCCTCCAGAATTCTTCGATCTGGGATTGTCCCGAACTATCCCATTTGGGATTCTACAAAATACTACCGTTTGGAATTGGCTAGCCTTCTCCCATTGAGGCTTCTCTAGACTTCTCCCGTTTGAGATTCTCCAGAATTATCAAAACTTAGATTCTTGAAAACTCTACCATCTCCCATCACAACTCTTGAACTCAAAAGTATTTTCCCATTTGAGGTTCCCGAAAATTCTCTCCAGATTTCTTCCAGATTCCGAAGATACTCCAGATTTCTCTTTTCTGATATCATTTAAAATTTTCTCATCTGAAATTCTTCAAAATTTTCCTACTTTGAGATTCTCCTGAAATATAACATTAAGGATTCACCAGAATTCTCGTAATTAGAATTCTCTAGATTTTTGCCATTAAGGATTCTCCGGAGCTCACCAACGAAGGGTTCGATGCAAACGATAGCCATAAGTAGACCACTAAGGCCAACATATCCAGTTGCATCGCAACAGCTGGAAAAAGTCATCAGTTGACTCTAGTTGTCGCATAATGGCAAATCCCTTGGCATGTTGAAACGTCATAGAAAGTGCTTCTTGTCATAGGTTGGCGTGGCGCTATCTATCACTATCAGCACTATCTAATATCGTTTAAATGAGGTGCATGCATTCACACACTCACTACTACTCAAACCAATCCATGGCAAAAAGTTTGAGAAATTCCTCTGTCTCTGAAAAAAACAAAACTTCTTATCTCTGGATGTTATGTGCTTGACAAGATGATAGGTGTTGGTGGGTTTAACAACAAAAAATACTACACCGGTACGGGGAACGCAAAGTTGGTCTGTTTTAGCTGGTTCTTTTTAAGTTTGCTGATGTAAATCAACTATGAAGATGTTAAAATAGACTACCGCTGAAGATGCTCTAAGCGGTACGTTTTGAACAGGCTGAACAATGAGATCGGTGGACCGAGTATATGACAACTACGCTACTCAAATCATTTGAAAAAGGTGTGAGTATGGTTCTTTCCATATGACACAATTTCCCGATGATTTTGGATTCCCGCATTTTCCCCGATTTTCCCGATTTCCCCGAGTCTGTGGCCACCCTGAACAATGTAGGGCAAACAGATTTTGAGGATCATCATCAGATTGGATGTCGTATATGGCATTAACGACATGAGCTTCAGCAATTTCTTGAAAAATTATTATGCTTCACGCCACCAGCCTATCATACCAGTCACTTGATCACTCGCGCCACCTAGCAATACATAACAATAGGATAGAAAGAAGGAACTTTTGCCGAATTATTTGTAGCTATACAATTTTATCGTGCACACCCTTTACTTAACTTTAATTACTCACTCGACTGAGAACGAATAATTCCGAAAGCAATTTGATGACTTTAGATTTTGCAACGAGTGGATCTGCTGGGTTCGTCATTCAATGCACGGGCAGAAACTCAATAAGTTTGATTCCTGATGCATAAAAAAAAGAAACCTTTTCAGTTATGTTTTCGATTGGAAGGGTGGTGGCGATCCATTACTACACCCATCCGAGCCCACTTTGCCATTCCACGTCCGTTCATATTTGTTCTTTATTCTTGCGATGCAGCTCGGCGTGGCTGATTTTACCGGTACCTTGTATGCAAAGCTCATCGTCCGTGATTTCTGTTTGTTATGATCCCAACCCAACTACCTCGGCCCATTAGCTGTTCATCTTCGGTTTTTTTTTTTGCACCAAGTCAGAGAATGATACACTCACGCCAAGAGTCAATAAATAATGTTTAACATATTGTTGTTGGCGGAGGATTCTAACCACCACCCCCCCCTTCCAGCATGACGATGACGACAACAATGCTGATGAGTGTGGAATTTTCAATTTCTGAAGAGCCTGTTCCCCAACAATGAACATCTTCCATTACCATCAGAAGTTGTAGTCGAGTGTTGATTTGACTGCTAATTTGGTAATTTCGAACGAGCAACGGCTCCTCTCCTCTTGAGAACATTGAAGCTCATAACCATAATGCCTGTTTATGAGGAGGAACAATGGATCGGCATGAATGAAGCTGAAATGTGGTTATAAATATAGTTTATTCATAATCTCTTCCTGTTCATGTTTTGAATTCAACACCGTCATCGTGCTTGTGTAGCTGTAATAACTTACGGAATCACTTCACTTCGCTGCGCAGCGCACCCAACAACGGGTCCGGGGGGAGTAAATAACTAAAGTGACAGCTGAAAGGGAAAAAAAATCCATCAGAGCCATTTAGCAACATTCTGGAAGCCACTTTTCGAACCAATTAATACACCGAAGGTTGATGTAAAAACCTTTGCTGCTCTCCCATCGTTGAGTTCTAAGGCCAAGAAGGAACATCCCGTTCTTCTGTTTGAAAAGTCAATTAGAACCGCCCCGGCCAGCGGATGAATCACTGACGACTGCCTCGGTGCTTTACTCGCTTGTTCAATAAATCGTGAGATGCGTATTTGCTCGAGCTTCATCTGTAGAAACGCATTAGTAGTGCTCGGAATCGCATCAATTGAAATGTTCAATATTTGCTCCGGCAGTTGAAACTGATTGGACCGAACTCCGAACTAAATGCGCCCAGTCATTCGTTCGGCGATACAAATCTCAGTGTGCGCCGTTATCAGCGTGGAGGGCTCATCGTTGGACTCACGGCATCAAATCAGAGCAGGCGTGGTGATTCATTCGTCTACTCTAGGTTGTCGTTGTTGTTGTTGTTTTAAAATTGGAGGGAAGTTGGGTGACTCGTTTTTTTTTTATCAAAGATTGTAATGGAATCCCGTGGTCTACAGTCTACGAGCAAGAATGAATGATTTATTATTTCTGGCTTCATTTGGTTATCAAAAATTCAAAACAGATTTGATCATGTCTGTTAGCGTAAGATGTGTCATCATCAGTTAATCCAAATTCGCGAAAGCCTGAGTGATGTTAGAATTTTCCTAACTTTTCAATGTTGGGACAATAAATAGTGTAGATTTTTCATTGTTGCATTCTCAACACAATAATGATAAATTCCATGGCAGTAGAATCAAGATTATAATGTTTTATAATATCGGATTTTTGTTAACACTCTAAAATGACAATACCTAAAATTAGGTATTTGATTTAGTTATTGTTATTAGGTACTGTTGCCAAATATCGGCAAATGAAACGATAATTTTTACTGACATATGCAATTTTTACTGACATATGTCCATTTTCCAATATTAGACGTTATTATTTACCCATAATTGAATACATTTTTCGTCACTTAAGCAACTCCAGCTACAAAATACAAATGTGAGGTTAAACATCGTCGGTGGCGCTCTTGGAAATTTATTTTTCGAGCTGTTTAAGCAAAGTAGTTGGCGATTAAAAGAGCAGAAAATCTTCGATAATGGCAATACTGACCAAATCCATACAGTTTAAAAAATAGCCAGAAAGTTATTATCAATTTTAGTTTTAGATACTACAATACTAAACCTAACTTTAGCTCTACTGGGATGCATGCATCGTAAGTGATACTTTTTTTGAGTACAAAAAAAAATCTGGAATACTTTAGAAAATTTGTTTTTCTTCCAGTGCAGAATTTAAAATTGGTACTTATCCGAATGGATAAATTGTTAAATGGCGGGGCTTATTACGGTTGTCACCTTCACTTTCCCTTTCACTTCACTTACGCATAACCTCTCTTTTTACCCTTCTTACACCAAGAGAAGAGTATTAAGATCACTTGAGGGCGGAGTGTCATATACCATTCGACTCTCTATAAACTATCAACACAGTCCAAACCTCCAGAACCAGCGACGATGTTATAATATAGAGACACGCAGAGAGAAAATCATTCAAACTGGTGCCCCGGCTACCGACTGATATTTTGTTATTTGTTTTGGCAACCCGATGAATTGTATTTACTTCGAGTGACTTTTGTTTTTCAATTAAAATCCTTGAATTCGTTTTTGTTTCCGCTTTGTTTTCCGCGACAAGTGATTGAATTCCATAGTTAACGAGCCTGAACGACCTATGAAATGCAACCGACTCAGGTAATTTAAATAAATGAAATCAAGCCATGTAGGATAGTTTTGGGCAGTTACACTTAATTACGTTTTGTGTATTCTATCAATTTCTTAGACTTGTCCGAATGATTCAAACGCTCCGGCAGAGAAATCAGCAGCAACAGAAAAACATGAAACGTCTTCGTCAGAAGCTTCAACGTTCGAAGAAACATTCCTTCCACGATGCTGTTTCGAAACTGTTAAATCCGGAACAAGTCCGGCTATTACAAGGAGATGTTAAGCGAGTACGACATTGGACTGAACGATCAATTGTTGACAGCTTCCAAATAAGATTTGCATGTTGAGCTAAAGTTTATAAGTTTCTTCGAGACAAAAAGAACTATCCGTTCCCGCCGCTCCGTACGCAGCAAGTATATCTTCAAAATCTGCATTTGATAGTGGAATTCTGACAGAGGTTTTGGTTTTGATAAAAAATAAGGTTCAATGCATGTCTAAGCCGGAAAGGGATTGCGGTCTTGTGTTGGATGAAATGTCAATCGACCAAAGTTTCTCATATTGCTGTAACAACAAAAAATACTTCGGTGACGTGACTATTCCTGGCCATAGTGGAAGGGCAACACATGGTTTAATTTTCATGCTGGTTGGCGTATACAGTCGATGGAAGCAAATCGTCGCGTATTTTTTCACCGGAAATTCGATTCCAGACGGATTTTTGAAATCAGTGATTGTGGACATTATCAACAGGGCTGAGTCACTCGGACTTAAAGTGAATTTCACAACATCGGACTGTGGCCCTAATAACATTAAAATGTGGAATGATTTTGGGCTAAAGCACATGAAGGGCGAAGTATTAGAAAGCTGTGCACTACAGTACCCTATCAGGACTGGTGATGCGTTTGAAATTTTACCAGACGCCAGTTATGTTTTTAAAAGCTATGTTCAGGGTTGGGTGAAGAATAGGTATATCTTTCTTTCACAGCAGGTTGTTGATGAAAATGGCTTAATAGCAAACGAAGCAGACATTTATCATCTTAGGGACCTTGTTCTCTAAAGGGCTTAAAATTGCATCTCACTTGACTTTCAAGGAAGTAGATTTCCTTAACGGCAGTAATCTGGATGCCATGAAAGTTTCGAATTCCTACAAGCTCGTCAATCACGACGTGGCAGCAGCATTGCTCTTTATGAGTCAAGAAACTGGTCGTAAAGAGTTGTTAACCACGGCACTTTGGATTGAAACAGTGTGGCGTTGGTTCAAACTGATGACTTCCCGTCAGTTTAATTTTGCTTTGAGTCTTCAAAATTTGAATGTGTACAATCAAACAGTGTCATTTCTAAGAACGTAGCGTACATTTATTTTTGATCGCAAAGTTGGGATCAAAAAGCGGTGGAAGCCATGGCAAACAGCTTCAATTTTATGTACGAATTCAATACTTCGGCTTCAATACCATTTTCTATATACTGAACAGTATACAGTGGTTTACACTGCAAGATTCACGCAGGATTGCTTGGAAAACATTTTTTCCTTGCTAAGATTTAAGCAAAAGCGACCTACCGCCTTACAATTTAAAGATAATCTTAGACTTCTTTCGGTCTCTCAGTTTATGTCAGAAATACGTGGTGCTTCCTATGAGCATCATGAAACACCGTGGTTGATGAATTTCACAGCTAGAATCAACGATTTTGAGCCGTATGCATATAGTAGTACTAAAATGACCCGAGATGCAGAAGAATATTTTGAGATGGGATATTCAAACGACGTTTTTGAAGATACAGTTTTTGATAACTCTGAAAGAAACCAGATTTATCATATTGGAGGTGTCATATTGAGGAGCGTTGCCATGAACTATACTGTTTGTGCAGCATGTTCTATCACCATGTGTAAGTGAATTACCTTGTCTGAAATCTTTCACTAAATTTACTATTTTAAAAGATTATACCGGCGATGCGTTGATTTATATTACCGAACCTGTATATATGTTTTTCGTTGCCCTTGAGAGAGTTTTCCGCGAGAACATATCCGGCTTGATAACAAAAAACAAAAATATTACAACAGAGTTGACAGCTTTGATGATGTTAATCAGAATCGAAGTCTTTGAAGATTGTCACAACATCCGCAAAAACATAATCGAAAGGTTTGTTACCTTCAGGTTAAGAATTTGTCAACCGTATAAAATAAGGTCGAACAAACTGGACAGTCGTTCAATGGCACTGTAACTATACTATTTTTGTTCTGTGAACGATCATTCATTTTTTTTTTGTTAAATCACTGTTGTACTTTACCCTCTTAGCTTAGCTTAGCTTAGCTTGACTGACTGCACGTATCGATGGTTGCTACTCCGTGATTGATCAGAATCAGTGAAATTGCACAATGAATCAACTGAATGGGGCTGGGAGTAACCGACCATTCTCACTGTACACGTTTCAGTGACTCAATTTCCTTAATAATCAATAACGGCGCCGGCCACGTCCTTGCAATCAGTTGGGAATAGGGATTAGGGACCGTGTTTACCTCTGCATCCCCACAAAGGTCACAGGAAGGAGGTTTTTCTATGTTAGTAGGGTAGGGCTCGATGGATCAGGATTCACCTTGATAAGTGATGTGATCATATATATACTATGCATTATAAAATTAAATGAACATTCACACATACATACACATGTATACATACACAAACATACACATAAACTCAGTAGCAAAAAAAAAAAAAAAAAGCCGAGCAAAACCCTGCCCCCAAAAACCACGTTGTTCAACCCCCTGTCTCCCCGCCAACCATCAATACTTCCAAATGAAAATCTGACAATTTAATAATCCGCACCCCTGTGAAGGACCCAGGCAGCACACTAAAAACCTCTCCACAGCCTACAAAAATACAGAAAACAATGCGGACAAAACTCGAACTACCTCCACAAAGTGGTCCGAACCACAGCTGGCGTCAAAGTTGACACACCAACACGAGCACCTCCCCCCTCACCCGATACTGACCCCGCTGAAACATCGGGGCAAAAAAAAAAAGCCGAGGTGAATTCATCTTATTAATACACATGATTTGTTACGCGTGAAATATCCCAAACAACTAGTGTAACCCAAGAAGAACTTTGAAAATATGGCATTCAGTATGAATTAGTTTGTGAAAACTACGTATACAGTGTTATACAGTATTATTAATAAAACTCACCTCGGCTTCCTCCCCGCACCGACACCTCAGCAAGGTCAGCACCGGGCGAAAAAGGGAAATGCCCACGTTGGTACGTCAACCCCGACGCAGCTGCAGTCCAAACCACCCTATGGAAACAGTTCAAATCCCGCCCACACAATCCCCCGTACCCCTACAAGCCCCGAAGAAACCTCCAATACGCCACCCAAACCCCCCACAGAAACACGGACCCCGGAAATCTCCACGTCCAAAAATGACTCCCCTCACACATGCCATCTATAAACCCTATCAACATGAAACCCTGATCACACCAGATTCACACATCATGCATAATGTTGTCAAACCTTCATCCAAAAACACTGACAATTGACAAAGTTACAAGAGGCTGAACATGGAGTCTTCCGCCAACAAACCCCGCTCGGCCTCTCCCATTTCACTGAGTGTACATACACATACATATACATACATATCGAAACAAAAAATATTGGAATGGGACGCAAAAGGAGAAAATGGAAAGAGCTCACCAGGGTTTCCAGAACATTCCATTGCTGTGGTTGTAACATCGAGCAACCAGAGCAGGTCCGCGTACCTCCAGATAACATTCTGTTCTTAAGGAGATGGTCGACCATGGACGCTACACGACCATTAACCAAACATCTCCGAGTGACGCGGGTGAACTCGAGCTCCTCCTGTCGCCGCAAGGCTGTATGTTCGGGGTTCCGTCTGCACCGGGGACACTTTGTTTTTACACCAGGCGAAAGCCTCGTGTTTCCGAAATCACCTCTTAAGTGACCGAATCATTATCAAGATGAAAAGTTCAACACTATACAATAATTTCCACTAAATATCTAATTTTCTCGAAAATATGCAGATAAAACAAGCAGCGAAGCACAAACACGTCAGTCCCGGAGCGCGACCTACTTCGATCTTCCACTGTTGTACTTTACCCTCTGATAAATAAACGTTCTTTTAATGATGAAAAAACAATTATTATTATTAATGATTTTCACAAAATCCCTGGTTGATTTTTTACTCTGAAGTTTTCATATTAGTCTGTTACCCCCGACGTGGTTAGAATGTTGATCTAAACAATTTGACTTTGAAAGCAAAACAAAAAACAGAGATTGCTTGTATATTTGTACATACGTATCTGTACATTTCTTATTTGTTGGATGATTACTATATGTAGCATACGATGTTTGTGGTGGTTTATAGTTTAAATATTTTATTAGAATACAACAGCATAATACAGTAAGTTTTTATTCGGGATCCCTAATATTAAAGATCCTAACTGAATTAAATTTAAATCTTATTTCAACGGAACCTCGTTTACAATACTCCCCATGCATTTTTTATCACGGCAATAATTTTTATTTACTTTGCTCGATTAGTGTTCCGCTTAACGGTTCGATTGGTGTTTCTGGCTTCACTCTCTGCGTGTCTCTATATTACAACATCGTCTCTGTCCAGAACTACATATGTCATTTTCATACCTGCACTAAAAACAATGAATGCTGCTGTGAGACAGCTTGAGGTTCACTCATGAACCAGGTTGATGTTGGTCACAGAAGCTCCGCGAAAGCTTAATTCATTCAGATGTTCTGTCACACGAGCATTCCATTCACTGAGACAAACGCAAGAGTTCGATCAGTATCAAACCAAGTTGATGAAATTTTCAATAGCGATTGTGACAAAAAAAAATGGCGGTAAATTGATACGCTATGGATTCTGAACCATTCCAGCCAAGAAAAAAAGTGTCTAGGTAGCGAACTACTGACCCGACACTCATCCAAATAGCAGGTCAATAATTCCGCAGAGATGGACCGAAAGACAGGTGCTCAATCGACCCTCGCAGCAAATGCACCTTGATCCGGGCAACGCATTCCGTCATTTTCTCTCAAATCATCAAGGCTGGTTTGTCAACAAACGCCAGCTAACGGTGGCCTTCGCCCGCTAATATTCATTTATTTGTAAGAAGCTTCATAATTCATACGAAGATCAAAAAAATGTAAGGTAGTAAATTCTAACGAGATTCTGCGAAATTCATTATGTCGAACTAAGCGTTGGTTTTATTCATAGACATGATTGGCAATCATAATATATCATATAATTGACCTTTAATGGTGTGAACAATTAAATTGATTCCAAAATCAAATCCATCCCTTAAAACCTCCTGGCACTCAGTTTTTAGGTACGTACGTCTGGATAATATTAAGATACATTTTTGGTTGATACAAAACAACTGGTTAAAAATTTATTCCCAAAAAATTTTGGTATGAACCCAATGAATTGTAACAATGTGCTGATTTCCACTATGCTGATATGATAGTTTATTGTATTAGTTGATACAATGATAGATGGGTAGATGATTTTATGAAAGATAATAATTAAACATTAACTAAAACGTTAATTTTAGTGAATGTAACATTATCATAAATCATCATCATCTATATCTTTTCTAAGTAATATCCATTCTTTCTTATTAATTACGGCATTCATTCTTCGATCGAACTGGGAATTGTGTTCAATCTGTTTGTAAGATTTGTGCAAAATAACTTATTTTTCAATACGACCCAAGTCACTGAGCTAAGTGCTTTTAACATAGCCTTTATGCTCTACTGCTCTCTCAGTCATTCATTACTGAACTGATAAAAGTTTCAGTGAATGGGTAATGATTCAAAAGCTCTCACATAGAGTGAATGTGACTGGCACACTGAAGTAATTTTCCACAAATTTCATCAATTGAAGATGACAAATCGCATCACTGTTCTTCAGTACAGATCGAAACACAACAGTGATGGCTAGCATACTCTACAAATAGTAGAATGAAAACCCTACAGGTGATTGGGATATGAATGAAAGAGAAAGTAGTCAAAGAGATTCTCTCAATGTGAGATTCGCTCTAATGAAAAAAAAACCCCGAGAATTTATCTCACCACACGCACACATTCGATGTGCGACAGGAGTTTTGTTGCACCTCATGAATCATGACTCGTGGCTGGACGGTACGATACAAAAACGAGCATCAAATTCACTCATCAATGGCAATTGTTGAATTTACCATCACAGCTAATGTTTGGTTTTAAACTTTCTTTCGTGTGAATGTGTGTACGTGTGCATGTTTTTGTGTAAAGAAATAAATAACCACACGTTTCTTGGCAACCGCTGGAATTGGACGAAGCAACCGCCAAATGGAATGTACTGTGGTCCCATTGAATGTTTTTGAAATCGATCAAGTTGTTCCAGTGTTATAGGCCGGAACAAGTTCCGATGGTTTTGGATAACTTTTGAAGATAATATCTAAAACGCTTTAAATCTATCATGCGACGCCTCAAATCACATGAGGATTCGATAACAAGACCCTTGGAAGTCAAACTGAGTTCCCAGGAGAACGCTGGCTACAACCGGACATATAACGAGTTTCTCCGGAGAAGTGGTCGGTTTTTGATCTGAACCACAACATACCTTGCGACACTTTAAATTACATAAGAATTCAAAAATAAGTGCAATAGTGGTGGCATAAAATGCCCAAAACCTTATTGGCCACATCTGGGCGTGTTTCATGTCGTCGGCATAAATTAAATATGCACTTTTGTTTAGGTAAAGTATGAATAAGAGAGGGCCAAGATGGGAGCCTTGTGGAACTCCGGAAGTGACTTTAATGGGATACTAAAATAAGTGACTTTTACATGATTATCACATAGAAAAAGAAATTCTACTTGACTAATCATCCCTAGTAGCACACTTGTTGCTAAGCAGTAAACGATACTTTAATGTGACTCAATTAGGTCACAATCAAGTTGCTGCAACTAATTACGATGGTTTGGTGTTGCTTGGGATATACATTTCACTGGACACATAAGATTCACTTGATTTTGCAAAGCATTTTTCACTTCCTGAATCACATGAAGTTAAGTGAATTTCTAGTGGATATTTTCTACTGATTATGTGAAATTTATTTTGGGTGTAGGATTCAAGCCATTTAAGCAGTCCATGCTCTATGCCAATTTACTGCAACATCAATGCGATCAAATGCTTTGCTAAAGTCTGTGTAAAAAGCTTCTACGTTTTTTTTTTCTATTTTTCATTGCAATCAAGGAATAGTTAATGGTTTCTAATATGTTTGTGGCATTTGAGTGACCTTTATAGAACTCGTGTTGCATATTTGAGATTCTGTTCTTAATCAGGATGAATAATTTTTCATTGATTATTGCTTCGAATAGCTCAGAAATGCAAGAGATGATGGCCATACCACGGTACTTACGTACGTAGATTTTTTTGCAGATTTGAAGAGAGGCACCAGAAAAGAGCTTTTTTCATATTTTCGGATATATTCCAGTTTCAAGCGATACTTTAAAGAGCTAAAACACCGGAGTTGTAAGTTCCAAAGCTAGGTTCTTCAGGAATACAGGGAGAATATCGTCAGGTCCTGCGCCTTTCAAGACATCTAGATTTTTAAGAGCATGCAGTGCATGCCGTAAACCTGACACCTATATGGCAAGAAAAATCCGAGGTTAATTCAAAAAAGTCCCTGTCCCTGTCATATTCGGAACAGGTGGTATAAATTTCTTGGAAACATGTTGCAAAGAGATGGCATATTTCTTCCTAGTTGCTGCAAATGCGTTCATCTGGATGCATGGATGATGGAAAATTGACAGATTTCAATTTTGTTTTAACGTAATTGAAAAAGGATTTATGGCCCAACTATGTTTCCTTTTCAATTTTTGTGTTATACTCACCAAACGCGAGCTCCGAAACAATTCAACCAAATTGAGCACCACGTTCCATTTCACCATTTAACCATTTAACAATTTTTTTTCAAAGCAACTAGTCCCTTTCCCAACAATAATACAACATTTCGAGGGTTTTTTTTCATTAGGGCGAATCTGAAATTGAGAGACTCTATTTGATTACTTTCTCTTTCATTCATATTCAGCTTTACGTTTTTCATTCTACCATTTGTAGAGTATGCCAGCCAGCACTGTTGTTTCTATATGTACTAAAGAAACCCCCAAAAGTTTTATAATGGCGCTGTTATAAATGAAAGAGAGCAAGAGAGAAGAGAATCTCTCATTGTTAGATTCGCCCTATTGAAAAAATCCTAGATTTTGTTATTTTTCTTCGTGTTTTGTTGTAATACATTCAAGTCACAACATATCACTGTTGCATAGTGAGAATATAACGGGTGTATCACTCATCATAGCTACCTTATGT
The DNA here is from genome assembly GCA_034211315.2 of Aedes japonicus. Taxonomy (NCBI): domain Eukaryota; kingdom Metazoa; phylum Arthropoda; class Insecta; order Diptera; family Culicidae; genus Aedes; species Aedes japonicus. Next base: position 196,269 of record JASCZW010005269.1, read on the forward strand.
TATTGGGTACAAAAAGTGACTATTTGACACACGGGTCATCATTAGTTTAAAATGAAGGATGATTCACAACGGAATAACCTGTCTCATCCTTTAAACTATTTAAAATAGATTACACTTTGGCAACCATCCGTCGCATGCGATTTTAATTTGTTGCGTCTTTTGGATACCTGTTGTTGCTTCTTTACCGTTTTGATCGTTTTCGTTTTTAAAAACTGATCAAATTTGGCAGCGATTGATTGAGAAAATCATAAAGAAGGCTTTTATCACTGCAAAAGAAATTGGTTGCCAATGGCAACTAAAAAAAGATTAATAGACTTCTTGAAGAAAGATGTCACTAATAATGACGTGATTCTTTACACGTATAGGATCGATTTGTTTATTGTTTTCAACTACGAGATCAGCTGTCAAAGTGTTCTAGTTGACAGCGGTTTGTTTTTTTATTTTTCAACCATCAAAATGATTGAATTAGTGAAACTGCTTGCTAATACTAACGGCGGCAGAGAAATCTATAGGAAACTTGAGTCAGGCTAAGTTGCATGCTTCGTGTTGCCTGAATAATCATTTTCCTGGTTGCGATTTCAGTTGCTAGGAAACCTTTGGCAACAGGTGGTAATTGATTGCATGCTACATGTGTTTCCACAATATTGGCAATCCAAACAGATCTTTATTTAACAGCATATTCTAACATGGGAACTGAAAATCCGAAGAACTCTATTCCTATTAGTTTGATAGATATAATTGAAAATATTATCAGTTATTCGGTTTCCGTCCCGATATTTATCTTATCGGTTCTGTCTCGCGTATCAATAATAAAGCGCCTGTTCATATTGCTCGATTCTCTTCATCGACTCTATCCTCTGTGAATAACGAGGCTTTATAAATATCAACTGTATCAACTGTAGAGTGTACAAACTAGCCAGCCACAAGTTGGTTCGTTTGCGGTGATAACCCAAAGAAAACGCACCCTTTTCTAATGTTACGCGAGGGTATTCATTCAGCACTGAAGTAAAGGGTAGAAGACCGAACACGCCAATTTCTGTGGGAATATAGGAATAACCAATTTAACTGAACCGCTACCACAATAATCATTGACAGACGAACCCACTAGCCACCCGATGTTCTATTGTTTATTATCATATCAATCTGTTCATGACACTCAGCGGAGAAGATGATAACAGACGCGAATCGATGGGCATCGTTTAACTTTTTTTCGGGGGGCTGTTGTATGCGTGTCTGCCCTGAGGTGGTTTTCCGAAAGATAAGGTTCGCATTGCTCTCCCACATTCTGTATCTCGGAGCAATTCAGTTTGTCAACAAGCATTGAAATAGAAAGGTTTATCGAAGCGTCGGGCACAGTTGTTCGCGAAAATTGGTTGATTCAAGTTAATCGAAAGTGGAAGCAGCAGCCATTGCAGAGAGTGACAATAAGGATTCAAGAAACGAAGTTCTATTACCATCATCGTCGTCATCATGGGGAGCTGTGGAGCTTGGTTCGAAATGACGCAGAAGAACAAACCGCAATCGAATGCGCTCTCGGGAGGTGAGTAGTACGTCATCGACTAGAAATTTGAAAGCTGGCACTTGAAGTGGTTTGATAACCAATGGCCCTGTGCGAGAGCTCATACATTTGATGGTTGTGTGGAGCCGTACTCAGGCAGAGTAATGAGCTCAGTTAGCAGAAAAAGAGTTCATATTAGTAGACAAGGCATCGCACTGACGTCATCGGATGCACTCCTGCTTACTATGATAAGTCAATTCTCATTCAGCGTTTCACGCTTCACCTGCCATGAAAAGGGAATGGCAAATGTTTGGTATTGCCCTTTGCGCCGAAAATTTTACTGTTATTTCAGCGCTATCCTCTGCGCTACTTCAGTTGTTTCTTAAATCTTGTTGGTGTCAACGGCGTACACTTCTTTATGATCCAAAGAACAGTTCACCGAAAACGCGAACCAAATCAAACAAACCACCGAAGTGGCGCGAAGGATGGCGCTGAAATAAGAGTAAAATTTTCGGCGCTAAGAGCAATACTTCTTCAGTCATCTGAAAGAACGCGTGGCATTCTCGCGCATCATTTGAAAAGATCCTATCTTTGTTGATCGATTATTTGAAGTTTGTGGCTTTGTTTGCAGCTTAGATCGAGTGAACACGAACAGCATAACTCAAGAACAAATCCAGCAAATGGAGCCAAATTTGGCATGTGGAGGTTTTTGGAGGGTAGATTTCTATATACATAAAAATGAATTTCTGTTTGTCTGTCTGCCTGTCAGACCCTTGTAGACTCGGAAATGTCTGAACCGGCCAACGTGAAAATTTACATGAAGGGGTTTTTTGGGCTGGGGAAGGTTCTTATGATTGTTTGAGATCCCTACTCTCTCAGGAAGGGGGGCTCTGATACATATGAAACACAAATTTCTTCATAACTCGAGAACTAATCAAGCAAATGGAACCAAATTTGTCATGTGGGAGGTTTTGAAGGCAATCATTGTATGCTGATTTGAGAAACCACCCCCTTCTGGAAGGGAGGGCTCCCATACAAATAAAACACAAATTTCTACCAAAAATGAGAATTATCCAGGATACTTAAACACAAAACGTGTATTTCTCGGGTAAGAAGCATGTTTTGATAGAAGTTTGAACCCTTGCTTATTAAAGAAAAAAAAACTCATTCCGAAAAAAACCCATAAAAGTGCCAGTTACATTAAATTTTACTTCATTTAGTTGCAAGCGTAACAGCGCACGTACTGGGTTCAGCTAGTAGAGAATATTTATGATCAGTAGGTTCCACAATTTGATCAAGCGTTTGAACAATTCGGTCAAAGTCTGCTCCCAAAGTACGTAGTTCAACAACAGACCTCCTTCGAGAGGTTTGTGGCACTTTTATGTGTCTTGTTTCAATGGGAATTTTCCTACTATCAACTCAATATTGTCTTTCAGATACATTTTTATAATTAGAGGCTTTCTATGTAAGCATCAATTGAAAATGTTTCACAAAAATATTGATGGTGGAACCCGAAAAAATTCCTCGATCGGACCGGGAATCGAGCCCACTACATACAGCTTGGAAAACCGTGTTCTTATCGACTGAGCAGGCTGGGTCCCATAGGGGAGAAGGACGCTTGAGAAAGGATAAGTCATGCTTCTTTTTCCGCAAATTATTGTACTGTTTCACCAGCGTATCTCACTTAAAGCATGGCCCACTTAGTAATGGGACAGCATCATTTGGTTCTGAATCCTAGAGGGCTTGAGCTGTTTAGTGGAATACTTGTAACTATAAATTAGAAGAAAAATTTGTAATCTCCATTTAATTCCAACTACCTTTGCTTATCTTCGACAGATACGCGTATTTCGTCTACAATGTGCAGACTTCTTCAGTGTCTCGTACTAATAACTCGACTGGTACGAGACACTGAAGAAGTCTGCACATTGTAGACGAAATACGCGAATCTGTCGAAGATAAGCAAAGGTAGTTGGAATTAAATGGGTATTTGGTTCTGGTTTAGGTTTAAATTATCGAATTTTAAAACGGTTTTCACCTAAGTGCAAACTATTCCTTATATTTTAAGAAAAAAATACGAAACAAAATATTCGTCACGGTCTTAAGACTTTTCCCTTAATACCAACCATCTCTGCTGAGTACAGCTTTCGCGCCCGGATTCTAGCTACGGTATTCTGCTTGAATGATCGATTGGGTTGCCAACTGGCACGATATGCCTTCGTGACAGCAAATTCGTTGCACTGTATTACGGATGGTATCATACGTTTCACTCAAATCGTGAATTGACACAGCTGAGTTCCTTCTGATGGAGCTCAGGACCTTCTTCTACTTGGTATTTCTACTCCGGTGTTTATTTTGAGGCTTCCGAATAATTTTTAGACTGTAGTCAGCTGTGACGCGGACCTTGATGGTTTTTCTTGGTGACTGCACGATTTTTCTTTTACGCTCCTGTTGCAAGGTGAATGTCTCCAATACGAGAGCGTTTAGTGAATAAGCTAAAATACTATGGTTAATAGATTGACTTCACTGTTTTAAAAAAAAAAAACACCCTCTTTTAAACATTTAAACCAGCGTATTTTTACAAAGATTGTAATTGTAAAACTGAAAAAAATAACAATTGACTTGATCACTTTAAAAAGTAATAAAAAATAAAACTGAAACACTTTAACGTTCCTAATGCATTAGGTTACTTCTTCGGATGTATACCGGAACCGGCTAAGGGTGCCTATGTGCACAGAATGGTCAGTTTAAAAAAAACCTGGTTAACATGTCAAATTTTGAATCAATACCTTTAATTTGAGGCAACGATGTCAAAAATCGGTTCAAAAATGAAATTTTAGGAGGTTGTCAAATTCATGTTTAACCCTGAATGTACTCTATGTAATATTTTTTGTAGCGTAAATTCTGGAGTTCGCTGAGGGAAAATTTTCAAAAGGAAAAGTCAGAAAATTTCAGATCCCTTGTTGCTGCAGTAACAGTAGATCTGGCCGCACTGGTCACCTCCGACCGCAAGGGGGAGTGATCATTGCTATGTTGCAATGACAGCAGCATAACTGTCAGAGAAGCATGTGCGTTATTGTAGTAATTGGCTAATCCAATTGTACTCCTAACTCTAACTCTATTGAATTTAATATTCAAAACCGTGAATACAATAAGTTGAATTTATTGTGCTAAGGTGAAATTATAACGCATAAATGCTAGGCCAGGATCGCTGAAAGTTCTAGCACAACTCGAAGCATGTCCGGATTCAATTTACACTAGAGAATACTGAATTGTATGTCCAGTATGCTATCTTCTTTTCAATTGACGCTAACAAACTGTTTAATTTTAGTTTTGAAGCACTTACACTACGAATAAACGTTGCTATCAAACGTCTGTTTCCAATTGATTTCGACATCCCTAGTTTATTCCTTTTTGACGTTAGAGCTGTTTTGAGATGCTGATTTCTCAATAACGACCCCAATGCACAATGAAGGTTAAATTTTACTAGAAAAAGCATATCCTTTGACTGATAGGTCTATTTTGTTTGCAACTCACAGGCTTCTTCAGTTTCGAGAGCTCGACTTGTAAATGAAAAGTTAATACAAATTTTCCTAGTTTTTCAATAACAAAAAGACATCAAAAACTTTCTTAAACGTCCACTAGGAGCGCTGTAATTAACAAAGAGTTTGTTTCATCACTTAGTAATGGGTGGCAACTAAAGTTTAGGAATTTCTAACTCATGCTGCTAAAAGAGAATCATACTTGAAGAGAACCTGATTTATTAGACATGGTCCATTGTTGAAAAAAATTGTGAACATTTGTAAACGATCCGTAATCGGCTGTTTGGTGAAGCTTCTGATAGATGTGGAATAGAAGCGTGTCATGTCAACTTTGCGAATGCATCTCTTGATTCTACCTTACCTTACCTTACCAAACAGACCAAGGTCGGTGTGGCCTCTGCTGTACACAGAAATTGTATCCATTGTATTCGATCCATGGCTGGTGCCTCGCCAGCCTCGGTGTCTGCGGAAAGTCCGCAGGTCGCCTTCTACTTGATTGATCCACCTTGCTCGTTGTGAGCCTCTTCTTCTTGTACCCGTCGGTTTGTTTTCGAAAACCATTTTCACAGGGCTGTCGTCCGGCCATTGAGAACTACCGGTCTAATTAATGTCTTGTAGATGGTCAACTTTGTGGTTCGGCGAACTTTGTTCGATCTAAGCGTCCTTCGGAGTCCAAAGTAGGCACGATTGCCAGCCATAATGCGCCTTTGTATTTCTCTTCTGGTGTCGTTATCGGCGGTCACCAATGAGCCCGGATACACGAATTCGTCTACTACCTCGATTTCAGCACCGTCGATCTGAACTCGTGCTAGGTGGCTAACATTGTTTTCTCGTGAGCCTCTTTCCTTCGTGTATCATCGTCGGTGAAGCCAAATAATTGGACAGGCTTCCTAAAGATCATATCTTTCGTGTCTATCCCAGCTCTTTGAGTCATACGCTCCAATGCAATGCTAAACTACAAACACGACAATCCATCACCTTGCCGTAACCCTCTCCGAGATTCGAAGGGATTCGAGAGCGTCCCTGATGATCGGACGACACAAATCACAGGTCGTGGCGTCCGAATTCGACGCGTGTTGTATACCGTCGAAAGTTCTGAACGCATACATACTGCAACTAGGTAGTGGTCCGAGTCTATATTCGCGCTGCGGTAAGTGCGAACGTTGATTATGTCGGAGAAGAACTTCCCGTCGGTTAGAACATGGTCGATTTGATTCTCTGTTCGTTGGTCAGGTGATCTCCAAGTGGCTTTGTGGATGTCTTTACGGGGGAAGTAGGTACTTCGGATTATTAAACCACGGGAGGCCACAAAGTTCACGCATCGTTGGCCGTTATCGTTCGATACGGTATGCAGGTTGTTAGGCTCTTTATACCTCATTCATGTCGCCGAAGACGACTTTTACGTCCCGCTGCGGGCAGCCATCATACACTTGCCTTAACTGCGCGTAGAATGCTTCTTTTTCGTCATCGGGTCTCCCTTCGTGTGGTCAGTGTATTTGATGCTGTAGTTCTCGCATTGATCGGCAACATTCTCGCAATGATCGGCAACCATCAAATCACGCGTTGACGCATTTTGTCCAGCACTACAAAGCCACTCGAAGCCCGCTCGTCCATACCTTCTGTCCTGTCCAGCAAACCTCCTGCAGTGCTACGACTTCGAAGTTACGTGGTTGAAGTTCGTCGTAGGTTATCCAACGAAGCAGAGTGATTTGCAGTTCCATGTTCCAAGTTTCCAATCGTAGTCCTTGTTTTGTCACCTAGGCCTTTGCCGATTGTTTCGGTCCGTATCAACTTCTGTATTATTTGTAACATTGAGTTTTTAGGGCCTTCCCAAACCTGTCTCGCCGGAGGGCCATCGTGCACAGCACTGTGTTGAGTCCCACTCTAACACGAGGAAGATGATCAGCCGCTCCTAACATGGAGAACAGACGCTGTTTTAAGCCGCCCCTGACATGGAGAACAGACGCTCAGATAACGTTTGCATTAAATAAAATAGACTTTTTTCGGATGGTGATAAAAAAAAAATACGACAGATAATTGCTTTTGATAAATTTCCCATGGAAGATAATTATTTAAGCTTATTTGCAAAAATAATTCTACGCCCTTGTGAGCGCTCTTCCGGCAGTTAACCGGAACATTCGCCATGGTGGACTAAAACATGCGTATATGCATGTTTTTGAGTTTTTCCTTCGTTTAATTTATCAAATCCTCTTCAGTTTTCGCGACAAAATTGTTGGAGTATATCTTACGCTTCAGGTTGGTCCAGAAATTCTCTATGGCACGCAGCAGGGGGACGTTGGGTGAATTCACCACCGACTTGGGTACCACATCGATATTCAGCCGCTCCATCTCCTCCAACGATCGCTTCGAGTAGTGGGCCGACGCCAGATCCGGTCAGAACATCGCGTCTTCGCCCTTATGGTATTTCTTGATGAACGACGCAACTTCCGGCAGGCATTTCGTACTAAAAAGTTCCCCGTTCACGGCCAGTCCGGAGCGAAAGAAGAGCGACTTTGACATCCCCTTCTCGCCCCTTGATTGTCAGCCACAGCAGCACCTTCTTGGGGAACTTGGTGTGCGAGATGAACTTCACCTCGGAGCTACGAATACGAAGTGCCCTGCCAGTTGTTGCCATCCAGGGTGAGATAGGTCTCGTCGTCCAACACCACCGCCACGTCCCGATTCGCCGGAATAATTCAGCCGCTGCCGCAGCGTCATTGCCTGCAGCTCCGAAACCAGTGGACGAGACTTCCGCTTCCTGACATGCATGTTTATGTTCGCCAGGTATTCTTTCACTGTTTGGCCGGTTGAACCGACCTCCCGGCCAAGCGCACGCAGCGATGTAGCCACTTTTCCCTCGGTCTTCCTCTTCAGCATCCTTTGGTTGTCCGCCGTCCGGAACCGGACTTCCTTTCGATGCTCTGATTGTTGTGTAATAGTGTCAAGATGTCGTTGATGCCAGAACGGGCGTATCCGGCGTCCACAAAGTACCGCACGATGTCCGTTTACGACGTGACGGGGTGCCGATCTTTGAACGCGCACACTTCTGAACGGAGTTGCTTCACTGTTTTTGCCATCACGGTTAGAGTTCGACTGATAGAGCTGTCAACTTTTGTCTTCTGACTCATGGGTTACTGTGATTGATGCTGCATGGGTAGTTTCGTCAGTGCGAGTGTAGGTAAGCCCATGAAAAATCGGCAATTTCTGTCCATTTTTTTAAATGTAAACGTTACCATAACCGTACGCGCGAACCATACGCTTAACTCCGCGCATTAGGTTCTGTATAACATCTTCTGTACAGAAACCAACATTTTCTTCATGTTTTTCTCAGATTCTACCTGTTTGGGATGCTTCCGTAGTGTCTGCTTCATAATAGTCCAGTATTTTTCAATGAGCCTTAGTTTCGGTGCGTTGGGGAGGTTCATGTCCTTGGGTATGAAAGTGACCACCGTTGCAAAAAACCTGTATTCAATTGTCCAAGAAATTTCACATAGGACTATGTCATGATTTCACCGAACTCGTCACCGGCCGATTCCATGTTGATAAGCTTCCAACATCCGGTGCTCGTTTATGTTACGCGCTATCACCAGTACAATTTTCACAAGACTGATTTTTACGATCAATGCCTACTCTTTGTGATACTCCTAGCAACGCAAAGTTTGTGAAACCACGCAACACAATGGGAAAGGACACTAGAGGAGTCATTCAACTCTAATCAACTAATGTTCACAAAAAGGGGTAAATAATATAAACTTCTTACAAAATGAGAGTATTTCATGTGAAGTAGCATTCTCTTTTCCTAGGTTTTGCTATGGTATGATTGCTTAAATACATAGTGCATTCTATACTCTCTACAGACTAGTCCTATTTTGTTGATCTTGAGCGACTCCGAACAAAGATATCTATAAACTATTCAATAATATAAGGGGAAGTGGGGTAAAACCAGCCATATATTTGTTCACAGAGCCGTGCGGTAGATGAGATAACTTCTATTCGATTCTTCAGAAAATTTTACATGGGATTAGCACTACTTTTTTGAGTTTGAGCGACTCCGAGCAAAGATATCTATACATTATTCAAGACTACAAGGGGAAGTGGCGTAAAACCAGCCATATCTTCATTCAAAGATATGCGGTGCTTGAAAAAACCTCTATTCGATTCTCCAGCAAATTTGTTGATCTTGAGCCTCTCCGTGCAAAGATATTCATAAATTATTCAAGAATATAAGGGGAAGTGGGATTAAAATAAGCTCTCTAACTCCACAGCCATTTTTGTGCGGTGATTGAAACCAGTTTCATTCAATTTCCCAGACAATTTCCAAGCGGAAATGGCCTTGTTTACAAGCTGCGCTTAAAAGCGACAAAAGTTACAGATTTTTTCCTTAGTTTTCATCAGTTCTTGCCCACTGTGCGTTGGCTTCGTACCATTCTAGGACCCTGGGACTACATTTGACTACGTGTTGCTTCTTTAGACACTCCTTGAGGTGGATCCCCCCGTCTATAGTCCCGCTAGTCACAAAAAGCGCACTAGATTTGCCACATGGGCAGGTCGCTCGCCAAATCATGAATTGCTTGGCAAACTTTGAAAGTTTCTGCATCCTTACTTCTCCGGAATGTCAAACTTGTGCTGGGCGGTAAAGAAAAGTAGCCCCTGAAGCTGCGGGAAGTCCGCTCCGACGTAAGTCTCATCATTCGTGATGAGTTGCTCGCCAGAAACCCCTCCATGGTACTTGTCACCACCAGCTCATTGTCACTCTGAACAGCTCCGAGGATGCCGATCGAATAAATCATTTAGCGAATGTTTACCCTACCGTTCACTGCTGCATATGAGATTTCCCTCACTTATAATTGAAGTCTGTGGTAGGAAAATAATTAGCATTTAGTAAATTTCCTCTGCAAAACGAAATTATCAGACAATACCTAACATTTGCGTGGTGTTCAATAGTTTAATGTTGAGAATAAATAGTGTTGGGTGTTGGATTCAATGCGTAGAAATGTTTCCGAGCGATTAGGTCAAAATTTTTGAAAATGTTTGGAAAACAACTAAGATATTAACGCTCAAAACCTCATCCTAGCGTGTTCGATCGCCCTAGCAGCTGTCAAATTGTTTTGATTCAATCAGGTTGAATCTGGATCCACTCTAGATCCGATTCAACATCGATGAGGTACGCTCTCAACTTTTTTTTCGAGGACAAAAAAAAAAGTAACTATCAAAATAAAATGTTCATGTTTGTTGATGTTTATGTTTTGCACTATGATCATCATACTGACTCGACTCTGAATCCGCTTTCGTTCGGTAGTTGCGAGTCAGAGTCAGATCTGACCCAGGTTTAAAACCGAAAATGACAATAATTTTAGTCGTCTTCTTAAAGGGTGTCCCACATCTAATTGCATCACGGAAAAAACGCTGAAGAAAATTGGATGCTCCGGATGCTTAAATTTATGTATTTACATGGCATAACGTCACAATACTATAACATAGCCTGATACACAATATCCCTCCATAATGCCCGATTCGTGGCTGCTCCTCTCCAATCCCTTGGGCACCTTGTACCCCCTAGGTCTTGCTTCACCTGGTTTGACCATCTTGCTCGTTGCGCCCCACGTCGTCTTGTACCAACCGGATTCCCGTCGAACACCATTTTTGCAGGATAGTTGCCCGGCATTCTCTCAACATGTCCTGCCCAGCGTATCCTTCCAGCTTTTGCCACCTTATGAACATTGGGTTCGCCGGCGAGTTGCGCGAGCTCATGGTTCATCCTTCGCCTCCATAGTCCGTCATCCTGTAAGATGGTTCTTAACACTCGTCGCTCAAAAACTCCGAGTTCTCGCAGGTCCTCTTCAAACATTGTCCACGTCTCATGCCCGTAGAGAGCAACCGGTCTTATTAGCGTTTTTGCCTGATTTATAATTGCCCAATATTTTTCGACGAATCTTAGTACCGGTACGTTGGGGTGGGGGGGAGTGGAGTTGTGAGGTCATGTCCTTGAGTTGGCTTCGTACCACTCCAGAACAAAATTTTAATAGTGGCACGAAGCTAGATCCGGCCAAAAGACCGTAGGGCCCTCGTGTTGCTTCAACAGAGGAAGCAGACGCTTCTGTAGATACTCCTTGAGGTAGATCTCCCCGTACAGTCCCGGTAGTCACGAACGGCGCAGATCACTTGCCATATCATGTATTTCTTGGCAAACTTTGAAAGTATCTTCTTCCTTACTTCCTCCGGAACATCAAACTTGTGCTGGACGGTGAAGAACAGTAGCCTCGGAAGCTACCGGAAGACCGCTTTTACGTGAGTCTCATCATCCATGACCCAAGCAGCACATAGCTGTCATAAATGGTTACAGCAACTTGATTGTGACTGAGTTTCACTCGTTTGAAACAAATGTGCTGCTAGAGGGTGAGCCAATGAGTTTTCGTCAGTAACTGGGTGATTTTCCAAGTAGATGAGTCGTGTTCTGATACTTACTGGGACCTTGTTTCAGGAATAACCGTTGCTATCCAACAGCATTTATGTAATTTTTTGTATCATTTCTAATGTTCTGTTTTTTTCCACCGAAACAAATCAGGCATCATGACCCTGCTGACCACCAGCATGGTAGTCGGTTCCATAATTTTCAACATGGATTTGAAGCATCAGCCGTGGACCTTCGGCCAATCGGACCTCGCTGTCCTGGCGATATCGCTCCTCTTCTACGTGGAGGCCATCATCGGCGCAATAGGCGCATACTACCTCATCGATCGCTACGATAAGAAAACCCTCTCCGTAAGTATCGCACAAAATGCCTTCTGGAACCACCGCCGATTGAAGTTCGTCCCTTCCACAGAAAATGTACCTGGCGTTCGTGTTCGTGTCCAGCATTCTTCTCATAGTCTGTCCGGATATTCTGATGGTCGTGGCCATGACCCGCTGCCTGTTGGGCCTGGCGCATGGCATGGCCTACGTGCTCGTCCTGATCCACGGCGGTGAGATTTCCATCAAGGAGATGCGCGGAATGAACATGGCCGCCGTCAATTATTGCATCATGATAGGAGTACTCACTCACGGAGTCATCAGTCCTGCAGGGACGTACGACGTGATGGACCCCAATCGGTTGGTCGGTATTCTCGGGTTGATTTATTCCGTATTAGGAGCACTGTTCGCACAATTTCTGACGTACGAATCACCGGTATTCTTGTTGGAAAAAGGACATGATTCGGAAGCCATCCAAGCCATGATGAAGTTACGGAACGAATCAACGGAAACGTGGGACATTCGGAACGATTGGACCGAGTTCAAGGCGATGCTGGATGAAGATAGGGAAACGTCCAAGTCAATCTTGAATGACGGAAATATTCGTCCTTTAGTGCTGCTGTCGCTATGCAAGCTCGCATATGTGTTGTCGTTCAATATGGCACTGAATATGGTTCGTCTGAACTTGCTGGACCGATTGTTTGGACTAGAAGATTACAGCATGTCGGCGGTGATGATTTTAATTATCAGAGTTGTCCTTGGAACGGTTGCTTTGTTCCTGATCGACAAATTTGGACGCAAGGCCAATATGGTCGTGTCAACCTTCGGCAGTGGGCTGATTTTGACGGTCTTGGGGGTGATCTACTTGATTTCCGATTCGTTTAACAGAGATGTGGGGATCGCCATTGTACTGGCATTTGAAGTGTTCGCCTCGGCAGGCGTTGCCATCGTGCCGGATGTGTACTGCTCGGAAGCATTCAGTACTAAGAAGAAGGCAGCGTCGATTGCCGTGGTCCATTCGGTGGAGTATGCACTGCAGATTATGATTACAGCGATTGTGTGGACATGGGACTTCAAGAGCCAGGATACCTACGGTGGTGTGATGCTGACTTGTGGCGTTCCGTTGCTGGCGTTGGCCGGCGTGTTCTACCGATTCCTGCCGGAGACTTCCAAAATGACGATTCGCCAGTCGCGAACCGAATTCGCCAAGCAGGGTGAAATCGTTTTCGGCGGAAGCAAAAAAACACCCAGTTCGTTTATTATGGAATAAAGTTTCGGACCTCTGACTGTCAGAATTTCTTTGTGTTGTGTTGTGAGATGATGATGACTGAAAACTGTCAATTCACCGCTTGCTGCGATCGAATTCCCCCTCTACGTTCAATCGTAGCAAGCGCAAGGGAAACAAGTTTTTTTCCTCTGCCCGCAAATTACGTAGGCATTACCTGTTCTACCTGAAGTGGTGGGAGGAAAGATGAAACGAAACGAAAAGGATCCCTTTCCAATATATAGATTGACTGACGTGATCACGATAGTAATGCTGCTCCTGATGATCATGATCGTTCGAGAAAAGGGGGAAAATCAAAATTAAAAGGAAGCCCTCCGGGGTTCAATTCCCGGTTCAATGGAAACGGCTGCGAGTAGGGTCGTTAAGAAAGGGCGAGAGACTGGGTGCATAATAGGTTTTTTTTTCTCTCTCTTCGGGGTTCTTCCTCTTTTTGTAGGGTTTTAAATATAAATCAATTCTGCTAGGGCTTTCGCAGGACTCGTCTGGGTGGATGATGTTGTACACCTGCAGATCATTGCATTCATGGTGCCGGAATAATGGGTCTCTCAACACGAGGGAGAACGAGGGAAGAGTGAGAACTGTCAAAACTGGAAAATCAGGGGTTGAAATCAGGTTGATGCGTAGAACCTGATCATTAGATTGGTCGAGAGGTTTCAATTTTAGAGGTCTGTCTTTTGTATGGGAAATCAATTCTTGAGCGGTTGCGACTTTGACCAGGTCTTTGTTTACACAACCAGTTTCAAATTGATAGTTGTCGAACGCATACTCCGATTGGTTCAATAATTCATTCACAAAAATGAGTGTGCTTGCACAACTCGCAGTTCGATATTTTTGGGGATCCCAGTTGGCCACGGTCAACCACACACACACACAACCACATCGCTCGATACAGGCGAATTTGGCATTGGAAAATAACCGCAGCTTTCGCAACGTAAGCTTGTGAGAGCAAATATTAACCTGCCACAACGATCCTACGAGTGATCACATTTCTTTACTGTCGTTCCAGTTGAAAAACGGATTAACCGACTACTATTGTATTATCGTTCAAAATGTGACTAAATTCGATCTTCACCAGTCGACGGATCAAATTTCCAACTGCGAATAGTATTTAACACCGATTGACAGCCCGGTTTCGTTAGCACCTTTAAGTTATTAAATTTGCCGCATTGAAGCCATCATCGTGTTATGGTGTGAAGGCATCCGGATACATCTGCAATTGTATGGATCAGTCGACTCCGAGTCCGGCACCACCTTCGCACGATGTTCGTTGTGATTATTGGTTTATTTGGTTGTACAACGAGCAAACAAAAATCTAAATTTACATAATTCAATTAACATCGCAACCCAACGAGAGAGTATGGTGAACTCAAGGATGCAAGGCGGGGGAGACAACCTTCAGGCAGAATCCGTTCACGCAGGCAGGTGGCAAGAGGACAACGATTACGCACGAATTATATCTGGCTTCTTAGAAAGCGATTCGGTAGCCTTCTGATTTTTGTTTGTGTTTTTTTGTGTTGCCAGAATTGATCATTTTCATGTAAGCTTTTTAAGTGATCATAGTAATGTTAAATTTTTACTTTAGGATTTTGAATGTTCTCTATCACGACCAAGGTGAATTTAATATCTCAGGTGGTCTCAATACTGTATATGAGAACTTCAGCCATGTTTTAACGCATACTAATACAATCCATGTCAAGCAAAATACTGGTCTGGCATACTGAAGCTGTCTCCTTTACACCTATGCAATAGTGCCTGGGATTTCAAACTCAAACAGTTCCATTTTAAACCAAACGTGTAAAGGAGATAATTAGTTTCACACTGCCAGACCTGTGTTCTATGCCATGGGGTATGATGCGTCAGGCTTTACGATTTGTTTACCAATATTTCGGGGGAAAGTGCACGTGCTAATGTTTGTAAACAAAACTTTTAGCCCAAACCGTTTACATTCATTAAGAACTCTTCACTCTTAGGCAAAATTGCAATAAACAGCTGTCATAATGTGCGTAGTACACTATTGAGTGTTCCTTAGTCTTTCGCACCACTGTTAAATCTCACATTTGATACCCCGCTACTTCACCCGTCTTCCCAACCAACTGAAGAAAATAGACCACCTAAGATATTAAGTTCACCTTGATACGGACCACATCGCTTGTTACTGTCTTCAGCAAAGTTATTCAGTAGGCCAAGGCCTTTAAGTCAAGTTCAAGATTCTCTCACTTCGCGGCACTAGTGTGCTAATTGTTTTCAGGAATATGCTATACCTATATTGATATTGTGACCAGATAGAATGTTTCTATCTTCGACAATGTTGTCCAGTGGGTCAACGTCTTTTCAATGGTGACTAGCAGTGCAAACTGTTCGCACTACGCGGCCAATGTACTTCCTGAATGCTCCATACCTGGGGATTCTGACCATAGATCATTGCACGAAGGCGTCATCATTGCAGTTTGACAGTTCAGGGAGCTTGTTTACGTGGACTTAGAATATTTTCTATAAGATCGGTTTGAGATTGTGTGCTCAGAATTTGTTGCGATTGAAGTAAACTTGCCGGAAAACAGACACCAGGGCTTATTTTAACATCATTTTCTGAATCTAATCGTACAGAATATGGAAAAAGCCAGTGCAAAATTTAGTTTGATCGGTTCAAATTCTAACACCTTGTAAACAAGCTCCTTGAACTGTCAAAAAAGTGAGGTTTATAGAGTCGGTTCAATGATCTATTTGGAAAGATGTTCAGGGTTATCCTGCGTGGCGTATCAGGTGAAGCGACAATAGATCATTGCACCTCACTTTTTTAAGGTGAAACTCCCTTGAATACTTAGTATTCAACATGCATGTAGTAGTGCAAACACTTTTTTGCTCTCATATGATAGTATTTGTGCATCATGAAGAAAACGGTCATGGTTGCCAGTTATTTTAATTTTTCTTTGTACATCCATTTAATTATTCCCTATAATATTCACATTTTTATTAAAGCATAAAGCCTCAACATAAAAATCCTTTTTAAAGGTTGGAGGAGTCTGGGACATAATTAGCAAGCTAAATATTAAGGCATACATCTAGTTGAATACAAATATTAGTGAATTTTAAACTAGAAATGAAAATTTTTATACGTTAATGTTCTGTTCTTAATTCAATCATAAACTTTTGAATAAGTCTTTGAGTAGATGGTTGAAACATAAAATGTATGAAAAACGTTTGAAATTATGCATCTGAGATAAATGGGATTTTTGCAGTTTGAAAACCAATTCCAGGGACCTTTTCACCTCATACTGAATTCTGACAACCAACGACAGCTCATGTTATACAACATAACTCGATTGCCACATTGTTATTAATTTTTTCACACTAATCCAGTTGAATGTTGTTTACTCATAATAATGATCTCTTATTTTGAAACACTTTGAAGTTACATGGGTACGTACCACAAACACAAAGAGATATTATTTTATTTTGTGATATTAATAAAAATGAATAGATTTGATTTGCTTTACTTTATTTCAATGTGGAGCTTCAGATCAAATATCCCCCCCCCCCCCCCCCTCGTACTAACTTTGTATCAAATGGTAGGCCCTGTAAAGTACTTTTTCAATGGAAATCTCATAATTTCAATGTGAAATATCATAGGGCACTAATTCAATGCTACATTACAATTCTGGAATTTGAGCTTGTAACTTTAAGCAAGAGGTATGAGCTATAATAAGTAAGCGAAGGCTGCATCTGAAGGTTGGGCTTGTTTGATCCGAAGTTATTTTTAATTTATATATTAATTTTTTTACTCATCGGAAATTTGCATGCATAGTTCATGAAAGGTTATGTAAGAAGCATACATATATTAGAATTTTTTAAGTAAAATATCTTAAATATCTTGAGCATTGATATTTCTGGAAATTTATAAGGCTCACCTTTTAAAAAATCGTTTAAGCTCACCCTAGACTGCCCCATATTATTTAAAAAATTTACAGCTTACTTCCATAGAATTTGATTCGAGGAAAATAATTTATGGAACATTTATCAAAATTTGCATTGAATGCGTTGAAAAACGCTAGTTGAATTTTAATTTTCTCGCCACTCATTTTTTGGCATGCAAATTAGAGCTCTTCTGTAATTCCTTAATCTTAAAAAAAACTAAAAAAATAGGTGTAAATTTAAAGTTAAACCTACAAATAGTCGATTTCTTATATCGATTCGTCTTTCTACAGGGTATTATTATGGTGAAATTTGCTTCATATTGATTCAGATTGAAAGATAAGAACAGTATGTTTAGTTTGAGAACCTTTGACGTTTTTTAATTATTTTCAAGATCCCTAATAACTTTTTAAGCCTTTGACCAAAATTGCGTAAAAATTTCACTGCTGAAGACTGTGAATATTGAGAGTCAACTGCAACCGTTTTATGGCGTTATTCGAAAGATTGTGACATCCATTCCAGGAAATTCAAGTGATATTCCCAAATAGTGTCTCCTTACAGAACCACAGCTCCAATAACCAGATGCACTCAAATAGATATTGCGTATGCATTTTCATAAAGCGAATGAGATTCTGCATCCAACAGTGCTTAAAAAATTGAAATCGGTCAATAATTGCCAGAGTTACAATCATTTGAATTTGGTGGGTACCCGTGTACCCAGTCGAACACTTAAAAGTGTTTTTTTGTCGAACACATGGTTAATATGGAACTATGAGCCTGTGAAAAAACTGCATCAAGTTTCGTTTTTTCCGCAGAGATATATCCATAACGAAAAAGGGAGATCAAGTCAACCCAGACTCCCCTACCCCTGGCTCGTGCTTCCAAGGAAAAGGAAGGGAATGAAGGCTGTGTACCTTTTCTTTCCAAACAACAAACAAATCAACAAGCAATTGCAAAGCAAATCAAAAACACACTCACCATCGGATTCGGAAGTATGACCGGGATTTACAAAACCAGTATCATTTGGGCTAGGTATAGGAACGTCATTTGTAAAGTCGGAAGATTCACCGACAGCCGATTAGTTGACGCTGAAGTAAAACCACTATTCCACGGGTTTTCGAATGTCCACGATAAGGGATCAACAGCACTTCTTATCACTTTTTTAGCCCGTTCACGCTAAAAAGCCGCTTTTCTTCTTTTAGTAAGACGCGGCATTTTTTACTTCGTTAATCAAAACTTTTATACCTACATAAGTCCAGCACACTCGCGCAAACAGTTGCTGACAACACTGCGCTCTGCTACGCTACGCACAGCTGAGTGTAAATTAGAAAAAAGCAAAACGCGCAGTTTTGAGACCAGCTGCTGAATTTCTGCACCATTCTCGTTAATTAAACAGATTTTTCGTCCACTGTTTTCAAGAGCGCGATGATAATTAATCTTTCAGTGCAAGTAAATAGTGTTCAGGTGGCTACGGAAAGTGGAAATACAGTTTTTTTGTGAGAAAATAGTAGGCAGATCCTGGTTTTGAAAAGGTAAACAAAGACGACGAAAAATTATCTGCTCTGTTGAAATGAGCACAATTTGATCAATTGAGAGTGTTTTCAGTAAAATTAACAGTGTGAACTGATTAAATATTGTGTTCTGCTGTCCTATTAGCAGTATGGCAATGATTCACTGCAGGTTAGTGGATTAATTTGGCATATTTTGTTGAGCAAACCAAAAGGGTGCATGTGTGGATGAAGAAGCCATCGCTCCTGCTAGAAAGGGATTCCATCGTGTATGTCCTTAACAGTTCAGGGAGCTTGTTAACAAGGTGTTAGAATTTGGACCGCTCAAACGAAATTTTTCATTGGCGTTTTCCGGATTCTGTACGATTAGATCCAAACAATGATGTGATTCGTTATAGGGTTGTGATAAAGCTTGTTTCGCTTAATGCTTCCTTCCAAAACTCAACTTATAACTACCACACAAACCAAGAATATGGGTGCCCTCAAAGAGATGAAAGTCATCGAGATCAGTTTCACCATTAACATTGAGGTAATTTTGAAATAGGTAGTATTCTGATAATCTGGCTCAATGAATATCTTTCAGAATATGTTGAAATGTTCATCAACGAAGATCTATTAATCCTACACACTTAGATTTTTTTTACAGAAATCTGTAAAGTTTTACCGAATTCTCAACAGCTGAACGTTCAGTAATCCAATTTTACGGATTTCGGTTAAATTTTACTGAAATCCGGTAAATTTTTTACAGATATCTGTAAAATTTCACCAAAATCCGTAAAATCGTATTACCGAACGTTCAGCTGTTGAGAATTCGGTAAAACTACAGATTTCTGTAAAAAAATCTAAGTGTGTAAAGTATCTCTTATTGATTGATGAGTGTGAAAATGTTGAAAATGAAAAATGTTTGTAATTAAGAAAAAAAAATGCAGAACGCTGTAATGCCATCAAATCGAGTATCAAACATTAAACAATTGAACTTAAAATTTAACGCAATTAGATAATTCAGTTTTTAGTCAGTACCCAGTCGTCTAATTCTTGTCACCTAAAACCGTCACTTCAGAACGACTTTTGTCACCTAAAAACGACTATCAGAATGAGGTGAGAATTCATCGGATTCATCTAAAGTGACTATTCTCACCTCATGCGCCATCCAGGATCGGGTGACAAAAGTGACTCGAATCGTCTCACCTCACACGGCACGCAGAATAACCCTGGTTGTCTTCGGATAAGTTTTTCAATGGAACAAGACCTTTCCATTGATAACCAGCAGTTTAAAATACTTTCGCTACGCGGCGCTGGTGTGCAATTGAGCTTCCTGACCAAGCTGTAACTTAGCATTTTGACCATTAAAAAGATTTCTCCGTTTCATTGGTGACTATCAGATCTGAATTTGTCCACCACGCGGCGGTAGTGTGCTTAAACATTTTTGGAACATGCTGGATCCGACTCAAATACAATGCTTCAGCCTTCAGCAAGGCTGTTCATTAGGTCAAGATCATTGGATTTGTGCCCAGTAGTAGCTGCTCGCAGTCTACTGTGAAACATTCGAGTATGAGAAATACTTATCTATTGTGTGCATGGCACTGTCTACACCGACAAACCGACATGAATGACAATAGAAAATGTCTTAATATTTCTGTTCAAATCATATTACTGACATCTATCTTCGTGTTCGCTGATAACGTTCAATGAAGCCACGAACACGCTTGGGAACTTGATAAGAAGGTTCATGTTTGAGCAATTCAGGACACATTGGTTTTATCTAAATAAAATGGTTGTATAGGTTTTGACAGATGGGATCGCTTCAAATTTAA
The DNA here is from genome assembly GCA_034211315.2 of Aedes japonicus. Lineage (NCBI taxonomy): Eukaryota > Metazoa > Arthropoda > Insecta > Diptera > Culicidae > Aedes > Aedes japonicus. The sequence continues at coordinate 216,551 of JASCZW010005269.1, forward strand.
ATCAGTCGTTATGGATTCTTGATCAATAGTGAAGTTTGAGTTTCATGTGGGTTTGTCGGTAATGTCTAGTCAAGCCTACAGAGAGATCATCGATGATGATGTCGTTCCAACAATTTAACAACTGTCTAAAACATGTGGAAGGATAATTTTTTATCAACATGAAACTTTGGTTGGTATTGTTAACTAGAAAGCGGTTCCCAGCCCAATTGCGCCTCAAGCTGTTGAAAAGAGACATTACCTTATCTTTGACTTTCAACTACCTTAGAGTCATGTTTCATTCAAAATGCAATTGAACTGTTCACATTGCGTATTTAAAACCGAAATTTCATAATCATCATAATTTGTAATGTGATCAGTTCCTTGAATTTCAATAAAATATTGCAGAGAAGGAAAAATGATTTTGTCCCATTGAAATTATGATTTTTACTGCATCGAAATTCATAAATACATATCTTTCCGAAACAAATACGAGAGTAGAACTTGGACCGGGAACTGGAACTCAAAGAACATCAGAGTTACTTTTCGGAAATAAGATCACGAATGTTGGCGGTTTTGAGCATGAACATGATTGACCGCCTGAGGTTGCTACTCCGTTGTTGCCAGATCAGCTGTTATTACACAGAGAACCAACAGATGATGCTTGGGACTAACATACATCTTCAATGTTTAAAGAAACTGGTGATACCAAACTAAGGAAATACCGACACCGGCCTCGCCTGAATGCAGGTCATATAAGGAAAGGGCAGGAATCTGTTGACGTGATACTGGTTTTGAAGGACGCCGCGAAATTTGCAGCACTTACACGAAAAATCACTGGGATTTTGAATAAATTTACTGAATTCAACTGAATTCAACTGACGTCGGTAGCGAATCAGATATTTAACTATGTTCCCGGCGAGGGGCACGCAGAGCACTCCACTGTGTGTGGCGTTTTGAAAATACTATCGGGTTTACTCTATTTTCAGAGTATTTACACACATTTTAGAGAATTAACTGTAATTATGAGAATTTTTACAGGATATTTAAAAAAAATTATTTATAGTATTTAAAGAACTAAGAAATATTACCTAAAAGAATTCAATGAGATTTGAGAGTAGTCAAATCTATTTAAAATACTTGAGAGCGTTTTAATAGTTCTACACTCTCGTTCCATTCTGGATTTATATTAATATAATCAATTTAATTCTACTGTTTTTGATGAATTTGATTGTAATGATCAAGATTTAATGACGATTGCGATTATCATGGCGATTATGATCGTAAATATTTTTTCTCAATATGATTTTAGTGTTTATATTATTTGGATTATATTAGATTTTATATTTTTACTAGCTGACCCGGCGAACTTTGTTCCGCGTTAACCGATTTTAGGATTCAAATAATTCCGAACATTCATGATTTAATTTTATTTTTAAGTGACTTGGCTTGTTGTCACCGCAATTTTTTTATGGTTCGTTCGTGATCGAGAACTGATTACGAAACTTGAATTTTAGATATTGATTGAATGAAACACTTTTCGAATTTGTTTGAATTTATATGCTTTACTTACATGATTGTAGAGGTTGACAGAATTTTGCGCCAGTTCAATTTAGTGCTATGTGGTAGATTAAATTCTTTTTTTTCCATTATCCGGCGCGTAAATAAACAAAGATTAATGAACAACAATGCCAGAAGTATGGGCATTCGAGATTAATCCCGCACACTTCCAAAGATTGGCTTTGTGATTTATTGATTGTCATGGCAAATTAAAGGAGAACCGCAAATTGTATTCGTTTGAACTCAAAAGGTAAATCGTTTGAAATAAGTCGAATTCTTGGACACTTCCGCGCCCATGAATTCGCCTTTAAGTATCATTGCATGAATTATATTATTCTTGAGTTGCTTAACGACCAATCTTGTTCCATTACAAAATTTCGGTTGATTGAGGCTCTGGAGCATGATGATAACAGATCCAATCTTCAGTCGTAAATTATATGGTGATAATCCTGGTAAATCCAATGAATTCAAAAATTTTGTTCGATATTTGGTTACTTCGTCCGGATTAGTAACACAATCAGTTAAGTTGAATGAACGTAATTGTCCAGGAATTACATTTTGAAAGACGAAATTCAAATCCCCGGCATCCTTATTTTTCGCACGTGCACTTTACCAATCGTGGTTCTCATAATTCTGGATAGTGTTTGGAAAACAATTGTAATGAGTTCCTCTTTCGTCGTTGTGAACTGGCAGACATTCGGCGGGAACGAAATCAATCCATTGCCAATCGCCAACAATTGATTCGAAAAAATCTCGGCACACGGATCGTTTTTCAAGGTAACTCAGACATTTCTCGTCAACTGTAGCTTCTTTACATATCGCCACAAATACGAAAGCTTAAGGCTTGTCAAATGACAGGTACTGTTTGCCGAAAGTCACCTGGCAACAAAATCATTGCGCCTCCAAAAGGTCTCGAGTTACTGCGCAGATCTTGCATTGTTCGATCGAGTGCCTCCAATGCTAGTTTGTGTGCCATTTTGCATTCGTCCCAGACGATGATCTGACAACACTGCAACACTTTCGTCCTTGCCGAATTCTTCGAAATGTTGCATGTCGATTCGTCTGTCAGTTGGAGATTCAACGGCAGCTTCAACGTAGATTGAGCCGTTCGACCGCCTTCCAACAATTTGGCTGCAATCCCTGAAGAGGCAACCGCCACCGCAATATCTGATCATGAGCGAACCCAAGCCAATAGTAATGAAATGAGGTACTTTTTGCAAGTTCCGCCAGGTACATTGATGAAGAACACGGCTACATTTCAGTCGTCAATCGGTTTCATCAAAGTTTCGTAAACGTCCTCTTGCTGAGGAGCCACTGCCGCACATGAGTAAACACATGTATTCGAACAAAATCAGCGCCTCGTTGTGCATCTTATTGTTAATTTACAGCTCGTAATTCACAATGGTTGTGCGAGCTCGATGTAAAATATTATCAACTATTTCATCCTTGTGTTTATTCCACAATTCGACTACATTTGATGGAAAGCATGTCGAGATGATGATCGCAAACAGGGTATGAATTTGATTGCAGGTGCAGTAAAAATGGTATTGGCATGTGTTGTTGCCAATGAGTGTCGTTTTCAACCGCTGACAGGCCTCTCGATATGTCACACATAGTAGATCACCCACAGTCCGAAACGACTCAAACGAAGCTGGACCACGAACATTAACCAAAAGCAGAATAATGACACCTGTGAAATTGAGCAATGTCACGTGGACTATCATAGTCAACTCCGATCCATGTCAAGGATAACTCGATCAAAACGAATAAATACCATACATAATGTATTGAAAATCTATCATTTTCGAAATTTTCATTTTCCCCATAAATTTGTTCAACTTTTTTTTTTTTAAATGTTCCTTGGGCCCAGCCAAACACAACACCGAAAAGACAATTTTAATCGGACGATCCGTTCTCGAGTTATGGGCGGTCTTACGTATGCCACTCTGTTTTATATATATAATATATATAAGATTGTTATTTGTTGGATAATCAGAATAAGAGGATGATTTGAATTGTTTTGATTATAATAATTATTTTGTTGATTTTTATGATAATTATGCACAAAGTTTTTACTTTTCAAATAGTTATGATTATGCAAATATTCAGTGATCTCAAAGATTACCATTCCATACTCAGTGACTGTTTTAATTGATTCACTTTTAACGAAAATTGAGTAACTTTTCCGTGAGAAAAAAAAACAGCAACAAATATGAAAATTTTTGATACTTAAAGCACAGAAAACAGACGTTCATCTTCGATTTGCTTCTTGTGTAAAGCTTTAAACTTTAACTTTCAAACACGTTTTTCAAGAAAAGGTATATGGACATCAATGTCTGTTCTCTGTGCTTAACGAATGTTCAAAGAGTTCTACTATTCTACTACTACATGCTAGTATTACCAACAATCAATGTGCAACTAGCGATTTGAAATTGGTTCACTGTTGTAGAACCCCTAGTTTCAAAGTACACTTTACACACTGCACCTTGTCAAGCATTCTTGCGCTTTTCTTTACCTTTTGGTACAAGTATCTTTGTTTTTGTTTTGATTCGCTATGTTATTTTGACAAAATATTTAAGGGTGTATTGGTGTGAGTTGCGGTCTTAGGGGCGCATCATTAAGCCTGGGACCGAGCTGACTGAGCCAAAAAAAAATCGTATTTGTTCGGGACCTACTGGTCTTAGAGTAAGTCTATGGTATTAAGACTACTCATATTGTGTTGAAATATTATCGGGTCTAAACCACACACAATCATCTGGATTTCTGTCAATGCAGTGCATTTTTCAAATAACCAATTTTAACTAAATGATCTCGCTAAATTTAACAAATTTGGAGTACGAATTCCAATGTAAACACTGAGTAGATCTCTGTTCAAATGAGTGGTCTTATTATAGCGTTTTGTGTGATTGATATCTTTAGACATTTGAAATGTATTCAATTGTACTCAAGGTATTTGAACTGTAATAAAATATATTAATTTATTAGTTAGGAAGTAAATTGTAGTCAAAATATATTCAAGGGGACTTAAAATTGTTATGTATTTTTTACATGATACTCGAACTATTGAATTGGATTTCTTGTCTATTCAATTAAGCTCACACTATTTAAAAGTATTCAAAATGTATTTTAAGGTACTCAATGCATTTTTTAAAATAAAAATGTATTTTGAGTATCAAAATCTGCAGTTGTAATCAAAATAATCAATCGGTAACTAATTTTTTTTAAATTCCTCTAATGTACTCAAAAGGTACTTAACTGTATTAGGTATGCAAATTGTAATAGATATGTATTTCATAACACTCAAAGTATTTAATTGTAAATAAAGTATATTTAAAATCTCTAGTAGATATTCTGATCTACTCAAGTATAACTAGCCGTATTAAAAATATATTTTTAATACTTTTAACAAATGTGTGCTGTACTCAAAAGTTCTTGCGTGCCCCTAGGTTCCCAGTTTATTCTCTTTACAGAGATGCACATGACAATTATTCAAAGTTTGACACCGAATTAAACCAACAGTAAGGATGCTCTTGGGCCTCTCACAAGTATGGGTGGATTATAACAAAGGAATACAAGAATACATTAAAACATTTAGTTTGAGGACCGATTTAAACCAACAGTAAGGAGCAGGGCTGGCAAATGTCATTTTCAATGAAAAATGACCTATGATTTTTACCGAACTACGTTTGAAAATCTCATCGGGCGAGAAAACGATGATGGAGATTTTCTTTTAAATCTCATAGAATTTTTCGTCATGACAGCACGTTACAGTGTTTTGGTCATCGCTATTATAAACACATTTATTGATATAATTGTAAGTTTCATAACAAAACTTGAGATAAAACGTCCACTCTGACGATTACATATTATTGCTTGGCTAATTTTAGGTAAACTATTTAGAAATTTGTAAAACAAAATCGCATGAGAAAAAATCTCATGACTGCATGGTGTGAGAATGACAAGAAATCTCATGATAGTTCATTTCTTCTCGTGACAATGGGATTGCCTATATTTTCATTGTCAAATGATGGCCGTGAGATTTACCAGCTCTGGTAAGGAGCCTCATAGGGAAACTCAAAAGTATGGTTGGTTTATTTCAATGCAATACCAAAAATCGAATTTGGGGACCGATTTAAACCAACAGTAAGTATGTTTTTGGTTCCACTCACAAGAACGAATGGTTTATATCAATAGATAACCATTAGGCTGATGCAAAATTCGAAATATTTGCTCCCCTAAGCTTAATCGACGCCAATTTGGGTCCTGATAGTCCCCAAAAAATTTTAACACATTTGGTTTTAATTTGGCTTTGCACACGCTATTCAAAGTTTGTATGGGAATTAGTATGAAGAATCTCAAACTTACAATTCCAGATCCCTAACATCTTGATATTATGTCCTTAAACCAAATCTTATTTACATTCATATAGTGTATGTTGTCAACTATCAAAATGCCGAAGATACCTGACATGTAAATTTTATACAAAAATAGTTATTCAACAAATATAATAATAAGAAGTAAAAATATGTAATGTATATAAAAAATAAAAATATAAAATATATAAAATATATATAATAATATAAATAAAATAAAATACATAAAATATATGAATATAAAATATAAAAAACAAATAATAAGAAAACAAAAATAAGAATAAAACATCATACCTAAAGTGTGTATTTTATGTTTTATTGAATAACTATTTTTGTATAAAATTTACATGTCAGGTATCTTTGGCATTTTAATAGTTGACAACTTACATTATATGAATGTAAATAAGATTTGGTTTAAGGACATAATATCAAGATGTTAGGGATCTGGAATTGTAAGTTTGAGATTCTTCATACTAATTCCCATACAAACTTTGAATAGCGTGTGCAAAGCCAAATTAAAACCAAATGTGTTAAAATTTTTTGGGGACTATCAGGACCCAAATTGGCGTCGATTAAGCTTAGGGGAGCAAATATTTCAAATTTTGCATCAGCCTAATAACCATATTATGTTAAAATTTCTAATTTGAGGATCAATTTAACCCACCTGTGAGACACTCTTGGGGCCAATACAAGTGTGGGTGGATAATTTCAGTAGAATTCAAGGGCACGTTAAACCATCGAGTCGGTCTTCAAGACTTAAACCAACAGCCAAGAGATTGTAGGGGCCACTCACTACTGTGGGTGGTTTATTTCAATGGAATACAAAGAAAAGGTTGAGATATTGAATTTGAGAACCGATTTCAGCCAACAGTAAGGACGCTGTTGGACCAATTAACAAGTGGTTCACACCATTTTTTTCATTCCAGCAAAATGATTTGCGTTTGTTAACCCTATTGCTGAAATCCAGCAATTGGTTCCACAAATAACTGAAAAACAGCTAATGTCAAATACATTACTGAAATCTCAGTAACCCTGTTTACCTGTCAAATATAAGTCACCCATCAATGACCGAATGTTGTATTTATTAACCATCTAGCCCTTTTTTTTATTTCAAGTTGTGAATGTGCATAACATCACCGAAACATTGAACTTAGAAACCTATGATTTCGAACTGTTTGATAAGTAAAATTTAACCAAACAAACATTTTTTTGTGGGTTTTTAAGACGACAATATGGCGGATTAAGTTGAAGTAAACTGAAGTTTTTTTTTACGAGCTACCTTTACTTTTTTGCAATTGTATTTTATTTTATGTATCTTCATAAGAGCAATACTAAATCAAAATTTGAAGGATCGTTGGATACCTGAAGTAATCTCTTCAGACATGTATCGCAGATTGTGAATGTAAGCAAAGTTTAAATAACTCTATTATCTTGAATGCATCAATCAATATATATGTGTCCGAAGAAGTTGCCTCAGCTTTATTTTAAATTTGCTGTAGTTACAGTGAAGAGCTGACAGTTTCAAAAAAAATATTTTTGCTGGAATAACAGTAATATTTACTTTGCTGAAAAGATTGCTGGTTTTACAGCTCGGCAAAATCCAGCAAAAGTTTACTGATTTCCTTTCGGTACTAGTATCTTTGGCTTTGTTATTATATTATTTTGACAGCATATTTAAGGGTGTGTTGATGAGAGTTACGTTATTAGGGGCGAATTATAAAGCTTGGGATCGAGCTTGGGACCTGTGCGCTTGTACTTCCAGAGTCAAAAAATTTATTCATTTTCTTCAGGATGTGAATATGTCAACACAGACAAACAGACATAACACTAGCAGTGTCCTTCATCGATAACGCATTAAACGGTAAATTCAAATGTTTCTTAGTTAGTTCGTTCAACGTAAACACACTACCGCCATCTGTTCAGCTTTATCATCCATCACAGTGTGCTCAACAGATGGTGTTAGTTTTTTTTTTTTAAATGACGATCATTTGTAGTGCAAAATGTTCGATTTGTTATGTCGGATTGTCTGTGATAGAAATGTAAGTAAATTAACGGAGATAAATTACTATAAAAATATACACATTTTCATAAAAAAAAAACTCGCGTTGTTACGCTCTTTGATGATAATTGTTGATGCTGCTAATATAAAATTATGCAGAAAAATTGCAAAAATACCAATTTTAAAACGAGTTTTTTTCCTCAAGGGGACAGAAAGGGACAAACAATTTTGCATAGATCTTGTAGATGGAAGTTTGAACTTTCAGTTTACGTACTCTGGGTTTGCAAATATTTGCAAATAAAGAAAAAAGATATCTTGCAAAAACGTATTTTTGTTCACACTTCAACCCCTACAATTATTTTAATACAGTAACTAACAACTATCTTGTATCTTAGAAATGTGCGTCATTTAATACCCTAAAAACCATTTTTGCCAGTTTTCAAATTCAAATTGAAATAAAAAAGTTACAGCAAAAAAAAAATGTTTTTTTTAAGTCCGGTGGGGTGCTAAGGAAAGTTAGGAAAACTGTTATAAAACGATACGTAGATGGGATGTTTTTAGCAAAGTTTCATAAAATTAAAATATCTACAATTCTCTCAAAGTAAAAAATCCTCTGAGTCATAAGAATAAAAAGTTGAAATTCTTATTATGAACAAAAAAGGACCACCCTAGTCAAAACTCAAACCAAAAGATAGATCTTGTTTTTTTAATTAAGTCTCTCGAAATCACCATCTGTCAAAAGTTAATGGTTTTCGAGTTATAGATTTTTGTGGCGAAATTTGTCTATTTGTACCAAAGTGTGCTGGTAAAACTGAAAAATGAGAATTTTCTTAAAGGGCCATCACAAAACAATCTGTTTGTAGATGTCTAACACTCGAAGCACTCGACACTGAAGAAGTCTGTAAACCGCAGCCGAAGCAGGCCTATCTGTCAAAAGATAAGCTTTCTCTAGTGGCATGTAAAGAATTTTGCTAGAGTTTACTAGTTATAATTTAAAAAAAGTTTTTCAATGTTTCAGTATTTTATTTTTTTTAAGTGATCATATGAAGTGTTAATATTAGAGTCTCCCAGTTTCCCAATCACAATCGTTCTACTAATACGCTCAAAAAATTATTTTGTGCCACTCCCTCAAGTTACATTACCAAAACCATCCAGCTTTGTTAAGTTTTATTAAAGTTTCATGAAAGCCACTGGAAATCAATTTGGTTTTATTATGGTACCAAGAGGTGGCAATAGGTTTTATATTTTAGTCAGGTTTATAAGAACCTTCACAGCTTCTTTACAACGATCTTAAAACCATGACTTCTAAAATTTCTTTTACTCCTACCAAAGGTTTTATTTTGACTTTATAAACCCATAAAATGCTGTTTTGAAATGCCGTTCTAGGACTCATTCATATTATCTTATTATGGTCAGTTGAAAAAGCATTTTAAAACTATTTTGCCTCCAGTAAATGCATTAAACAGCTAATTGTCATTGAGGAAACCTACCAAATGACCAGATAGTTTTATTGTAGCCATTGCGAAGTTAAATTTGCTTTTTTGTAGAAACTTTGATTTCTTTCGATCGCCATGTTGAAATATAAGAAATTATTGAACTGTAAATCGGAGACCCATTTCGGCATTCTTTTCGATAACCTTATTGAATTCCATAAATGAACAGGAAATTCATGATTAATTGATCGAATATATTTGTTTCAATCTTGTTTTTGTTGTTGTTAACTCACATAATTTCCGAGGCGAATTTATTTTCGGCTCTTATCGTGCCAATATTCACCATCAAATTAGGTGCGCATGATATGCTATAAAAAAACTCAATTTTCTTAGATATTATTTACTGTTAAATGAATCAGAAGAGCAGAGAATCGAACAAAGCACAACAACAAAAATCAACCACGATATCACCGTGAAGCTTGACAGCTACTGCCATTTGGTCCTATGCTGGTTTTGATGGCAGCAAATAGGTTTCATGAAGGTTCTCAATATCAATGAAGGTGGTCATAATATCTGTCACTAGAACATTCCTAATATCTTTATGGTCTTGTAAAGGTTTTATTAATTTGTTTTCACAACCGTCTACAGAGTGGGGCCCTCTCACATTTCGGCTTTAAAGATGCATAGAAGAGGTGTTGGGGGACAAAACAGTTTTGAATGTAGTTTTATCAACAAACACGGGAGGAGTGCCATACGGCTGGAATAAAACTAAAATTGTTACATGGGTACAGTTTTTCAAATTTTGACACCGAATTAATCCAACAGTAAGGATGCTCTTGGAACCACTCCCAAGTGTGGGTGGTTTTTAACAATGGAATACAAAAGTTCGTTAAAACATCGAGATTGAGAACCGATTTAAACCAACAGTAAGGAGACTCTTAGGCAATGCAAAGTTCACCCTTTTATGAGTATTTTTACAGCGACGTGCAAACATCTGCCTATTTTGTTTGCTCCGTTGTCCCTGATCTGTTATAATCCAAGCAATTATCTAGAAAGGCTTGAACGTATTTTTATAAAGCACCAAACTTATTTTTGAAATAATCAACTCTAACTACTGTCAGCAGCCCCTTTATCATTCGGCTGTAGTTCCATTTAATTTGAATCGCTTGTGAAAAAATAAAGTTCTATTTTAGACAAAAAAAAAGCAGCTGTAAGTTGGAGTTCACGTGGTTTATTTGAAAGGTCATCAATATAAATCAAAATAAGAAAGTTATCGAATATATTCAGTGAAGTGCTTTGATGGAAGAATAAATAAAGGTTAGCAAATCAGTTGCCGAGACAGATGCCGTTAACACAACCGAAGTCAACAATTCGCCTCGCTCACGCGAGAGCAAGAAGAGATTTTTGCAAAATATTGGAGTAAAATCATATTTGAGTGCTAATTGTGTAAATTGATATATTAATAGCACACTTGACGATGGTGTAACAAATGCTGCGAGGCGTAGCTGTTGAATCAGCCGAGTTTATCAAACTATGCGAATGAAGATCGACCCTAGGTTTATATCAAGGTCACATAAGAAAATAAATGTTCGCTATTAACACCTTTGTAGCAGTGTACGTTAAAGGCGCATTTTATACACACATACAAATAAACTGGTTTTTTTACCAATTGAGGCGATAATGCGTGTTCATGACTGTCAAATGACTGAAGGCAATAATGAATTGAACTGCAGCAGCGCGAAAATGTTTGATAATGTTCTATTAATTTGTGTAACTAATAACTTTTCCCTGTTCACAATATCGTAATATCGTGATTCATTGAAATTTTATGAAAATATAAGGGCATCTTCAACGGTGGTCCAAATCGTGGTTTGAATTTATTTATTCTCTTGACCAAACGCAAAAACATCGCTGTACCGGTGTTGTAAATTGAGTATTATACCGGATCAATTTTGCATCATTTTAAATCTTGTATATGTTTTGATCTATTCTTGCAGCAATTTGGAACAAGAAAAATACCGTACCAAAACACTACACACTACTTGATAATACCAATTAATGTGTCAAATTTCAGCTTTTGTGCCGAAAAAGCTAATAAAACTTTCAAAAAAGCAGGGAACATTTCAAAAAATATTGTTTTTATGTTTTAGAAAAGTGCATATATCATATAATATTTCATCTCTACAATCCATTACTTTGCAGCATGATCCAAGTCCTCACAGTCAGTCACTTGACTGGTTGATTCTCGACTTAGGTTGGTTTCCCCCGGCCGTGTAGCAGATTCTATTGCTATCAATAGTTCGTTTAATACTTTATTTCATACTTTAATATGACGCAAAAACTGCAAAACGTGAAGCCTTATAAAACATAAAATTGAAAAATATTATCCGCATACAAAAATATAAAATCGTCAAGCGTGGTCTTTGAACACTAGTCCTTGACGTGAAAGGTTTGTAGCTTCTTTGCTAAGTCAACTCAGGTTGTTGAAAAGTGAACTCTGAGTATCTATGATGTTCTTCCCGTCGGCAGTGAAACCACAATCTTGAAGAATACGAGAGTTACAAACCGCTGCGAACTTTACATGTTTTGCAATACGTTTATAGTACATTTATAATACAAACAATTATAAATCATTCTTAAAAGATGTTTTGTGTGTTACTTGGGATTCCTTTTTACCGAATGCGAATTGCCGGGTCTTTCGTTTAACACCTGCCATAAGATTTTTTACAGTCTCCTTGTCCACTTTATACGCCGCAGAACGCCAGTTTGCCTTGAACTGTTTCTCGCTCACAACGGCGATGGCCCAATATTGTTCGATTAGGCGGAGCTCTGGCGTGTTGGGAGGGTTCTTGTCCTTGGGTACCACTTGAACATTGTTGACAGCATGCTACTCCATGGCCTTTTTTCCGTAATGGCAAGATGCCAAATCCGGCCAAAATAGAACGTAACAATTGCGTCGCCTCCGGAAAGGCAGTAGACGTTTTTGTAGGCACTCGCTCAGATAGATTTCCTGGTCAACGGTTCCGGTCGTAATGTAAACGTTGCTCTTCAAGCCACAGGTGCAGATGGCCTGCCATACCAGATGTTTCTTCGCAAACTTTGACAGTTTAATGTGCTTGAAAATATTTACCACCTTGCCGTATAAAATTCCTGTCCAGGAAGCTGTTTAAAGTCTGCCTTGATGTAAATTTCATCGTCCTGTACCACGCATTCAAACTTTGTCAGCATCGTCGTGTACAACTTTCGCGATCGGGCTTTGGCTGACGTTTTTTGTTTATCGTCGGGATTTGGAGACACCACTTTCTTGTAAGTCGACAGTCCAACTCGTTTGTTAGCTCTATCCACGGTTGAAGGCGCCACTCTCAGCTTCTTTGCAACATCTTGGCGGAGAAGTTGGGGTTCCGCTCAAGTAGTGTGGATTTTCGACATGCACGTGGAAAATTTTGATGCGTTCCTTCTTTTCCATCGACGACATTTTGATAACTGAAGTGCTAATCTCAAACTCAAAATAATGGCTTGATGCTACACGCACACATCTTCAAAATGAGGGGTGGGCAGTATTTGTTAATGCACGACGAAAGGAAATGCGTCGAGTTTAAGTCGACCACATTTTTAACGAAACACCCTTCAATAGTTCCGATGGAACAACTAAACTTTGTGGTGTTAGCTATGCCTTGCAAGCGATAGTTTTATGCTATGATAGAGAGCCGTGCGTTTTGTTGTCTGGACAATCTAGCGATGATTCTATGTTATAGTAGTAGGCTATGAACTATTATTTCCGGTCGGTTCATTGACTGCAGGTTTTTTGACAGTTCGTTTGAATTTTTGCTAGTTTTCAGCAAAACTAGACCAGGAAAAATATTCCGGTTGATTAAGCTGTGGGAGCAACATCCGATATTGTGGGACCCAACTAATCCCGTTCGTCTGAGAAGGAGTAAAAAAAACATCGGGCCTCTATTCTGGGTAAATCGACTAACTCGTTGCTGAAAAACTTATGGGCTGAAGACTTGTATAAAGTATCAAATTCTACCAGTTTTAAATGGCTATAACTTTTTACCCGTTGGGTATTTTCTATTGAAATTTTGGGTGGAATTGGTTCAATGTGTATTTGTTTACGCTGTGTAAGTTTCACTAGCAGATGTGCAATCGTTGCGAAGATGGAGTCGGAAAATCCGGATCTTTCTCGTCGTGCCATCATCAGGAAACTAAGAATGGTACATTCTACGGTGTCTCCTGTTTTAAATCGGTTTAGCGAGCGTTTGACCATCGATCGCAAATAAAAAAGTGGCAAAAATGGATCTCCGTATAGTGCTAAGGGTCACAAGCGGGTAGTTCGAGCTTTCAAGAATCCCAACAGTTCAGTTCGAGACGTGGTCAAGAAACTGAATCTAACCGAAACTTCCGTGCAAGATGCAAAAACCGTGGAGGACTGAACACGTACAAAGCCCAAAAGGCGCCTAATTGCGATGAACGGCAGAATACGGTAGGTAAAACACGTGCACAAAAGCCCAGATGTTGACGAAAACACATTGCCTCGTTATGGATGATGAGACGTATGTAAAAGCAGACTTCCGGCAGCTTCCGGGGCTCCAGTTTTTCACTGCTCGTCATAAATTCGATGTCCCTGAGGACGTTTGAGAGCAGAAGATGTCAAAGTTTAATTTGGCAAGCAATTTGCTCGTGTGGAAAGCGGAGCACCCCATTCGTGACAACTGGAACGGTCAATGGGCAGGTGTACCTAAAGGAATGCAATCGAAAAGCGTGTACTTCCTCTTCTGAGGTCACACGATGGTCCTACGATTTTCTGGCCGAATTCAGCTTCATGCCATTACTCGAAAGAGGTTTTGGAGTGGTACAAGGTTAAGGAGGTCAATTTCGTGCCGAAAATCTCAACCACCCGAACGCACCAATTGAAAAGTACAGTAAAAGGGCAATCATGCAGCAGGCATTTCGGAATCATCCTAAGGAAGTGAAATCGGAGGAAGATATGAAGAAAAAATGGATTGTCACGCATAAAAAAGTTGATCCAAATGATGTACAGGACCTTATGAGTAGTGTAAAGAAGAAGGTTCGTGCATTTGGATATGGAATTGAAATCGAATCAAACAAACATGGGAAAATATTCGTAACATGTTTTATTTTACTCCCTGAAAGTTTGAAGATGATTGGTTGAACGGGCGAACTTTGCCGAATATTTGTGTGTGTCGGAATTTGATTCCGTACATCCTTTAACAAAAATTCGATGCACTCCCGTTTCATTTAACTCAATTTTTGAGTACAATTGTATACCATCTCTTTTTCTATCACGGAAACGTTACTAAATTTTCGTTAAAAGTGGATCTTCTCAAAAATTGAGCTGAGTCCACTTTTAAACGAAAATTGAGTAACATTACCGTGAAATAAAAAGAGCTGGTAAAAAATTGTACTCAAATTTGAGTAGAATGGAACGGGAGTGTGGCTTACAGGAACTTGAATAACTAATGGAGCAGGTATATGAAGAGAAAATATTTTTCACACTGTCTCAAGAGCAGCTTAACTTCCTCGCGTCAGATAAGCCATACAATTTTCCCACCAAACACGAATTTCAGGTGCCAAAGATGCTGCATCAGATTCCGCAACAGCAATCGTCAAATACACTTCTATGTTGATATACGTAAGCTTGTATTCAGCAGCATCTAAAGCCAAAAGCTCTAAAGAATGATGCTGATCTGCTTTTTTTAATTTAAATACTCACTGACGCTCTTTGCAGGGGTTTTATACTAACGTGCTGTCCGTCTAACGCTCCTAGACAATGGAGAATTTTTAATTTGACTTCAAAATCACGTAAAAATGACAGCCACTCCTCTTCTTAATCATGTACGAATTTAAAATAAACCTATTGTTTCAATTGAATTCAATTTTTGCTGTTCTAAGAACCAGTACATTCGAACAATTTAAAACCTCAAAGCAAGAGGCAAGACAGCTCCTCATCGCGAGTGATTTCAGAGTTGCTTTTAAGGTACCTTGAGTAACTCCCGCTGCTCAGCAAGCGATCATTGTCTTTTTTTTTGCTCTCTGTTTTTGCACAGCAGCTGTCAAACCAACCGACGCTAGTATATTAGATCTCGAGTTTGCACAATTGGAAACTAGCAAGCTACATTCACTGATTTACATTTTTTTAAATGTTATTTTTTTATGCAATCTACATTTTTTTTTATGCTGAAGCATTCTCGACGGCAGCCATTACATCAACATTTAGAATTGATAGAACTCAGAATTTGTACTAGATATTGAAAATTTAATCACATCAGTTTGTGTGCTTACTTGCTGTGAGCAATCTGATGGAGTTCGATTCAATGTTCATTCACTAATAATCGAGATTTATCAATTTGAAATAGCAAGGTAAAATTGCGAGAGAAATATAAAAAAAAGGAAAAAAATACATGGAGCAGCGATTCACCTTAAACTACATATCTGATACGCTCGTACAATTTTATATCGTACTAGCTGACCCCGGTGCGAGCGTTGCTACGCCTGCAACTAAATGAATTAAGAATGGTTAGTTTTTTGGAAAGAGTTTTTTTTTACTAAGAAGGGGTTCTAGCTTCTATCAGAACATTCTTCTTACCCGATAAATACACAGTTTGTGTTTTAGTTCTCTGGATAATGCTCATGTTTGGTTGAAATTTGTATTTGGAATCTCCATAGAAACAGTTCTTGCATTCAAAAACTTCCACATTCCAAATTGGGTTCCATTTGCTTTAATAGTTCCCGAGTATTGCAGAAATTTGTGTTCCATTTGTTTGAGAGCCCCCCCCCCCCTTTCTCATACGGCGGAAGAGTCTCAAACCGCCATAAAAACATTTCTCTCCTTCAAAAACTTCCACATGTTCCATTTCCTTGATTAGTTCTCGTGTTATGCAAGGATTTGCGTTTCATTTGTATGGGATCCCCCTCTTTCAGAAAGGGGAGGGGTCTCTAATCAACATAGAACCATTGTTTGTCTTCAAAAACAACCACATACTAAATTTGGTTCCATTTGCTTGATTAGTTCTCGAGTCATGCACAATACTGTATTTCATTTGTATCGAAGTCCCCCCCCCCCTTTAGGATGGGGAGGGGTCTCAAACCAACATAGAAACATTTTTTGTGTTCGAAAACCACAGCATGCTAAATTTCGTTCCGTTTGCTTGATTAGTTTCCGAGTAATGCAGAATATAGAAACCATAGAAACCTTTCTTGCCTTAAAAAACTCACACATGCTAAATTTGGTTTCTTTTGCTTGATTAGTTCTCGAGTTATGTAGAAATTAGTGTTTCATTTGTATGGGAGCGCCCCTTTCCAGAGAAGGGAGGGGTCTTTAACCATCATAAGAACCTTTTCCGGCCCCTAAAATCCCTGTCTACAAAATTTCACGCCGATCGGTTCAGTAGTTTTCGAGTCTATTAGGTTCAGACAGACAGACAGACGGAAATCCATTTTTATATATTAGGTGCGCAACTAAGTTCTCGCTGTTTTTTGGTGGAAAAGGAACTTCATTTTGAAAACAAAGGTTACAAACGAATAATTCAAAGTATTGCCCATCACTAGCTACGACTTTTTCCCATCTTTCTGGTAGAACGTGAATACCATTTCGATAGAAATGTTCGTCTTTTGATGCTATCCAAGAATCAAGGCATTTTGAGATGTCATCATATGAGTGGAATTGCTGACCAGTGAGACCATGTACCATCGAACGGAACAAGTAATAATCGGACGCTGCAATATCAGGAGAATATGGCGGGTAGGGTATGACTTCCCATTTGAGCGTTTCCAAGTAGGATTTCACGGGTTTCGCAACGTGAGGTCGAGCGTTGTCATGCTGAAGAATCACTTTTTCGTGCCTGTGCTCGTATTGTGGCCGTTTTTCGTGCAGTCGCATCAATTGAGTTCGATACCGTTCCCCGGTAATGGTTTCGTTTGGTTTCAACAGCTCATAATAAATAACACCAACTTGGTTCCACCAAATACACAGCATAACCTTCGCAGCGTGAATATTTGGCCTAGGTGACGATGTTGAAGCATGCCCGGGCAGTCTCCATGAATGTTTCCGTTTTGGGTTACTGTAATGAATCCATTTTTCGTCACCCGTCTCTTGGCTTCATATCGTAAGGAACCCGAGTTCCTTGCTTTTGAATCATTCCCAACGCATGCAATCGCTTAGAAACGGCTTGGCAGGAAACTCCTAATCCTGAACCAAGCTCTTCTTGCGTTTGACATGGATCCTCATCGAGCAATGCCTCCAATTCAGAGTCTTCGAAGTTTTTTGGCCTTCCTTCACGCGGACGATCATCAACACTGAAATCACCGTTTTTGAAGTGACGAAACCAATCACGACACCTAGTTTCACTCAGAGCAGCATCACCGTAAACTTTTTGGAGCTCTCGATGTGCTTCAGCCGCCGTTTTCTTCGAATGAAAGAAGAAGAAAATCAACACTTCCCGCAAATGACGATTATTTGGCACGAAATCAGACATCTTCAAACAACCAAAATATATAACACTAAACCAAAACACTGATTTGGCAAAGCGGTTTGTTTACCATATGTCTGAGCTTGGTTTATGACGTTTGAGATGTACAACATTTGACCAGCACTTACTACTGGCGCCATCTATTGCTTAACAGCTGGAACTTAGTTGCGCACCTAATACATAAATTTTGGAAAAACAAGGTATGCAAAGTTGCTTGAAAAGATATAGTCAACACACCTACAATTTTTCATTGGATTCTTAGAGGGTGCTGTGAAACTCGTCAATAATCATACATCATACACGCAAATAAAAAGCCGCAGTAGAAACTACCATTTAGAGGGTTAAATTAAGGGCAATTACCAACATTTTTTACCTGACTGTAAATGCGTTTGCTTTTACCATGTCTGCGATTAGATCAACCATGGTGCGGTTGATATCAATATGAGATGTGTCAAATATACTACAAACGTTGAAGGTTTTACCATAAACGTAGTAAATTTGATTGAAATCTCATGGTAGTTTTAAAGATAGGCGTAGTCGGGTGAAATGGTAGTTTTTACTTTAAGATTTTTTTCTGTGTACTGATGCGCACTAAAAGAATCACACTAATATCATAGACTAACTCAGAGGTGGTAAATGTAGATTTTTTTACAAACCATTCATGCACTGCAAATTTTGAGGTCCGCACACCACCAACAGTTTGTGTGTACAGTTCAAACGAACGCGGGGATAGAAAATAATTTTTTTTTTTCTTATATCTGCCGACAGTTTCAAACAGTTTAGAAATGGTTTGTGACGGTTTTTGATAGCTTGATTAAAAACGCACTTATTCGGTTATTTTCGATTATAAGTTGTTAGTATTCATTCTTATGATTTGATTCCATATAATAAACATCATATGTATGCAGTAATAAGCTAACAATCAACGAAATTCTGAGTGACATAAATTAATATCGCGAAATTTTTTAAACCATCGCACAGTGGGAAAAAAAGTGCTCGAAACGCGAAAGAATTCTATATCTCAGCTCGGAGTGGAACGATTTCTGTAAATGATGAACTTACTTGAAGAAAAATTTCTAAGTAATCGAATGGACGTAGTCTCATTGGCCGCACGCAACTGCTTGGGGAGCAAATGAGCTCATTTTACCCTTGTTCCCCTATTATTTCCTTGTTGTTGAGATATTTCTTTGCTCGGTGTGACTCAAGATCAACAAAATGATATTAGTTCTATGTAACATTTCCAGGAAAAATGATTGAAAAAGTTTTTGTTTATCGCACGGCTCTGTTAATGAAGAAATGGCTGATTTTACCTTGATTCCCCTAATATTTTCATGTTTTTCAAAACATTCTTTGCTCGGTGTGGCTCAGGATCAACAAAATAATGCTAGTTCTTTGTGAATTTTTTAAGAGAATCGATTGAAGTTGGTTTCATTTACCGCACGGCTCTGTGAACGTAAGTATGGCTGATTTTACCCTGATTCCCCTAATAGTTTTGTGTTTATCATAAATTTCTTTGGTCGGAGCTACTCAATATCAACAAATTAAGGCTAGTCATTTGAAAAATTTGCTGAGGAATCGTTTGAAATAACTTTCGTTCACCGCATAGCTCTTTGAACGAAGATATGGTTGATTTTACCTCGATTTCCCAAATATTGTTGTGTTATTCAGAGATTGCTTTGTGCCGTGTGACTCAAGAACAACAAAATAAGGCTAGTCCTATGTAAAATTGCCTAAAAAATCGACTGGAGTTGGTTTCATTAACTGCATGACTCTGTGAATGAAGATATGGCTGATTTTATCCTTATTCCCCTAAAATTGTTGTGTTTTTCAGAAATTTTTCAGAAATTTTCACAGAAATATTGTTGTGTTTTTCAGAAATTTCGTTCACAGCGTTGTGCGCTGACCAAAACTCAATCAAGTCGATTTTCCAGAAATTTTTCCATTGGACTAGCCTTATTTTGTTGATCTTGAGTTACACCGACCTAAGAAATTTCTGAATTACAAAAAATATTAGGGGAATCAGGGTAAAATGTGCCATATATTCATTCACAGGCTGTTGAAACTAACTCCAATCAAGTCTCCAGGAAATTTACATGGGACTAACCTTATTGTGTTGCTTTAGAAAAACACCGAACAAAAATTTTCTGAAAAAAAACGAAAATGTCAGGGGAATCAGGGTAAAATCAGCCATATCTTCATTCGCAGAGTCGTGCCGTAAATGAAACTAACTCCAATCGATTGGCCAGAAAAAAACATATGGGACAAGCCTTATTTTGTTGCTATAGAAACACACCGAAAAAATAAATAGTTTGAATTACACAAAAATAATAGGGAAATTAGGGTAAAATCAGCCATATCTTCATTAACAGAGCCGTGTGGTTAATGAAACAAACTTCAATCGATTTTTCAGGCAATTTTACATAGGACTAGCTTCATTTTGTTGATCTTGAGACAAACCGAACCATGCAATCTCTGAAAAACCCAACAAGATTAGGGGAATTGGGGTAAAATCAACCATATCTTCGTTCACAGAGCTGTGCGGTAAATGAAACCAATAACAATCGATTTCTTAGCAACTATACAAAGGACTAGCCTTATTTTGTTAATCTTGAGTCACACCGAGCAAAGAAAATTGTGAAAAACATGAAAATATTAGGCGAATCAGGGTAAAACCAGCCATATCTTCATTCACAGAGCCGTGCGGTGAACAAAACTAGCTCTAGTCGATTCTCTTGAAAATTTCACATGGGACTAGCCATACTTTGTTGTTCTTTAACCACATCAAGCAAAAAAAAAATCTGAAAAACACAACAATATAAGGGGAATCAGGGTAAAATCAACCATATCTTCATTTACAGAGCCATGCGTTAAACGAAACCTACTCCAGTCGATTTAACAGGCAATTTTACATAGGACTAGCTTTATTTTGTTGATCTTGAGTTATACCATAGACTAACTCTAAGACCAGTAGGTCCCATACAAAAACGATTTTTTTCTTGGCTCAGTCAGAACTAGCACATCGGTCCCAAGCTCGGTCCCAAGCCTAATAATGCGCCCCTAATAATGAACTCACATGAACACACTCTCAAATATTCTGTCAAAATAACACAGCAAATCAAAACAAAGGCGCAAATATGTATAACAAGGTGCTGGCTTCAAGGTGTAATTCGGACCAAGGGGTTCTACAACAGTGAACCAATTTCAAATCGCTAGTTGCATATTGATTGTTGCTATTATTTTCCGTATAAAGCAAAACACATTCATTTGAAACTTACTTTAACTAACTTTAACTTACACTGATAAAACGAACGATTTGGTTTTCCGGCGCGAATTAAATTATTTTGTGTCTTGTTTGACAGCAAGTGCTCGAAAATCTACTACGGTCAGTCGAAATCTAGTACTACAAAGAAAGATAGTTTATCGACTGGTCGAAATGCATACCTACATAATGCCGATACATGTTCAAGTCGACTTTTAAATCTATCGTTTCGAAAACCTCGATTCGAAATGCGCAATGAGGACCCTAATTCTTTTCAAAAGCACACATGAGCAGTGGCTGATGGGCCAGTGATGGCTTTTAAAACAGCACTTCTGCAGGTTATTTCTGATTGGATGTCGTCTGTCCAATCCATGCTTCATCCTCGCCATCGAAATAGACCCTGCGCAATCGCAGTAACCTGTGAAATTACTTTCTGACATGTTCCCTTCCTGCGATCCACCCGAAATCTAAACAGACCAACCGGGCCAATAGAAGGCCTCGGTCTTAACTAGGGGAACAAAATATCCTTTCCTTTTTTCCCCCGGAGAAAATCATCCTCAGCCTCAGACACACGTGTTCAGCTTCTGAAAAGGAATCAGCTAGAAAAGAAACCATTGAGCAATTATACAATCAGAAACCTCCAATCGAGCGAGATCCCCTGCTGAGTTGAGAAGAACACTGAGAATCCATCGTTTTATGGCGTCTGGCAGACGAAAGGAGAGGTATGAATTACGAGGTGCCAGTGATTAGTGAGCATGTGCGAACAGAAGGAAGGGGAAAAAGAAAGGATCACCGCTTTAAATTACCCCCACTAAGGCCGCATTCGTCAGTGGACGGAAAAAAGAACGAGTGTGGAAAATCTCGGTCACGGGAAAGTGCCTTCGTCAACGGGAAAATTCCTGCATGCAATAATGGAGTACGGCGTTCTACTTTTACGGTATTTATTATGGAAATCCCAAACACGAATCCTTTCCTCCAACAATTCAGATAAACAAAATCAAAGTTGTATAAAAATTTGACCCCAGTTCCTTACTCCATTTTTTCTTCGAAAATAATCCCATCACTCACAGCAATCGAGCGAAGAACCTCAAAAGGTCGAAGGGTTCCCGAACGAATTAAAAGAAAAACAAGAAACACAATTAACTCAGAAAACCCTCTTCCTCCTACAACACGTCCTGCACCACCTGCAGGGACCCGGGTTTTTTTTTTTCAAAACAGAACAGGATCTTTTTCCATAAAATGGTTTGCCCTCTTTCACTCTCTCTCTTTCTCTTCCCTCAGCTAGCAGTCCAGGAGAACGATCCGTATCTTTTCGCGCCCCGATGCCAGAAGCGAATGAAGGGGATCGGGTCCTTTCTCTTGCCATCGCCGTTCCTACGTTCCTGTTGCAGCATTCTCCTCTGTCGGGGACTGGTTTTTCAGATGTTTCCCTTAAACGAGACAACGACGACGACGATCAAGAACCACATGCAACTTCAATCCCCTCGTCGACTCGGAGATAGAAGTGTAGAGAGAGAGAGAGATGCGTGGGAATTTGAACATGTGCAAGATATTACGGTTTTGGAAAATTTCTCGACGACCCCGAAATCGGAAAAAAAAAAAAAAGATGGGTAAAGAACAGGACAAAAAAAAAGTTTTTGTTTTGCACGAGAGAGAAAAGTAAAAGGTTTTTTTTTTTGCTTCTCTTGATTTACTTCTTTGCTGGGTTCGCTTATGTCAGGAACCCAGAACGGTTACGGAATGGAGGCATTTATTATTTCCACTTATTTATTTATTTTTTCTAGCGCATTTGGCTCGTTGTCATTTGGCGTTTGTTTTGTCTCCGATTCGGGTTCGTCTTTCCGGTTAATTTCCATTAATTAAGAAGTTTCATGTGTGGCTCATTCGTTTCGCCGAATTGTCGTTGATTAGCCCGATTTGATAGCGGTTTGTTCTACATGGGTTTTTTTTTCCATAACTTGACATCCTGATTATGATTATCAGTAGATTTGATAGTCGATAGTAGATGAAAGTGAAAAGTATCCAAGAATGGCCGCCATTAGGGCCAACTTGTATTCTAAGAATCTAAGAAACTACAAAGATTTCGTATGCCAAACTATGAAATAAATTGTTGATGCAGTGCAAGTGCCTACAAGTGGTTCAAATTTCTGGCACAAAATGTTTGATTTTCTTGCAAAAAATGCTAAGTGGTGACGCAAATCTGTCATAATAGTGAACTGTCATTTGAAAGACTGTTGGGAAAATGATCTTAAAAATTCCTTAAGGACAATTGGCCAATCTATCTATATAACTAGACAAAATCATCAAAAGGACGAAAGTAACAATTGTAAACATTGACTACAGACGTAAATTTTCTGGATATGCCAGGATGTTAACATCTATATCCACTACCGACGGGAAGGTAATGACTCCCTATATCTGTTTCTGGTGTTATTTTATTTGTGGTAGCGATCAGATCCCAGAAAAATACGCTCAAAGTAATTGTTTACAAATGTTACTTGCGACCAAGGGGTGGATCACTCAGCACACTTTTCGCCTGTGCTATTTTTTTTTTGAGTGTGTCAACAAGCGTTGAAATGTTGTGCACTCAAAAAAATCTACAAGACACATCCACGTGAAACGCACGTAATTTTCGTTCACTGACAAAACCAGTAATAAACACGTGGAATTCACGTAAAAGCTACGTGATTTCCACGTAAATCCACATTCTACGTGAAAATCATGTAATTGTTACATGATTTTTCACGTACAATTCATTGGCACGTAATATTCACCTAATTTAACTGAAGAAGATTTGGTTACGTGTTCAGGTGAAAGTTACGTGGAAAAAACTTGACGATTTTTTTGAGTGTGGGAGTTCCCATTGTCGAAGATGCCTATGTGTTGACAGCCCAAATTGTTATTTTCGGCTGAGCCTGGCAACCAGGCAATGCATATTGGCAAGGTTGCTGATTTCATATTTCTATGAGCTCAACTGTCAAAAGTGTGCCTCAGTGTGCCACACATGTGGTATGGATTGAAAATCAACGTGCCGCTGTTAGGAAACATATTCGTCTAGTGTGTGAGACATTGTGCCTGGCACACTGTTCTAAGCGACCTTACGCTTGCTTGCGACATTTTGAATATTTTGTCAAGATGTATAAAAATGAATTTCTGTCTGTCTGTCTGTCTGTCTGTCTGTCTGTCTGTCTGTCTGTCTGTCTGTCTGTCTGTCTGTCTGTCTGTCTGTCTGTCTGTCTGTGTCTGTCTGTCTGTCTGTCTGTCTGTCTGTCTGTCTGTCTGTCTGTCTGTCTGTCTGTCTGTCTGTCTGTCTGTCTGTCTGTCTGTCTGTCTGTCTGTCTGTCTGTCTGTCTGTCTGTCTGTCTGTCTGTCTGTCTGTCTGTCTGTCTGTCTGTCTGTCTGTCTGTCTGTCTGTCTGTCTGTCTGTCTGTCTGTCTGTCTGTCTGTCTGTCTGTCTGTCTGTCTGTCTGTCTGTCTGTCTGTCTGTCTGTCTGTCTGTCTGTCTGTCTGTCTGTCTGTCTGTCTGTCTGTCTGTCTGTCTGTCTGTCTGTCTGTCTGTCTGTCTGTCTGTCTGTCTGTCTGTCTGTCTGTCTGTCTGTCTGTCTGTCTGTTTTTTTACAAGGTTTGAAAGGCCATCAAAAATCTGTGCGACAGACACCTGAGACACCACACAATGTTCAGGCGAACAGGGTTGGGCTCCTGCCCGACCTGCTAAAAATGTGCCTCCCGGAAAATCCGGATCCTTTATCCTCCTTACCTCGATCCCCCCGGGACCACAAAATGCTGCGACTACTTCGCGGGGGGTGGGGGGGGGGCTGTGCTCATGCACTTCTTCTAAAATTTCGACCCCTAGCTAAGGCTAGTTCGCCGACTGGCTGGATGATCCACTTCTCCGCTGCTTCGTTGTATCCATCTCTCGAATCTTCCTGCTTCCCCCCGGCGTCGAGGGTGGTCCACCAGTTCCGGTGAAGGAAACTTCCGCACTGATGGTGCCCCGACTACCGGCGGTTATCGCAGGGGACGCTAACGCGCATTGCGCCGACTTCGTCTTCGAGTTGTAAAGGTGGTCCGATAGTTCCGCTGGTGGATGACGTCTGCACTGGCGGTGCCCTACATACCCGAAGCTCTTTCTTCTTCTTTCTTCTTTATTCAGCAGGCTGGCTGTTCGAGTGCCGTGGTCGGCCCGACGATTCCGGTTGGCAGAAGACTTCCGGTTCACCGGCGCCACGACGACCCGAAGCCGAACACTGCTCACTGCGCTGGATACTCCTCATAACCGGCGCTTGTTTGCTGGTCCCGTCTCCATTTACGCTGTAGCTCCGACAGTATTTGCGTCACAACTTTGCTCACCGCGTTCCACGTGTCTTCCTCGTTGCACATTCGCTCTGCGATATTATCCGGCCTTGGGACAGGCATTACCCTTCGCAATTCCGTAAACCTCGGACAGTCAAACACCACGTGCTCTGGAGTCTCCTCTACGTTGGCACACGCCGGGCAGAAAGGTGACGACGCATGACCACACCGGTGCAGGTATTGGCGAAAACATCCGTGCCCGGACAGGAACTGTGTGAGGTAAAAGTTCACCTCTCCATGCTCCCTGTTCACCCACGTCGACACATTGGGGATGAGCCGGTGAGTCCACCTTCCATTCTCCGCGTTGTCCCACTCCTGCTGCCATTTGACCATGGATTCTAGCCTCTCCGTCTTCCTAACATTACTGGTTCCTCTCCGTTGATAGCATTCGATATCCTCTGCTAGGGTTACGCAGATTGGAATCATCCCGGCGATAACGCAAACTGCCTCCGATGAGATGGTTCTGTACGCACTCCCGACTCTAATTGACATCAGACGAAACACACTGTTCAACTTCCTGCGGTTACATTTCGTTTTGAGCGCGGCTCCCCATGCTGGAACGCCGTACCGCAGTATCGAGGATGATACGGC
The DNA here is from genome assembly GCA_034211315.2 of Aedes japonicus. NCBI lineage: Eukaryota > Metazoa > Arthropoda > Insecta > Diptera > Culicidae > Aedes > Aedes japonicus. Next base: position 242,584 of record JASCZW010005269.1, read on the forward strand.
CGCCAGAAGTCGTCTACTGCTGCCTTTCGGACCACCGATATTCGGCATGATCCTTGCAAGCGCACTGACCATTTTAGCCGCCTTTTCGCAGGAATAGTCTACATGGGTGTTGAAATTCAACCGGTCATCGATCATCACTCCTAGATGTCTTAAAGCCCGCACGGACGGTATGACGTGCCCTCCTACGGTAATCTGCATCCACTGGATCTTTCGGCAGTTGCTGACCAGCATCACTTCCGTTTTGTGGTGAGCAAGCTGCAACTTGACTGCATTCATCCAGTTTTCAACTGCGTCGGTCGACTCTGCCACCAGCATTTCTACTTCTTCCAGCGACTCTCCGGTTATCGTGAGGTCGACATCATCCGCGAACCCGAAGATCTTCACGCCCTTGGGCAGCTTCAGTTTTAGGACTCCGTTGTACATTATGTTCCACAGCGTTGGGCCGAGTATGGAGCCTTGCGGAACGCCCGCCGTAACCCTAATCGACTTCTGCCCCGAGTTCGTTTCGTAGACCAGAATCCGGTTTTGGAAGTAACTCTTAAGGATTCTACACAAGTAGTGGGGGACCCGCATACCATGCAGCGCTGTGGCGATGGCCTCCCAGCTGGCACTGTTAAAAGCGTTTTTGACGTCGATCGTTACTACCGCGCAGAACCGATTGCCGCACCTCTTCTTCTTGGACGCTCTCTCTGCAACTTCAATGACCGTCCTGATTGCATCCACCGTCGATTTCCCTTTTCGGAATCCAAACTGCTTTTCAGATAAGCCGGTCTCGCCCTCCGTGAACTGCGTCAGTCGATTAAGTATAATCCTTTCCAGAAGCTTCCCCAGTGTATCCAAAAGGCATATGGGCCTATACGATGCTGGATTCCCCGGCGGTTTCCCTGATTTCGGCAGCAGCACCAATCTGCAGCACCATCCTGAACAAATCTGGAAACGCCAGTATCGCAGTTTTTAGAGCCACGTTTGGAATGCCATCCGGACCCGGAGCTATCTTCAGCTTCAGACCTTTCGCCACTAATGACAGCTCGTCGTTGGAGACTTGCATACCTGCAATGGTTACTCGGCCTTCATCTTCATATGGTGTAGGCGGCCACGTCGTCGAATCATGCTGCGGGAAAAGACCCTCCACGATGATCTTCAGCTTATCCGGGCACATTTCCGCTGGCGTCACTGGACCCCTGATCTTCGCTGTTACGACCCGATAAGCGTTGCCCCAAGGGTCATCGTCAGCTTCCCGGCACAACTCCTTGAAGCAGTTGGATTGGCTGATTTTAATCTCCGGTTTGAAGGCCGCTCTAGCTTCACGGAAGATTATCTTACGCTCCTCTCTGACCGTTTCAGACCTTGTTTTCTGAAAGCGTCTTCTAGCTCTGAGACAAGCAGCACGAAGACTAGCAAGAGTTTAGTTCCACCAGTAATTTAACCGCCGGTTGTTCTTTGGCTCCAATCTCCTTGGCATCGTCGCATCACAAGCCCTCGCCAGAGTTTCTGTCAACTCATCTGCATCAAGATTTGTGACGCCGCTGTCTGCGCGAAGTGCTTTGATCAAAAGATCCTTGTCGAAGTCCTTCGTCTTCCATCTCCGCCCGCTAGTCCTTATATCTCTTACAACCGTCTGCATTCGTGTTCCAACACTATACCGTATCGACTGGTGATCACTGTGTGTATAGTCCTCACAAACTCTCCAGCTCATGCTCCTCACCAGCGACGGACTGCAGAACGTGACCTCGATGATAGACTCCCTGCCATCTCTGCGAAATGTACTAACGGTACCTTTGTTGCACAGCCTGATGTCCAGCTGCGCCAACGCTTCCAGCAAACTGTACCCTCTGGGGTTAGTCAGTCTGCTTCCCCATTCCACTGCCCAAGCATTGAAGTCGCCTCCAATGATTACCGGTCTTCGGCCGATCAGCTTCTTTGTGAGAGCGTCCATCTATCGATCTATCTATCTATCTATCTGTCTGTCTGTCTGTCTGTCTGTCTGTCTGTCTGTCTGTCTGTCTGTCTGTCTGTCTGTCTGTCTGTATTATCAGGAAAGGAATGGCTCTCATGCAAATGCAACTAAAGATTCTGCAATAATCAAGAACTAATCAAGAAAAGTGAACCAAATTTGGAATGTGATGAGAATCTTTAGAAGAGGGGGCTCTCATACATATGAAACACAAATTTGAACCAAGTATGAGTCGCTACTATTATGAAAATGAGTATGCAGGGGTTTTTGGGGCCGGAAAGCATTATTGTTATTGTTCGAGACTCCTCCCCTGTCTGAAAGGGGGGCTCTTAGACAAATGAAATAGATTTTTTTTGCATAACTCGAGAACTAATCAAGCAAATGGAACCAACTTTGGCATGGGAGAGGTTTTGAAGGCAAGAAATGTTTTATGGTGGTCTGGGACCCCTCCTTCCTCTGGAGAGGGTCCCTCCAATACAAATGAAATACAAATTTCAACAGAACATGACAACTACTCCAACTGCTATGAAAATTTGTATGTTAGGGTTTTTGGGGTCGGTAAAGGATCTCATGATAGTTCAAGCCCCCCCCCCCCTTCTCTTATTAGGAAAGGGGTGGTTCTCATGCATATGAAACAGAAATTTCTGCATAACTCAAGAACTAATCAAGCAAATGGAACCAAAGTTGGAATGTAGAGGTTTTTGAAGGCAGAATTTGTCTATTGGGTGTAGTTCTGGCGAGTTTGACGGATTTATTTCCTATGATACAAAAACAACATCGTTGGCTTCGTACCACTCCATCATCTGTTTCGCGAAATGCGACGATGCCAGATGCGGCCAAAATAGAGAAACACCTTCGTGGGACCGGAAGAAGTGCAGCAGGCGCTTCAGGCTAGGGATCCACTCGCGACACAGCTTCCTGGCACGGGACTCGACCACCGTATTCTGTTTATCGGTTCGGTTAGGCACCTTTCTCACCTTAAATACATGGAGTCGGGCTGGCTTCTTTATCTGCTGGATGAACCAGACGGAAGAATTGACCTTCTTGCGGTCACGGGGTTGGTCATCTTCGCTTTCCTTCCGCCGCGTTGAACTCCTTTAGTCTAGTACGTGTATTTTAGTACTGGATTAAAGTATTTGACAGTTCGTACAACGGTCAGTATTGTAAATCTGCCCCATGCATTACTCTATGGACAGCAAGTCGAGAAGCACACCTTTGTGAAAAAATCCAAGAACCGACCAGAAATTGAATCCTGCCCCCTTCAGCATGGTATTTCTTTTTAGATACGCCTATACCGACTGGTTCTAAGGCGGTGAAGAAATTTTCGAATTAATTTTATTTCTACTGGATGGAAAATAGTTGACTAATCGATCAAAATCCCTTTGTTAATGATCAACAAACTTTCGAGAACGTTTCTGTCAAAATTGAGTTCCTGTCTGTCAGAAATAAGTGTATTCTCAAAAATCATGAAATATTAATAAACCAAAAACAAAAATCAGATGGAAAAAGGACTCCCTCCAGTTTCACCTTGATCGATTATTTAACATCTGTCAAGTTTAACAAGTGTCAAGTGAGTATTAAAATTAATTCACCAATTGGTTCACAGCCTAAGAGAGAACCCAGACAAGTATGACATTTGATTATATCGATAAAAAAAATCCATTTAAGCCTAACTGACAGACTTAAACCATAGCTTCTACTGAAAATTTCTCGTAATATAAAATCTACCTATGTAAGCTTCCAATTCTATCGAACAAAGCCCGATTCAAAGTAAATTTGGACGCATTCAAGTGAGCATAACTCAAAAATTAAACAACATACACGGTTGAACAAAACATCACACAAAAGGGTATTACGTTTTACCGTTTCAAGCGAACTGTCACACTTTACTTGCGATCGATGCCATCATGATCTGCACAGTTGCTGTTGACACTGTACTTATGTGAAACTTATTCCATTTTAAACGCATTTGTTGTGCATTTGTCACTTCTTACCGCATCGTCGAAGTTTTCGCTTGACAATTGCCTAATATTTTTCTATCAGTCTGAACTCAGGGCAATTCGGATGATTAACTTCTTTGGCGACGAAATTAACATTGTTGGCCGCATACCATTCTAGTACCTCCTTAGAGTAGTGGCAGCTGTCTAGATCCGGCCAAAACAAAACGTTGGTGCTGTGTTGCCGAATGAAGGGTAAAATCCGCTTTTTCAGACACTCTTTAATGTAAACATTCGACGTTATTGTGTGATGAAAACCTTGGTTTTAAGGCCACAACTGCAGATTCCTTCACTGAACATTTATTTTAGTTAAATAGTTTCCTCGAGTTTCGTAAATATGTATTTTGTACATAGAACAAATGTATCGTATATTGTATGAAACATTCACCAGATAAAAAGGTGAAATGCTATCATAATACTTTTTTGTATAATGCACGAAATGAATTTCGTGAAAACCAACCAATCACTGTTTCTCTTTTATCGTACTTATCCAAAATTGTGTTGCAGCTGAGATGGGCGCGAATAATTTATCCATCCCAAAATAAAATCGCTGTCGAGAGCTATAACTTCATGCTCATTAATCAAGCATCTTCTCAAGAGTCATCATGGTCTAGTGAGATCAACGACGGATTCAGTATCAGCTCTGTCCAAAATACAGATTCGAATCCCACGTCAGAATTATTAAAAATAACGCTGGACAACTCCACGTGGTTGCGCTTTTTTTTCGATTACATTTCAAGTAGATCTGTCAGTCCTTCATGCAACAACCAGAGAGACGTTTCTTTTCAATTTGTGAATATTCGTATTGTTTTCGTATTGTTTTCGTACAATGCACGAATGTTCTTTCTTTGTCAACAAAAGCGTCGTGATTTTGACAGTTGCACGTGTGCCATTAATTACCAATGTATCTTCGAAAATAGTACAAATCAGTTTCGTTGCAGAAAACAACGAATAGATTTGTTAGTTGTACCTTTGATTTTGTAATAATAACTAAAATTGACTTTCAGTGTTGCCATATCATTGGTTTCCGAGCAAACTTATCTGCAAAAACAAATATATACCTGGAAGAGACATCCCACGACCAGGTTCCACTTAAAATTTTCGTCCGGGGATTTGTTTATAAACCATTTTGACATATGTTTCGTCATCCATTAAAATACAGTCATCAAATTTCGTCAAAACTCGTTCGTATAGTAAGGGATGATTAAAAAATGACGTCCATCAAATATCAGGTTTTTATACCTCCCCCCTCTGTCACACTTTGTCACAAATATTATTAACACCCCCCCTGTTGGATGTCACAATTCTGAAAAAAAGAATGTATGCATATTGGTGTTGTTGATTTCAATAATAACGTGTATTTTAGTTCAAATTGAATCATTTACAGAATTATATGTGTAAAGTTCACGGATCGGTGAAGTGTGTTTTCATGGAAATAACTGGCAGAGATAAATCAAGATATTCGTAACAGACTGAAAAAACTTATCGTATGATATGTTTTCTTCTGCAAAAAACGTAGTTTTTCTTAAATATTTTTTTTTAATTGCACTCATTTAAGCAACATGTCAGTTTTGAATTTGAAATAATCTTAGTAGAAAAGTAGACTGATTCTGATTCAGAAATGCCTATTCAATTGATAATGTCATTGTATATTTCTAATTACTCTTGATAAGTATTAAAGGTGCGATAATTTTTGAAGATCCAAAACAAAGCTTTATTAAAATATGCTGATACGTAGCTTACTCTCTATATTGCATCGGTATGAGTGATTTACATTAAAATCTTTACAACCATCGAAATAACGAGATAACGATCGATAGAATTTGAGAAATGGGGAGTTTTAGTTGAGTTTATAACATTTTTAGTTTTTCCAAGAATACTTGCTTTAAAGATTCATAACTCATGAACCACACTCTAAAATGCACTTACACATCTATGAGATAACCCCGGGTCTAATGTGGAAACCGGTTTTTTCCTCGTTTTTGTGCATAAGTAACACATTTTTGAGCAAAAGTTACCCCATTATCGGGCAAAATCTGGTTTACACACCAGTGACTGATCGCAGTTCAGCTCAGGTGTATAATTTAAGTTTGCAGTGTAAACTTTGTAAAACATAAATTGAGTTGTAAAAAGTGCTTGAAATTTTCTAATCAATAGAAAAAAGGTCTGGAACGATATTTTACACAACATTATTTCACGGTTAAGAAACATTGTTCGGAACAACCCGAAAAACACCGTTTGTATTGTGAAAAAAGCAACTTTTTCGCGATTGACATTTTTGATTTATCGATATTGGATGTTTATCCATTCTCGAGATATGGAAAATTATATGGAAATATATATAATTTTTCTTGTAAAGAATATGCGCAAAATATCATGATTCGTAGAAAAAAGTTCTGGAAAAACTTGAAATTACTCATAAGTCAGAAAAAGTATATGATCAGAATGTGAACAAGAAATTAAATCATGAATATTCCAACAGAAATAATTGTTTTTGATTGCAAAATTTGATTTTTAGAACCATACAATTTGAAAGCGGTGAGTTTTTTGGTTTTGAAATATATCGAGGATTTTCGAGATTTACCTTGAACAGTCTGGGAATTCCACTGAAATTCTCATACCGGGAGATCAAGAAATTATCCCCCCTTGACACGAGTTTCAAAAAATCAATATTTCTATTTTGTGGGCAATTTTGGTATAGACGATGATATGTTTCGATTTTCCTGTGCCCTAGAAACTTTTTGGTGAAAAATTTGCCAATGCATAATTTTTCAGCTTGCTGAGATAATTTAAAGCACTTTCCACTCCAAGAATATTTTCCTTAGACGATCAGTTCGGGAAATAGTTTTTTTAAATCACAGTTAGCAAAATTGTAAAAAATGTCATACATTTTTTCATACCCCAAAATCGAGAGAATATCCTATTTTGAAATTTCCATACAGGCCTGGAATGAGTAATTTTTTTTTTACAAAGAATGGTGCTTTATTCAAAGTTCCCGACCATTTCTCTCAACGTTGAAATTGTGTGCAACACTTAATCAGGATCATATTGCCAAGAAAATTTCAAGCACTTTTCGATTCCTTAATTATACACTTACAATAACTTATACACTTACAATCCTTAATTATACACTTACATACAAGTAGCTGATTCTTCCTGATCGCACTCTCCCCCATCCTAAAAAACTTTCCCATATTCTTTAAAATCAAGATTTCAAGATTTATGATATTTTTGTTACTTTAAAAATGGAATATGCAAACTGAAGATTTTCATGTTACTCTTAATTCTTAACGTCACCTCTCTGCCCAACTGACGCTCCATGCTGACCCAGATCGACCAACGTCTTCAGCAACTATGCTTGGTTACTCTCGATTGGAGGTCGTCCTTTATCAGGCCGCATCTTGAGACCCTTGGTAAGATGAGCGTTTGTTTCAAATTCTCCCTCAAGAATCTTCTTTTGGTTCAATCTGCTTGTCTTTTGACGTTGCTGATTTGATTTCATCTTCTCTAGGGCCATATTTTACGATTTCCTGCGGTAGATCAGGTCAGACAGCGTCTTTTTCTGTATAGCCGAAAGCATGTCATTTCGCTCTTTAATCAGCAGGTTGAAATCTCGGAATTAATAATATCCAATTCTTTGGAAATTGCATCCTATTTAGGACATGCAAAATTATAGGGAACTTTTTTGTCCAAATCCGAAGGAGCTTTTGAAGAACTGAAAAGCTGCGATGCCGGAGTTCCTTCATCCGGTGGTACGTTTGAAACATTTTTAACCATCTCTCCATTCGCAACAGAAGGTCCCTTGTCTGCTGGCCTAAAAAAACCATCAGTGTATCTTTCGGTTTCGAAGCTTTGGTTTTCAAGGTGTTGATTTTCGATTTGAAAAGTTCTTCACAATAGGATTCGCTTTTTATATTTTACCAGTATTCACACACCACGGTTGGCTTGTGAATTGCGCAGCGGGTATGCACGACAAAATGCATCGACCAGCGTTTGAATCAAATCAAAATTCAACGCCACCAAAAATGAACACAATAGGATTTTCAACAAAACCAAACTTCGACGAAGTTTCAGAATGAAGCACAGCTCGTGCGGTTCGTGCTAATTGACGATAAGAACATGTATGACAACAGTAAACATTTTTTTGCACTCACACAACTAAGTAAAGTGTGTATTTTCATTAACCGTACACTCAAACATTTCGACGCCTTTGTTTTCGTAGCAACGCTGATAAATTTAGATTACCTCATGCAAAATTGTTGGATGTCACATTTTTATAACCCCCCTCCCTCCCCTGTCACATATTGTCACAAATTTTAAAAACCTCCCCCCCCCCCCTCTAATGAGTGGAAAACATTTTTGAATGACCCCTAATCGTGTTCGCGTTGTGGCTACTAAATTTTGTTTCAGGGAGCGACCCGGATGTTTACTGGCACAAAAATACGTATGTCCTTCTCTTGAAAGGATGTTACGCACGGTGCAATAGTTGGAAACGTAATTATTTGCCAAATCACGTATGGAGACACCTGGGTTGCCTTTCACGTACATCAACACCTTTCTTCTTAGCTCTATGCCCCTAGTGCCACTTGTATGATAGATGCGATGTGTTCTATCCACACTCAGAGTATCCTTGTAACGTTTGATTACAAGACACACCGTTGACTTTTGGGAATTTTAACAGTTTTGCTATTTTTAACGCAGATCACGAAGGATTCTCTAGATGTTTGTGCACAGTTAATTTTCTTTTCTCAAATTCTATGATCCGTAATTTCAAAATGCGTTGATCAATCGAGAAGAACACCAATTTCTTCGCCAATGAAACATCAACAAATGCCTGTCAAACGTTTTTTGTTCCAACCACCAGGGACGCTGTGGTGTATTAAACCGTGCGTCCAGATTTACTTTGAATCGAGCTTTGAGGCAAGTTTCCAAGGTCGACAAATTCAAGGACGAAGCCATTGTTCACGTTTGTCAGTGAGGCCCTAATGAAAAATCTTTTTCTAAATATAACAAGTGGATTGAAGGCGACACGTTTTAAAAACTTTACCGACATTCGAATATGTCAAAACTATTATTTTTTGTCATAATCTAAAGGAAAATTATCTCACTGCAATCAACAGTAACAATTTCTAGCATTTAACTCACTTCAGAGCTCATTGAAGATTGTCTCAAAAACTTTCAATTTCAATTCCATCTCACTTCCTGCTGTCCTTCTTCGTTTCCATTCGCTGCCGGTGCTCCATTTCCATTCATTACACACTCACCTGTTTTCATTCGTGGTTTTGTTTTCGCACCCATTACTCACGTTTCTGCTCACTTCACAATCCCTTGCAGCCTGTCAAGAAACTATCCAGTGGCGGTGCCATTTGCCACTTATAATTCGCTCAAAACTATTACCTCATAATTATTGGCGAACAGCATTCGCCTCGTCACGCGGCGCAAATGCTTCAAAACTAGGACCACGCTCCACGATCTGCTCCACCGGCGGCCATACGTGTTCCGCGACGGCTTACCAGCTTGTTTTAGATTAGGGTGTGTGTAAGCGCACCTTTTGATGCGGGTTTTGCCCCCAATGAGGTAATATCGGACAGCGGCTAGCGGTCATCGACGAAATTCGATCAGACACCACTCATGGCTTGCTTCGGTTGCTGGCGCGAAAGCACCGAAATTGAGGTCACACATGTTATTAGCTTTCTTTCGCGTGTGGTGGCGCTGCGATCGCCATCACAATTTCGCTTTGTTTTGGTTGCGTTTGGGTTTTATCGAGCACGTCCCGATAGATAACTGCGCTGGCTACGTACCGAGCTGCATCCTGAATAGCCACTGACGGTGTTACGTCTCATTATGCTGGAAGGTGGAAATTTAAATTGTATGCGCGATTTTCGTTTTATCGACGAGCAATGGCAGTCAAGGCCAACGAATTGGGTACAACAGGATGACCGTATTTTGAATGCTTTTTGTTTTTGTATTTTGTATTTTGGGGCGATATCATGTCCGTCCGTTCATGCGTTCCAAGACGTGGCCAATCGATCGATGAGTCGAGTGTTCAATGACGCATGTCGTCATTTTTATTGATGGTTTGGTTGGTTTGCGAAGGTCGATGAGTTCGACTTTAATTGGTTGCGATGTTTGATTAGCTAATTTGCAAGAAATTACAGATTTTTTCAAGGTTAGCGAAGGAAGACGTTTCTCTGATGTCTCGGAAACGATTGCGGAACTCCTAAGCCATTGTTAGCGAGTATGGATAAAAAGCACCAAAGCTATTCATCTGTTCCACCATGAGAAGCTGAAAGAAGCCTGAGTGCCCTGCCCCTACCTCGCCTGCTACGATTGGTGCAATGGAAATCATTTCTGGGTTCGCAAAACGAGTTTCTGCCTCCTTCCTTTGGCAGCATTATCTAGTTTTCTGTTTTGTTTTGTGTCGTGTGTTTTCCTTTACTTTTCGCGTGAAGTTTTCTATTTCACTGCTCGAGATCGCGTGCATTCAATGAAATCGAAAGTTGTTTCACTGGGCGGTTAATCGAGCAACGGTTGATCTGCCGCTATGCACGGTAATCTTAATTTACGCTCTTATGACTAGAAAGTATGCTCTTTCGAGGGAAACTGGGACTACTCCAAAAAGGAGTATATTACTTTTACTCTCTTTAGCGTAAACTTAATAAACGTCGAAATGTGCATACTTTTTACTCCTTTTCAAAAGTATAAAATGTACACTTTTCACTCTTTTTCAAAAGTAAAACGTGCATACTTTTTACTACTTCTGAAAACTAAAACATGTATTCTTTTTACTCTTTTTAATAACCTAGAAGATGTACTTTTTAGTACTTTATACGCATTTCGGAAAGTAAATATTATTGCTGAAAATTGCTCAATTCCGTAGTTCAAATTCGAAAGTGAAAAACAGTCATGTTTAATATGGAAAATAAAAAAAAAATTACAACAACCTGTCTAGAGGTTTAGCAACAGAGAAGTTTAGCGCAGAAATTGACTCACGCATTTTTTAGTCAAGACGAAAATTGATATATTTTTTAGCTTAGGAAGTACCTGCAGCACATCGGTCCCAAGCTCGGTCTCAAGCTTAATGATTCGTCCCTAGAAATGTAATCCAGATAGCTGCATTCGACCTCAGGACATGGGAGACCTGTTTTGTTTTATTTATTGTAAAATATTTGTAATTACTGCCAATAGCAAATATTTAACTTACCTGTCAATTTCACAAATTCGTCTGTATCCAACTTATTGGATAATTCCTAATTTTTTCATATAACAACAGCCTAAAACAATTCCGGAACTTAATCACTGCACTTATCAAATAAATGCTTATTTAAAAATGGCGTCAGCATCAAGCTACGAGCAGAGTTAATTTTCTTTTCTCAGCGGTGCCTACTTTTTACGCATTTTTCTGTCGCCGTTGAAATACTTGAAAAGGCGTAAGAAGTACTCTTCATACGCGTATAAAAATTAGTCACTTTTTGACGTATGAACTATTATCTTGAAACTGTGCAAAATATAGTCATAAAATGAGTTTCTCAGATTTACCGTGTGAGGAACATTATAAAGGGACAGCAGATCACCAAATGCATATGTATTAGCACTCTGTGGTATTAGTAAACCTAAATTAATGTAAAAATAAATAGTGACGACGATTATTGCACGGCCATCATACACTCAGGCAAATAAACTTAAGAATTTCATAAGGTTCAACTTAGGAACGATGCTTTGGAATTTCATAAACCAGACTTATGAATTTTACTATTACAGGTGTTGATACACCTGTTGCTCCAGGTTTAATTTTTTTCTGTATCATTCTACAAGGGGTGGACAAAATAACTACACGGAGCGGGAGGGGAAAATAGGGGAACGTCCATTGATTATGTCACGCAAAAAGTGACTTTTGTTAACACCACACCCCTATCCCCCCTCCCCTTGTCATGTTTTTTGTATGGGACTTTAATTTTTTTTTTTTTTTGTGTGGATATGAAGCCCCCCTTCCTTCTTACTGCAACATAATTAATGGACCTTCCCTAGGAATAACGTATGGATATTTGCCAGAAGATATTATTGCAAATTTCATACGATTCTCTAATGGAAAGAAGATCATAGAATGATCGTATTAAAAATTTCCTCTCAGGAAAAAAAAGTTGCGATCGGGTTTCGAACCATGATCCTCAGAATTTGAGAGACGAGCTACAATCCCACGAGACTATACACGCTTGATAAGTGATGTCAATTGAAAGTGTGTAAGAAGCATGCTTTTCTGGACCAATGCAACAATAATCATTTCATACGATTTCGTATGGAATGAGTCTTGGAACCCTTGCTTTGTTATTCGTCCGATCGTATGAAAATCGTAAGGATAATTATCTGAGTGTAGGATAGGCAAATATATAATCAACTTTAGAGTGCTCTACCTTCACGAAATAATGACCGATTTTAATTCTCTTAGAAGCATCCCTAGCAAAGAAAAATAACAAGCTGATATCATATAAGTAACAAGTTCTGTTATCCCAGTTATCGGTTTGATTTCCGCTGTTATCGCATAACAAATTTAGTTATCACCATTGGAAAAATTTTGTTATCATATGTTATCATTTTGAACACACTATTTTTTATGAACGTTTTAAGTTGAATTGAAAAACTATAAATACTGCCAGCATATTTGAACAAGAAAATTTGCTTTTAAAAAAAATATTTTTTCCTGTTATTGGCATAAGAATTTGATTTCAAATTGATAACATAATTTGATACTATTTCAAAAAATTTGCTTACAATAATAGGATTTGTTATCAAGTTGTTCACAGTGATAACAAAATAAGTTATTATTATGATATTCAACGAGTTGTTATTATTAAACTTTTTTTGTTATTCATTCTGTTATTTTGGCTGTTTGTTCAGCCTGAATGATAACATATCCAGTGATCAAAAAATAATTAACCTGGTAATAGAACTTGTTATCAATTTGGTATTATCCGTTGCTCGGGATTCGACGGGAAAATTAATGTTTTTATATAATGCAGTAACGAAAATGGCCACCCTAGCAAAGTAAAATAACAAACTGATATCAAATAAGTAACAAGTTTTGTTATCTCATACATCATTTTAAATTCATCTGTTATCGTATAACAAATTTAGTTATCAACATTGACAAATTTTGTTATCATCTGTTATAAATTTTTGTAGACGATTTTTGACGAACGTTGCTGAATGCTACCAGCATGCCGACGAATGCTGAATATTACCAGCATGTGATGGATATGAAATTGAGCTTCTTACCAGAAGTACTACTTCAGTTATTAGTGAATGAATTTGATATCAACTTGATAACATACTTTGAAATGTACCCAAGAAATTTGTTCATATCACAACATTTGTTATCAAAATGAACTCGATGATAATAAAACGAGTTAATATTGTGATATCCAACGACTATTGATTTGTTATCACTTTTGTTATTTTACTGTTTATTCAGCCTAAATGATAACATATTTAGGGATCAAACACTGATAATATGATACTAGAACTTGTTATCAACTTGGTATAAACCTTTGCTCGGGCATGGTTCCTGGATACCGGAGATATTCCGGGTTTCCGGAGGGGACGTTTCATTTGTCGATTTTCTGGTGAAATTTTGTACAGGATGCTGCTTGGAAATATTTTTTTCTAGTATATAAACAAAAAGCGGTAGCATTTCCCAATAATACGTTGAAAACTCAAAAATCGGCCTTAAAATGGCCGAGATTTGGCCATTTTCCTAAAACAGATTCCTCTGAAAGGTTCTGAATGCGACCAGATCTTTCTTTCATCGCATACCGAGGTACATCTCTTTCTTCTTTTCTTTTTCATCACAAAGCTTTCCTTGAGCTTAAAAGGGCATTAGGACACATTGGCCACTCCCGGGGCCACCGGAATGTTCCTGGGGGAACCTGTTGCAGGGGCGAATTACATTTTTACGCCAAAACATGCCGTGCGACAGCTCTATGTTCATGATTTTTCATAAATAAGCTTTTGGTGTAGTAGAAAAGACCATTGGCCACATTGGCCACTCCCGGGACCACCGAAACGACCCCGGTGGAACCTGTAGTAGACCAGTTACATTTTTACGCCAAAACATTTCATAAAAAAGGTTTTGGTATATTAGAAAAGCCACATTGGAAATTATTGGCCATATTGGTCACTTCTGGATCAGCTTTGGCAGAGTATGCACGAATACGGTTTTCCGGACAAACTGACAAGATTGGTCAAGGCAACGATGGATCGAGTGATGTGCGTAGTACGGGTTCAGGGACATTCTCGAGTCCCTTTGAAACTCGCAGAGGCTGCCGTAACCCTGATGGTGATGGTCTTTCGTGCTTGCTATTCAACATCGCTTTGTAATAAGGTGTAATAAGAAGAGCGGGGATAGACACGAGTGGCACGATTTTCAGAAAGTCCGGCCAGTTACTTGGTTTCGCCGATGACATCGACATCATGGCACGGAATTTTGAGAAGGTGGCAGAAATGTACACTCGACTGAAGGCTGAGGCCAAACGGATCGGACTGGCCATTAACGTATCGAAGACAAAGTACATGCTAGGAAGAGGCTCTAGGGAAGAAACGGCGAGTCTCCCAGCTCGAGTTTGTATCGACGGCGATGAAATCGAGGTGGTCAACGAATTCGTGTACTTGGGCTCACTGGTGACTGCCGATAACGACACCAGCAGAGAAATTCAGAGGCGTATTATGGCAGGAAACCGTGCTTATTTTGGACTCCGCAAAACTCTCCGGTCGAAAAAAGTTCGCCATCGCACGAAATTAACCATCTACAAAACGCTGATTAGACCGGTAGTCCTCTATGGACATGAAGCGTGGACTATGCGCGCAGAGGACCAACGCCCCCCTGGAGTTTTCGAACGGAAGGTGTTGCGTACCATCTACGGCGGAGTGCAGATGGAAGACGGATCGTGGAGAAGGCGAATGAACCATGAGTTGCATCAGCTGCTAGGAGAACCTACAATCGTCCACACCACGAAGATCGGGCGATTACGATGGGCCGGGCATGTCACCAGAATGTCGGATAACAACCCGGCAAAAATGGTTCTCGTCAATAATCCGACTGGAACACGACGAAGAGGTGCGCAGTGCGCAAGGTGGATCGACCAGGTGGAGGATGATCTGCGGACACTCCGTACACTGCGCGGCTGGTGACAGCTGGCCATGGACCGAGTGCAATGGAGACGACTTCTATGTACAGCAAGGGACACACAGGCCCTAGCCTGATTGGTAAGGTAAGTATGGTCACTTCTGGGAGCACCGTTACATCCCCGGGGGAACCTGTAGCAGGGGGACACTTAGAGTCACCGCCAGAAAAAAAAAGTGCCCACCCACCCCATTTTCTCATTTTTGTGCAGCAAACTGTAAAATAAGTGAAAGATTCTAAGTTTTGATGTTTTGATGGCATATTTATTATGTTGTTTTCTTGTCTGGTACAGTAGTGGCACGGCGACTGGATTTCAACATTTTTTGGTAACATTTTACACTTTCCATAATGACCAAAGTGAACTCAAGGAATAAAAAAACTACTACAATTGAAAATGTCATGACATTCTGCAAAAATAAAATCATCTCGAGCAGAAATTTACAAACAAGTGCACCGAACTTTTTCCTTACCGTGAATTTTCAAGGCACAGTACAATCGTATTTCTTCTTCTCGCGTTATATTTTTCGCAACAATTAGGGTTGGTTGGCAGGGATGGTTGGCAAAATATTTTTAGATGGGAAACATGCGGCATATAAAACTTCTTTATTTTGCAATACAAGGTAATCAGAAAACATTTTGAGGATTTATGGCCATACTGGCCAATAAAAGAGATCCTACGGGATCCGAGTTCTTCCATAATCAAAAGTTTTCCAAAACCTGGTTTTCGACATATCAAACTTCATGATTTTGCAAAACTTTGTCTTCGAAAGACATTCTGAAACATTGGCAAAACCTGGCTTGCGATACATCAAACTATATGATTTAAAAAAAATAGGTTCTGAGGATTTCTAACAATACTGGCTCTGCGGGATCCAGACTCAGCCTGGGTGGAAAAGGAAATTGATCCAAAGACAAAGTTTTGCAAACTCATGCAGTTTGATTTGTCACAAGCCAGGTTTTGGTAACGATTTCAATATGGCTACTTTCCCGGAGGAACTCAAATCCCGCACGACCTCCCTAAGTGGCCAGTATGGTCAGACACCCTCAGAATGTCATCAGAAGACAAAGTTTTGCAAAATCAAGAAGTCTGTTGAGTCGCAGGATAGGTTTTGGAAAAGATTTGGATATGGCCACTTTTTCGGAGGAATTTGGATCCGCAGAACCTCCCTAAGTGGCCAGTATGGTCAGGAATCCTCAGGATGCCCTCCGAAGATCTAGTTTAAGTATATCATAAAGTTTGATATGTCGCAAGCAAGGGTATGGTAAGAAATTGGTTATGACCATTTTTCCGGAGGTACTCGAAATCCTGCAGGGCCACCTCAAATGGCTAGTATAGTCACAGTATAGTGGCCAGTATAGTTCCAAACACAAAGTTTAGCAAAATCATGAAGTTTGATGTGTCACAAGCCAGGTTTTGATAACAATTTTAATATGGCCACTTTTCCAGAGGAACTCGGATCCCACAGGGCCTGTTTTAGTGGCCAGTATGGCCAGAAATCCTCAGAATGTCCTCTGAAGACCTTTTTTTGCAAAATCACGAAGTAGTAAGTTTTAAAATATCGTAGGTATCATTTAAAGTAGAAATCCTCGAAGAAACGAAAGCGGTGAGCCACTTGGAGACACAATGGGCCAAGAGATAAGTATTGTAAAGGCCGTTTTCAAGGGTAACATGGAGTCCCTACTTATGGTAATGTTCAATCCCACGCGTGTTCAAACCCATGCGAAACCCATCAATCATATTTGAGAAACTTAGAGACTTCATAAAAAAAAATCTCCTATGGACAGGTAGAAATTTCTCAGAAGTATTGGGAGCAAGCAGTTCATGCAAGAAGAACCTTCAAAAATTCATACTTACCAGAATTTTAAGACAGAACTTCCCCAAGAATCAGGAGAGGACTTATCAGAGCTTCAGGAAGAAGTGGAGGGGAAAGGACTTCTCTGAAGTTTGGAATTTTTCAGTGGTTTTGGAGTTCTTCCCAGAAATTCCAGATTGAACTTCCCAGAAGTTCAGGAAAAAAACTTTCCCAAATTTCAGACAAGGTTGCGGATTATCATTTTTGACTTATCCATATTCATTTGCCGATAGCTCTTCTCAGAAGCTCAATTTCAAAATATAATGTATGATGAACTTATGGTGCTTGAGTAGACCTACAACTTGGTCTAACAATACATAGCTCTATCTCTTATATCTGAGGAATAAGAGCGTATATTCGCAGTGATCTTCGCGATGATATTCACGGTGAAGATCACTCGAGGATCACCGTGAAGATCACTGTGAATATACGCTCTCATGTCGAAGATATAGGAGTTAGAGCAATGTACTGTTAAACAAAGTTGTAGGTCTACTCATGCACTACAAGTTCATCATACATCATATTATCATATTGGCAAATGAATATGCCTGAGTCAAAAAAGAAAAGCCGCAACCCTGATTTCAGACGAGAGATAACCATGAAGGGCACTACCTATAATTTCTCAAAAAATCTGAAAAAAAAACCCCAGGACGATGCGTCATGGAAGTTGAGGAAAGAATTACTCTCAAGTTCAGGAAATAACTTCCCAGAAGTTTCGGAAGAAACTTCTCGAAAAGTTAGTTGAAACTTCCTAGAAATGCTTGGCAGCTTTTCCAAAGCTCAGAGGACAAAATTCTGCATTTCAGAATTAGGATTTCTCAAAATTCTTTAGGGAGAACAGATTGAAACTTTCCAGGAGCATTGGGGGGGGGTACTTCCTTCTAATTTGAGCACGAATTTCCCAATAGTTCCGGATCAAACTTCCTCAAAGTTCTGGAGAAAACTTTTCAAAAGTACAGAAGAGGACTTCTCAGAATTCGAGGAAGAAACTTCAAGAACAAATTTCAAGGGAATTTTCCTAAAAATTTTGGAATAAAATTTTCCTCGCAGTCCCGGATGGGACCAATCAGAAGTTTGAAAAGAATAAGCCCAGAAAAAAAAACTTCCCCGAATTTCAGCAAGAAACTTACCAGAGAGGACACTACCTGTACGGTCAAGAAGGTATTTTTCAAAAAAATCAGTAAAGTAAACTCCTCAGAAGTTCACAAGAGGACTTCTCAGAAGTTGCGAAGAGATCAAAAGTTCAGTTGGAGCTACCCAGAAGTGCTAGAGAGCTTCCCTAAAGTTCCGAATCAAACATTCCAGCATTTCAGAATGAGAACTGCTCGAAGTTCACAAAATCTCAGAAGTTATGGTAAATTCTTTAGATAAAATCAGGAAGAACCTTTCCAGAAGTATAGAGAGATCTTTCAAGTAGTCCAAGCAGGAATTTCTCAGAAACAAGAAAGGGGGGAGTTTCAGGAACAAACTTCCCCGAAGTTCAGGACTCTGAAATTCAGAAGAGATTATTTCGGCAGTTCAGAAAAGAACTTCTCAGAAGCTCAGGAAGTAACTTCTAGCAACTTAAAAAGATTTTCCAAGAAATTCTGAAGAGTGTTTTCTCAAAGTTTTGCAGAAACTTTCCTCGTAGTTCAGAATGGGACTTATCAGAAGTTTAGAAAGTAACTATGTTCAGGAAAAAAAATTGCCAAATGTTTCTGGAAGGGAAGGTAAGGTTCTTAAATGTAAATTTTGAGGAAAATAAGGAGTGACTGCCAAGAAGTTCATGAGGAATTTAGCCTGAATTTCAGGAGGAATCTTCCGAGAATAAAGCAAAGAGCCTTGCAGAAGATCTGGAGAGAGTTTCCCTGAAATTTAAGAGATAATCACTGAATAACCGAAGAAGCAGTCTAAACAAAAATCATTCATACGACCATAATGATATTGATGAGCATGAGTGATGATGACACCATATTAAAATATGGTACACACTATCAATGGTTATTGTTGAATAAAAAAAAGTCTTTTGAATTTATCAAATGAAAACTAAATTTTGATTTTAAAATACAAAACTGGCAAGAGCGTTACTGGAGAATGGAAAATTGTGTCATCTATGCGAATGCTTCAAGCTTCAGTTCATTTCCAAGAAAAAGATGCAGACATGTATACATAATCACACAAATAGCGATAATAACTCGTTTTCTTCGTTTCGTTGAAAAAAAGTCTAATTTTCTAAAAAAAAAATTACAGACTTTTAAAGACATTCCCAGACATTTCAAATTTTTATTACAGACATTTGAAAAAAATATCTGGCATCCCTGCTATGAAGCCAGTTTGGTCAGACACTTTCAGAATGTCCTCCGCACACTTTTTTTTGCAAAATCACGAAGATCGATATGTCGCAAGCCAGGTTCTGGAAAAGATTTGAATATGGCCACTTTTCCAGAGGAACTCGGATCCCACAGGGCCTCTTTTAGTGGCCAGTATGGTCTGAAATTCTCAGAATGTCCTTCTCAGACCTATTTTTGGAAAATCACAAAGATCGATATGGAAAATATTTGAATATGGCCACTATTCCGGTGGAACTCGGATCCCGCAAAGCTAGTGGCCGGTATGGTCAGGAATCCTAAAAATGTCATCCGCAGACCTATTTTCACAAAATCATAAAGTTTGATATGATATATATCGTCAGAAATGGAGTTCGATATGCCGCATGCCATGTCTCATGTCTCAAAGTGGTTGAGTTCCTGAATCCAAAGTTGCTAATATAATTCTTATCGGTTGGGTGGTTCCATAGTAATGGTCATTTAAGTTTCCGTGTTAAAAATGATTTTTGTCGGCCTTTTGCGTAATAAAATAAATAAGAAAGCCCCCTTGCTTTGCACTCATTATTTCCCTCCAATAGAGTTTCAACATCCTACTGTGAAAATAAAATGAAATCTCATGTCTTGTAATCGAAAAAGGCGAATTTGTTCTTTGTTGGACACATAACGGTTAAAAAATAAGTTGTGAAGAGATTTTTCGATAGTTTCGAGTTGGTTCGTTTGCTGAAAAGAAATGTTTTCTACATTTTTTTTTTTTCTGAATGTCATGACATTTTTTTACATTAATATAAGCGCGTGCAAGGTTCCCCTGACCAAAAGGAATCGCAAACATAAATGTTTTGTCTTTCATACGACACCGCACACACTGTCTCGTAGCAAAGAGCAAAATAAAAAAAGAATGCAGGATGTTCGTGCTATTTGCTTTTCGCCTTTTGGTCTCAAAACATTACATCTAGCTGGAAGCGGGAGGTGTCAGCAACAACTATTAGCTTTGTCGAGTGACCATTTTTTCAGAAGTAAACCGTTTCTGAAAAATGTCATCCGTTACCATCACTGGTCTGGTACATAAAAAACACTTGTCCTGCAAATTCATTTTTTCTCTTCAAGAAAGATCAAACTATAGTAGAAATTAAGCATGTCAAAATAAAGTGCCCACTTCTTATTTTCTTTAAAAAAAAAACAAGTTGTAGATCCAGTCAGTTGAGTGATCAGTAGTTGATGTGTCCTCCCCTGTCCTTCAACAGTTTTTGCAAACGTATCAGCATACTCTCCACCAGATTCTTCAGGTGTTGTCGGTCAAGATCTTCCCAGGCGTTCTCAAGAGCTTGAAAATAGTTATGTTTGTTAATAACTCCTGTCTTATCAACTCGTGAATCCAAGATGGCCCACAGATTCTCTATTGGGTTCAGATCTGGACTCTGTGGGAGCCATTCCATAGGTCTTATACGGCAGGAACGGAAAAATGCCTTTGACTTCTTCGCGGTATGTTTTGGGTCATTATCTTGCTGGAACAGAAATTTGTTTTCCAGCCCAGTTTTACCCAACGAAACCTCCAAATTCTCACGCAATATGTCGATGTAGGAATGTGCTGTCATAATACTATCGATTTTTACCAAAGCACCAACACCCGCCCAAGAAAAACACCCCCACACCATCACGTTCCCTCCACCATGCTTAACTGTACCCTGGATATGTCGATCATGAAGCGCCTCTCCAGGTCTACGCCATACACGAGCTCGTTTTTTGCTGTTGAACAACTCGAATTTGGACTCATCCGTCCACAAAACAGTCTTCCAATATTCTAAAGGTTTATCAGCATGTTCCCGAGCAAATTTGAGTCGTTTCGCTTTGTTGACTTTGCTAATAAAAGGCAACTTCTTACAAAACCTGCTCTTCATACCGTGTTCAGCGATCCTTCTGCGTAGAGTACTTTCCGAGATCGGTTGTTGAATCACTTTCTTGATCTCCCTGAGGGTAACCTTCGGATTTTTCTCAATTTCTCGAATGATTCTCGCATCTGTTCGGGAATCTGTTCTTCGTTTCCTTCCCCTTCCTGGGCGATCACTTTATACTTTGCGGAAAGTTTGGTAACCGCTGCTTTGCTGTATCCATACTTTTCACCAATCTTGCGATGCGATTCACCCTTCTCGATGTCACGAATAACACATTTTCGGATCTGCAAGGGAATAGTTTTGCTTGCCACCATATTATCCATGGTTACTTAGATAACTCGCACTGAATCTTTCTGACCGACAACTGAAATCCGTAAGAAGATCAACAAACACTTGGAAACGTCAAAAAAATTGAAAACGAGGGGCGTTTGGATGTAAAAATTACATACACATAATATTTTTTCAATTGGGCACTTTATTATGACACACCAAATTTACACCAAGTATGATTCAAAAATTAATTTTGCAATCCATTGCAAAAATACACATGCATCTTTAAAATAATAATATTATCATGCTTAGAAAAATATATGAATACGATATAATGAGTTTTTTAGTGACTTCAGAGATGAAGCGTGTTCATGAGAAAAGTTGGCACTTTATTCTGGCGGTGAGTACATATTTACCCCAAAACATGCCGTGCGCCACCTCTTTTTTGTTGGTTTTCCATCACAAAGCATTTAATGATCTGACACAGTGGAGGGAGATCTACTAGCACTCCGTCAAAACCGAACATTTACGATTTTCGGGGTAACAACGGTACATTTGACATGTCTCGTGCGGTTCTTTTTTATTTCTTCTGTAATGTTGTTTGCATATTGTTGATTAAAATAATGTCTGGCGTTTTGCGAAAGGTGTCCGATACTAGAAGATCTCTCCCTATTTGATTTATACATAATTATATTTGCCCTTTTTTTAGACGTTTCTGATCAGCTTATTTTTTAACGAACGAATGAATTTTGACAGTATTTAGATACACAATAGCTGTAAGAGGCAACATCAATATGGGATCGTACACTAATTACGTAAGGGTGGCCATTTAGGGGGGAGGGAGGCTACCATTTTCTTACAAACCATACAATATTTTTCGAATTGGTATGTAACCCATTTTTCAAAGGGGGAGGGGGGTTGAGAATTACAAAAAATAGCTGACTATCTTCAAAATTCACCCGGCCTTTGAAACCTGTCATTTCGCAAAATTCTCTACTGCGTCATAGAGATTCCATACTTATGACGACCGGTGTACTTCTCAAAACCCTCCCCCGTCAAAACAACTCTTAATTGGTTCATCCAGTTTATCTTTTTCGGCTTTAATTTTATTTCCTATGTCCAACAGAGCTCTTAACGAGCAAAAAAGACCCAAACCAAGTAGTGCTCGTCTGCTCGCGTCTACATGAATAATTATGATTAATCAAAACCGACATGGCGGTTTTAAAATTGTGTTTCGCGCTCATCGTGGAGAGCTGCTGGGGGTGGGGTAGGAGGAGGATACTTCAGCTGGACCCTCGGTTAACTACGTTTTTTTTTGTGTCCAGCTATTGCTGGAGTGTCAGCCAGTGCCTGGCTTGGAGCTAGATTGGCAATCCTTTACTTCAGCTGAGTTTTTGAGCTCTTGCTGTGCGTGCTGCAC
The DNA here is from genome assembly GCA_034211315.2 of Aedes japonicus. Taxonomy (NCBI): domain Eukaryota; kingdom Metazoa; phylum Arthropoda; class Insecta; order Diptera; family Culicidae; genus Aedes; species Aedes japonicus. The sequence continues at coordinate 265,449 of JASCZW010005269.1, forward strand.
AGTGGTTCCATTTGTTGTGGGAAGTGGTCATAAATCTTTTTTTTTCTGTAAAGTTGACCTCCAATACCGTCAGAATCAACAGAAAAAAGTTTTTCATTAGTAATGCTAGGCCTATATACACACTACCAAAATGACATGTAAATTTCTGTCCCCTAGGACCGACACATGCTAGCGTCCTTTAGCACATAAGAATGAGTTCAAAGAGATGAGAAAATAAATTCAATCAAACGTACATTTCGTTGAATTGCGTATGTGTCGGTTACATGAGACATAATTTTACACGAAATCTTTCTTTACGTTCCCCGACTTTTTACGAACATGAATTACGTCTCGTGTAAAATTCATAATTTTAAGTGTGTAGTTAGGTGATGTCAGTTTTGAGTGAAAAAATTCGGTTGGAAGACTAACACTTCTTCAGAAGCTTGAAAAGTTTTTCCAGAAAAAAGAAGCTTGAACAGCTTCTCCAGAAACTTGAACAGCTTCCCGACGAGCTTGAAAAGCTTCTCCAAAACTTCTCCAGAAGTTTGAACAGCGCTTCTAGAAGTTTGAATAGCTTTTCCAGAAGTTTGAATTGTTCCTCCAGAGTCTGTAAAATCTTCTCCAGAAAAAAAGAAGAATAGAAAATTCTCTACAGAGATTTATGTGAATTCTCATTTTCCATTTAATGTTCTATAGTTTGAATTGGTTAGGACTAGGGTTCGAATGCATGGTCAGTATTGGAGTCATTGTTTGTTTTGTTTGCAATGAATCCGGTTTTGACTGATTAAGGGGCGCGCCTTTGAAGAGTGTTGTCACCCACAAAAGGTTTAAATAGCGGAAACTTTCAGCCAAACTTGATTCATTGCCAACAAAACAATCAATGACCACTGTAATAGCACCGAATACATCATTTCTCAAAAGTGATGAACTTGACATGTACTAAATAAAGGAAACGGTTTATGTGGTTTATGTCCCGAACAGAGAAAAAACAAATCTTCTACAGAAACATTAACAGCTTCTCCAGAAGCTTAAAAGGCTTCTCCAGAAGCTTAAAAAGATTCTCTAGAAGCTCAAAACTTTCTCCAGAAGTTTGAAAAGCTACCCCTGATCCTTGATTGGTTGCTGTAGAAGCTTGAACATTTTCTCATTTTATCCAGAAAAAAAGCTTGAACGCTCCTTTAGAAGCTGAAACAGCTTCTCCAGATGCTTGAACAACTTTTCCCCTAGATACTTAATAAGCTTCTCCAGAAGCCTCTTCAGAACTGCTCCTCCAAATGTTTAACCTGCTCATCCAGAAGCTTGGCAATCTTGTCCATTGAAAAAAAGCCTAAACAGCTTCTCCAGAAACCTGACCAGCTTCTCGAGAAGCTTTTAAAACTTCTCCACAACTTCTCCAAAAGCTTGAACAGCTTTTCCAGAGGTATAAACTCATTCTTCAGAAATTTTGACTGCTACCCCAGAAGCTTGAACAATTTTTCTAGAAGCTTGAACAGCTTTTTCATAAGCTTGAATTGTTTCTCCAGAAGCTTAAAAATCTTCTCCATAAGTTCCAAAATCTACCCCTGATCCTTGACTAGCTACTCCAGAAGCTTGACCAATTTTTTCATCTTACCCAGAAAAAGAAAGCTGGAACAGCCTCTTTAAAAGCTTTAACAGCTTCTCCAGAAGCTTGAACAGCATCTCCAGTGGCGTGAACAGCTCCTCCACAAGCTTGAACAGTTTTTCCAGAAGCTTGAACAGCTTCTCCAGAAGCTTGACAATCTTCAACAGTAAAAAAGAATCTTAAACAGCTTCTACAGAAACTTGACTAGCTTCCCGAGGACCATGAAAAGCTTCTCTACAACTTCTCCAAAAACTTAAACGGCGTTTCCAAATTGTTCCTCCAGAAGCTTATGAAGTATGAACTCCATCTCCATAAATTTTAACTGCTACTCCAGAAGCTTAAACAAGTTCTCTTGAAGCTTGAACAGCTTCTCCAGAAGCTTGAATTCTTCCTTCAGAGCCTGAGAATTTTCTCCACAAAAAAGAAGCTTGAAAAGCTTCTCTAGAAATTTAAAAAGCTTCTCTAGAAGCTTGAACAGCTTCTCCAGAAGATTGAAAAGCCCCTCCAGAAGCATAAAATTTACTGCAGAAATTTGAAAAGCTACCCCAGATCCTTGATTGGCTGCTTCAGAAGCTTTAACATCTTCCGCAGAAAAAGAAGCTTGAAAAGCTTCCTCAGAAGCTTGAACAGCTTCTCCAGAAGCTTGAACAGCTTTTCCAGAAATTTGAACAACTTCTCCAGCTGCTTGACCGGCTTATCCAGAAGTTTGAACAGCTTTTCCTGGAGCTTTACGCAGAAGCTTAAAGTTACATCGGAACTTAACAACGTTCCTTCGAAGGGATTTCAGACTTTATATTTAATCTTTGTTATAAGACTAACGTATGTTTCGTTTTTACGGAAATACTGTTGTTCCTAAAATCTTGGATATTTTAGATGACTTACATGTTTTTCTGTAGATACCATAGATGCAAATCTCAAAAGTATGAACAGTATTTCCTCAGAAGCTTGAAAATGGTCGAGAAGCTTCAAGGAAGACTTCAATCCTGAAATGTCCCTACGTTCTTGTTCAGAAGCATGCTGATTTTCGTTCATGAGTTTGCAAGGCTTTCTCCAAAAACTTGAAAATAAAAATTGTCCATATGTCGAAAAAGCTTTCACCAAAATTTAAGGACGCTTGAAGATCTTTGCTGAGGAACATGAAATTGTTCATCCAGCAGCTTGATAGTCTTATCTAACAGTTGAGAGTTCATGGAAATATCCTCTCATAATTAGAGAAAAAAATCTCACCAAAAACATAAAAAACTTCATCATAAATCTAAAATTTTATTCCTCCATTCCTGTGGATTTAAACTTCTCATTCAGTAGCTTCAGAATCTTTTTCCCAGAAAGTCGAAAATCTTCGTCTCAGTGGGTTGAAAACTTTCTCAGAGAAGCTTGAAAAAAATATCCATTAGTAGAAGGAGATGTTCGCTCATCGCCATGAGACACCAAGAGTGCACAGTAATGTTTGCTAGAATGAAAAATATAAAGAGAAAGTGTTGAAAGTTCCGTCAGTGTACGGTAGATTGGAAATAGAACAGAAGTAATGAAAATTGAGCGAAAGGGCATCGGTAAAGTAGTACTCGAACCAAGGACGTTAACTTTGCCTAACATCCCACTGCGGGGTAGGTCGAGACACGGACGAATCCGCCACCTCAACAGGCAACGTGTTGGTATGGCGATGAGCGAACATCTCCTTCTACATCATAATCGTTACTCCACTCATGGAGAATAGAAAACATAACAATTAGCGTATGTAAAACCCATAAATGGTGGTAACCATTAATCATACTTGTGGCGACCAGTATCGCAACGCTTCACGGTATTTCTCTCCGAGGTCTCTACGTTAGAGATGACGAGAAAAGTTATATCAGACGTTGCGAATCAAATCAAACCCAAAAAAAGAGAGTTCCTCTCCCATGTGCGCATTAAAACAGAGTGCATACAATCTACCGCTAGAAACTATCACACAGCTATCAGTTGTACATGAGCGCGTACCAACACGTTACTTTTGCCTGTTGAGGTGGCAGACTCGTCCGTGCCTCGACCTACTCCGCAGTGGAATGATAACGTCCTTGGTTCGAGTACTACTTTACCCATGCCCTTTGGCTCAATTTTCATTCCTTCTGTTCTATTTCCAATATACCGTACACTGACGGAACTTTCAACACTTTCTCTTTATATCTTTCATTCTAGCAAACATTACTGTCCACTCTTGGTGCCTCATGGCGATGAACGAACATCTCCTTCTACATCATAATCATTACTCCACGCACGGAGAATAGAAAACATAACAATTAGAGTATGTAATATCCATTAGCTCAAAAATTTGATCCAAATGCTATGCTTTAGAAGCTTGAAGACTGGTGGCGCTGCTGGTAAGCGTAGTCACTTCTCATCCCGGTCGGTCTGGTAACGAAAAATTTCTGATCACGTCATTGGTCCCGGCTCATGTGTTGATGGGTTAATGGTGAAGGGTTGAGTGTTGTCTTCCTTCTTTGACTCAATCGGCGAACCATGGCAAAACCGCCTTGGTCACGTCGAGAAGGGAATAAGTTTCCTTTACAATTCTGGTCTTTGAACCAGAAAGCTGGGCTAACAATTGCCGGATATTCTTGGAATCATAATTGATTTGGAAAAAATATTTAAAACCGAAATTATGATCTCTTTTTTTTTTGACGTAGCACTTCATCTTTGTTTCCTATACTGGGGAACAATTTTATAATAAAATCGCCTTTAGACGGTCACGAAAAGTGGTCAGGTTTTGAGCGTTAATGTCTCAGTTATTTCTCGAAGAAATTTCTAAAATTTTGCACCAATCGATCGGAAATATTTCTAAGCATCAATTTCAATAGAGAACAAGGTTGATTATGGGCTACATGTTATTAAAAAATTAAGAAATGTTAAGCTTGTCTTAAAAAATAAAGGGTGTTCCGGTCAAAATTTGGTCAAATAGTAATGTGTGTGAGTCGATCAAAGTTATCATTAATAAGTCAAATTCTTTTTCTTTTTTAAGTTCAGTTGATACAGAATACACGAAAAATATTCAGCTGAGCTTTCTTTTTACCGAATACGAATTGCCGGGTCTTTTGTTTAACACCGGCCATAAGATTTTGTACAGTTTCCTTGTCCACTTTATTCACCGAAGAACACCAGTTTGGCTTGAACTTTTTCTCGCTTAAAGCAGCTTTTTGAGTCTTCTTAAAGTTCCGCTTGGCGATGGCCCTATATTGTTCGATTGGGTGGAGCTTTGGCGTGTTGGGAGGGTTTTTGTCCTTGAGCACCACTTGAACGGAACAGTTGTGCCGCTTCAGGAAAGGCAGTAGACGTTTTCGTAGGCACTCACTCAGATAAATTTCCTGGTTGACAGTTCCGGTCGCAGTGTAAACGTTGCACTTCAAGTCACAGGTACAGATGGCCTGCCACACCAGATATTTCTTCGTGAACTTTGACAGTTTAATGTGCTTGAAAATATCTGCCACCTTTCCCCGTCCAGTTGCCGTATAAAATTCCTGTCCAGGAAGCGGCCCAAGTAGCACACGAAACATCTTTCATATTTATCATTTAATGTTCATGTTTTATTTAAGTAATTCTGCAGTAACAAAACGCATATTCTGTTACAGCCGAGTTCATTTCACGTAAACGAGACATTGGATATTTCATTGATGTTGCTCAAATAGTTTGCTAAGGCCATTCAAAACAAACATTGGATTTAGTCGAGACCTGTTTGTCTTTGTAAACTTGCAGCTAAGTAAATTTTATCAACACTTTGCATACTTAGTATTTTCCAGTGTAGGTGATGTTTGTTATGGAGTAATTTTAACCTCCAGGGCAACATACATGGTACACTCTTGTTCTAATGATGCGTTTTGATACTTCAGGTTTTCAAAATGCGTTTTTTGAGCCACATTCGCAACGTAATGAGAACGCAACATAAAGTCAACAAATAATGTTACGTTCTTGCAACGTTAAGTTGCACATTACCGCAACAGTTGTGAGGATTGAAATATACCCAAATGAAATGCACACTACCGACAACATATGTTTTGATATGAATCAAAAATGAATCAATACATAATCTAGACAGAGGTTGATTTTTAGAGTTTGTTGTTATTGTAAAGGCCTAACAAAGAAAATGGCTTCAAATGCTCATTATGCAAACTCTATAAGCTATGATTTGTATGGAAGTGACTATTTCTTTTTAACTTTTAAAAAGTATCACTCCAAGAGTGAGAGCATAATATTTTCATTTTCGGCTATCTTTACTAATTAATATTAATGAAACAGCTACCTTTGAAAAGTTGAAATAAATTATCTTCCCAAATCAGTTGTGAGATCAACTAGTAGAACATAAGCTGTTATGTTTTTGAATTAATTCTGTCAACTGTTTACATAGACATAAAATCAATGATTTTACAGGAATCCCGTTGATCTAATTATAAGGACATAAAGTTTGCTCTGTTCCCAACAATAACCTAATGTAAAAATCTCATAGTAACATTTTGGCATTGGTAAAACTTTCAATGTATCAGTACTTGATTGTATATTTTTCAAATGGATTATTTAAATCAAAACCCAAGCAACAATATCTGAATCCTAATGTTTTTAATATGGAATAATCGATTGATCACGTTAAACGCGCAAGCAACCATAGTAAAGTTGATTTAAAGTTGTTTAATACCAATATTTTCAAACACCGTAGTAGAAAACCGCGTTTTACAGCTTCAGTTGTGGTAGCTTAATAATTATAAATTTAGGAAATTAAGATTACCTTCTTGTGAAAAAAAAGCAGATCAGATGGTCTTATTTAATCGTTGTTCCGACAACTGTTTCAATACAGCTAAGAATCACCATTTTTATTAAGATGGTACTTTATCTTAAGTGTGTATAATATAAATTACCGCATTTCTGTGATACTATGCAAAGTGTTCTAAATTGTTTAGTTACCCTTACTACCAATTCGAAAATTTGAGCTTATTGAATGTCAAAGATTACCTAAAAATAGGAAAAGGAAATTCTGCAGGAATTTCTGCAAATTTACAATTACTTCACTGTTCGAGCGACATTTCTGGACGTTCCTCTTCCGACTGAGATGTGCCCCTGCAGCAGCCCATGTATCGGCTACTGTCACGTTTTGATTGTGGTTACCAATCATTTGTATTTGCTACATATACCACTGTATCGTAGAACTAGTATTAATTGAAGTTGAACAATAAATTGTATTGAAGTAACGTTGAAGCTATCCGCACGTGTTTTTTTTAACTCGCTCTTCCGATCGCGATTTTCCGTTTAGTTCCGTTCAAATTCGGGCTCTGGTCGTTCCAAAAAAATTGGTCCTTCGAACCGGATCGGGCCAAAGGTGATAAAAAGGTGCGTTATATCCACTTTTCGTTACCGTGCCGTGATTCGCGAGTGTGAATACCAGAGTGAGGTTGGAATAGCACCTCCGAAGAGAACAATCTACGTGAAAGTAGGCTACATTGAAGCTATTGGGTTTTAGTGTGACCACCATGGAAAAATTGTTACGCGAGAAAAAATCATTGGAAGCACGTTTAAAACGTGCTGCACTAAATGTTCAGAAACTCCAGGGGATGGACGATGTCGATGACATGGACATACAAGCTGAGTTGGATAATGTCTTGGAAATATGGGCTACTTATCTATCGGTTCACAAACGAATGACGGACAGCTGCAAGGATGAAGAGATGGCGGACATTTTGAAACATCAGGCGGAATTTGAGGGTATTTTCGTTCCCCTTAAGACCTCTCTGATGAAACTTCGGAAAAGGTTAGATTTCTCTTCGACCCGTCACGAGGCATCATCCCAAGATGGCGGCGTTGCCATTCAACAACTGGCACATCAACAAGCAGAATTCATCCGACTAATTTCCAGTAGCCTCAACGCAACTAACGCAGGTAGCAGTTCAACGGCTCTTGCCCAAAATGCTGCTCCACATACTGATGTCAAGCTCCCGCGCATGAATTTACCTACATTTGGAGGAAATATCCTTGAATGGCCATCGTTTTTTGATTTATTTGACAGTGCCGTAAACAAAAACGCGGCTCTACAGGATAGCCAGAAGCTCTACTTTCTCAAGACAAACCTTGTAGAAGAGGCCGCCGCTCTAATCTCACATCTTCGTATAGAAGATGCTAATTACGCTCCTGCAATCGCCAAACTGAAGGCCAGGTACAACAAGCCTCTCGAAATCGCAACACAACACATCCATCGATTCTTGAACCAACCGGCAATGACGTCAGCTTCAGCTTCCGGTTTACGCTCTCTACATGATGTTTCAGATGGAGTGATTCGAGCCTTAGAGGCCATGAACCAAGAAGGTAGGGATATATGGTTACTATACATCCTAACCGAAAAACTGGATCCTGAATGTAAGCAGCTGTGGTGTCAAAAAAGGTCGGAGCTCAAAGACGAAGAAGTTACCTTGGAGAAGTTTCTATCGTTTATCGATGTGCAGAGCTGCGCATTGAGGTCCGTTCAGCCGAGCCGTGAGAAGAAACAAATGCTCAATTCACCAGTTCGAAGTAAACTGTCTACCAGAGGACCAACAGCTCTAGTTTCTACAGGACATCGATCATCTTCACCAATGTGCGTTTTTTGTGCAAAATCACCGCATCAACTTTATCAGTGCGGTAAGTTTCTTCATGTCAGTTCCGATGATCGACTCCGCTTTATTCGCAGGGAGAACCTCTGTGAAAACTGCCTAAAACAGCATCCTGGTGAAGCTTGTCAGTCCGGTAACTGTCGAAAATGCGGTCTTCTTCATCATACTCGCCTGCACGAGGCACTTCAACCAACTGCTGATACAGAGTTTATCACCCGGAGAGTGGCTTCACCTAGCTCAACTTCGATGCCGCAAACGCTGATTGCACCCCTCGGTCGAAGCAACGATTTTATGGACACCAATGTTCTTCTTCTAACAGCTACCATCAACGTCTTCGACAAGTTCGGCCGTCCACATGCCTGTCGAGCTGTTCTGGATTGCGCTTCCCACACAAGCTATATTACCGAGAATTTCTGCAAGAAATTAGGTCTCTCGACTACCGACGTAGACTTCGATTACGGTGGAATTGCAGCTATTTCTGGACACGCTAATAAGGGAGCGCCTGCTTCATTTGCGTCACGTTGCTCTGATTATCGAAATGTAGTACCTTGTGTTATTCTGGAGCGAATTACATCCGACCTTCCACTAAAGCCAATCAACATAACGGAGTGGCCAATTCCTGGATCAATTCAGTTGGCCGATCCCCAATTTCATAATCCTGGGAATATCAGCATCCTTCTCGGAAACAAGCTTTTCTTTCAACTTCTTGAGCCGGGAACAATTAAACTTGGGTCGGAAAACTGCCTTCCTATACTCCAGAACACTAAGCTTGGTTGGGTAGTTTCTGGTGGCTACAATGAATGCAACAATCAATCACACAGTAGCGCGTCTTCCTGCTTACTAACGGCGATCAATGATCCTTTTTCCGATCAGCTCCAAAAATTTTGGGAACTGGAAGAATATACAAATGCTGCTCCGCACTACAACGACGAAGAAATCCGATGCGAAGAGCATTTCACAAAGCACACCACCCGTGACAGTACCGGAAAATTCATCGTTCGTCTTCCATACTCGGCGAGCTTATCTACCCTTGGCAAGTCGAGGGAGATCGCAGAGAGAAGACTGCTACACCTCGAACGCAAATTGCAAAGAAACCCTGAGTTAAAACAACAGTACCATTCCTTTATGCGAGAGTATATTGATAGCGGCCATATGAATCTGGCATCAATACAAGCTTCGGATAACTGTGTGTTTCTTCCACACCATAGCGTAGTAAAGGAGGACAGCTCAACGACTAAGTGTCGAGTAGTGTTCGATGCTTCAGCCAAAACAAGCAGTGGCAAGTCCCTCAACGACATCCTCTTAGTGGGCCCTGTGTTACAAGATTCTATGATTAACATCCTTCTACGATTCCGGTTTCCCTCAGTGGTGCTCGCTGGTGACGTGAAACAGATGTATAGAATGGTACTTCTCAATGATGAGGATCGAAGGTCCATTCGAATCTTATGGCACTGGTCAGATAACGAGCACATTCAGGAATACTGCCTGAATACTGTTACTTATGGTACCAAATGCGCATCGTATCTGGCGACAAAATGTGTACAGGAACTCCTGCTCTCTCATCAATCCCAATTTCCGCATGCCGTTGAGAAGGCTATCAACGGGATTTACGTCGACGATGTACTGACGGGTGCTGATTCTGCTATTGAAGCCAAGCAACTTCGACAAGATCTTTCCTTCATCTTTTCTACTGGAGGATTTTATCTGCGGAAATGGGCTTCAAACAGTTCTGAAGCCTTAGAAGGGGTTCCTGAAGCGGATCTGGAAGTGAAGATTCCCATCGATCTCCACGAACCCAACACCGTCAAGGCACTCGGAATCCACTGGCAGCCGTGCAGCGATGAATTCCTGTTCAGCGTTCAACAAATCAAGATCCTTCAGCCCACAAAGCGCATCATTCTCTCGAACATCGCTAGCCTGTTCGACCCTCTCGGTCTGCTCGCTCCTGTCATCATTAAGGCAAAGCTATTGATGCAACGTTTGTGGGAACTGAAGGTGGATTGGGATGCCATTCCCCCGGTGAGTTGACTAATACGTGGCAAGTTTTCGTGCAAAGTCTGGCCCTTCTCAACTCTTTTCAGATTCCGAGACGAGTTGTCGATACTAACAGGACATCGCGAATCCTCCTGCACGGCTACAGTGATGCATCCGAGCGAGCTATGGGTGCCTGCATATACGTACGAGCGGTCGACGATGCCGGAAATCACAGTTCTCATCTTCTTTGCGCAAAATCTAAAGTTGCTCCAATCGGAAACAAACGAACGACGTTGCCACGTTTGGAGTTATGTGCTGCAGTGATCCTCTCACGGCTGATTAACAACGTGACACGTGCCATCAATCAACCTGTCTTCGAGATACGAGCTTGGGTGGATTCGAGCGTTGTGCTTGCCTGGCTCCACGGAGGGGCTTCCCGTTGGAAAACATTTGTCGCCAACCGGGTTGCCGAAATTACAACCCACTTACCGGCAGTCAATTGGAACCACATCGCATCGGAGGAAAACCCTGCTGACTTTATTTCACGCGGGGCGTCGCCAGAGCAAATTCAGCACAATAATCTGTGGTGGAAGGGTCCCGCATGGAGCGCAGTGCAAGGAGAATCATCTTACATCCCTACATTGACCAACGCCGACCAACAGCACATTGATAAGGAACAAAGAGCAGTACCCATCTCTCTCATAACCCTCTACGAGAATGATTTTCTTAATGAGATCATGGCACGATATTATCCCGATCTTACGATGCTACTTCGGGTCACTGCTCGGATTCTTCGATTGAGATCACCTGAGTCTCGATCGATTCCTCGTCTGCTACCACGCGAGCTGGAACGAGCACAAATAGTCTACATTCGCCATGTTCAGCAGCAACACTTTCCTGAAGAGCTGAATAGATTGCGGCAGCAAGGAGAAGTAAGTTTGCATAGCAGTGTGCACCAACTTAAACCGTTCCTGGACGAAGACGACGTGCTCAGGGTGGGCGGAAGGCTACAACAATCAAGCCTCAGTTACGACGTACGACATCCTATATTGATTCCTCGCCATTCCATCTTCACATCGTATCTGTTGACACATGACCACATTGTCCATCACCATTGCGGGCCTCAAACATTACTAGCTGTATCCCGCAGACGATTTTGGATCATCAGTGGTGCAAGTGCTGCACGGAAAATTTATCGTCAGTGCGTAACGTGTGCACGATCTAAGCCAGCACGTATACATCAACAAATGGGTCAGCTGCCATCTGATCGAGTTCAACCAAATCCACCATTTGCAATTACTGGCGTGGATTATGCCGGCCCAGTCAGCATTGTTGGGCGCAGGACCAGAGGTGCAAAACAAAGTAAAGGTTATATCGCACTCTTTGTCTGTTTTACAACCAAGGCCGTACATATGGAAACTGTTTCCGACCTTACTACAGCTGCGTTTCTGGCGGCATTTACTCGATTCTACAGTCGCTATGGCTTACCAGCAAAAATGTTTTCGGATAATGCTACAAACTTCCGAGCCACAGCTAAACATCTTAGAGAAGTGTATACGCAATTCAACTCTTCCGTGCACAACGATGAGGTAGCCGACTTTCTGGCCGACAAAGGAGTGGAATGGAATTTTATCCCAGCTCGTTCTCCACATCATGGAGGGTTATGGGAGTCAGCTATTAAGGTTGCTAAGCAGCATTTGTCGAAGATCACCAGCAATTACACCTTTACCTTCGAAGAACTGTCTACATTGCTCGCTCAAGTTGCTGCAACAATGAACTCAAGGCCCCTCACACCGATCTCCAATAGCCCTATAGATCCACAACCTCTCACTCCTGCTCATCTACTTATTGGTCGTGCACTCACCATTGTTCCAGAAGTCAACTTACTGGAGCGAAAACTATCCTCGTTGTCACGCTGGCAATTTGTTCAGCGTCTCTCGCAAGAATTTCGTACTCGATGGCAGACTGAATACGTACGTTCTATGCAGCGAATGTCGAAGTGGCAACGTGCATCACATAATGTTTCGGTCGGCGACTTTGTTCTGCTAGCTGACGACAATTCAAAGCCAAAGCTATGGCCTACGGGTACGGAATCGTCGAAACTTTCCCGGGAGCGGATGGATTAACCAGAGTGGTATCAGTTCGCATAGCATCTGGCACTACTAGGCGTGATGTCCGGAAGGTTCGGCCCATCCCGCTGGATCAGGATGAATATGTTCCAAGAAGACGTCGATCAGAAATTTCCGGAGGAAATTTGGTGGGGTCTTCTTTTTCTTGTTGTTCTTCTTTTTGACTTTAAATCTATCGTTGACACATGTCATGTGTCTTCATCAGTCAGTCGACCATCGGTATTAAGAATAATTTCCACTACATCGTTGTGTCCAAGAAGTGTGGCATCAAATATGTTGCATAAAGTTTGGTGTTGAGTTAAGCGAATATAGATTCAAATGAAATGCTTAAATAACCAATAAAACGTTAATAAACATTATCAAAATAGGATTTTATGACCAACTGAAATGATGAGACGAAGTTTTCGTCTTTTAAAAGTAAGTTATTTAACTTCTCGTGGTTCAGAAAAGGAAACGACTTATAATGCTACTTTAAGCAATCATACCATTGATTTTTTTGTAGCTTCTGAATTATTCTAATTCTTTGTTCCAAAGGATTGAAACTTTTGTTGAAGGCGTACGGGGCATTGTTGTTTTACTTGTAATGCCAGTCAAGCATTCTCAAGGAACAAAGAAGCAGCGTTTATAATAATTTAATATTAAATTTATTAATATTGAATTATGTCAAATTCAGTAGTTTTGAATTATAGTCAAATCAGGTAAACTTAAACAAAGAAAATCCACTTTCAAACTACTACTGTTGCCAAGATGTCTGCTTAGGTTAATATCATAGAAGAATATAACGTGTTAAGAATGGATTCATAATTATTTTAGCCGGTAGTGTATTTGGTTTGTCCGCCAACAAAATTTGGCAATACAAAATAAGGTTTAAAAATTTCACTCATTCCCCCATAGTTTGAGCATTACAACCTGTAACGATTTATCATTCTTCAAATGAATTTAATATCTGATTCTCCCAAATGCAAACATAATTTTACACAAATTTTCCTTTCTCATAATCTGAAGCAATGCTCGATTCTTGAGGATTAATTGAAGGGCGTTTATATTTTGCGTTGTGGAACAGAATATTGATCCATAAACCTGAGAGCGTTTAAAAAAAACCTATTCCAACACGATTTTCAGATCATTTTGCTTCTCTATATTTTGATCATTAATATTTGGTTGATAACGTTATCCATTAAAAAAAAGTTATCCTTGCATTCTTTTTAATATCGGTATCATCTCACTTTGTTGCAACGCGATTGACAATATTTGGATGTTGTAAAAAATGCTGTGTGTGAATTTGAAGTACATAAAGGGCGAACACGAAATTATTGCGACACCGAAAATGTCATGCCAATTTTCTTATAATGTTTAGAATCAAACCAAAATTTTAGGGTAGTTTTATACATATATCTACTTCAAAAATCAAAAGAAAAGTTAATCGATGGAGCCTTGAGTGTAAAATTGAACGCATTTTTGCTTGATGCCCTCCATCAAAGTCTTTACAGTGTCATCCGGTACCAGTTTCTCAGTTTTTTTTTTTTCCATTTTCTTAACATGTCCTTCTCGTCTTTGACTGTCTTCTTGCTCTTCCGAAGCTCCCGCTTCATCATTGCCCAGTACTGCTCCACCGGGCGCAGCTCCGGACAGTTTGGCGGATTCATGTCCTTTGGAACAAAATGGACAGAATTGGCCTCATACCACTCCAGGACACGTTTAGAATAGTGGCATGATGCCAAATCTGGCCAAAATAGCGGAGCTTCGTCGTGCTGCTGCAAGAACGGCAAAAGGCGCTTCTCGAGGCACTCAGATTTCTAGATCTCGCCATTTACTGTGCCCTTTGTCACGAAAGGCTCACTCCTCAGTCCGCAAGAGCAGATGGCCTGCCAAATGAGATATTTGGAGGCGAACTTCGACATTTTCTTCTTCTTAAATTTGTCGTCCACATAGAACTTGCTCTTGCCGGTGAAACACTCCAACCCCGGAATTTGCTTAAAATCGGCTTTTATATACGTTTCTTCGTCCATCACACAGCAGCCATATTTTGTCAGCATCTTCTCGTAGAGCTTCCGTGCCCGAGTTTTAGCCGTCGATTGTTGCCGCTCATCGCGGTTTGGGAAGTTCTGTACCTTGTATGTATGTAGTCCAGCTCTCTTCTTTGCATTCTGGACGTAGCTCTGCGACATGCCGATCTTTTTAGCCAAATCACGGCTTGAGACGTTGGGATTTGCTTTAATCTTCCGCTTCACCTTTCCCTCCGTCTTTCTGTTCTCCGGTCCCGGTTTTCTTCCAGCTCCTTTGCCGTGGTCCAACGTCAACCGCTCCTTGAACCGCTTCAACACTCTGGAGACGGTTGAATGGTGAATGTTCAACATTTTTCCCAACTGCCGGTGCGACAGGTCAGGAAATTCCAGGTGTTTGGAAAGAATTTGTTCGCGTTGGTTCACCTCCATTTTCGTTGAACCGAAAAACACGACTTCGAGTTTGACAGCATGTAAACAATACACATCGATGAGAAAGTGTGCAAAATTTGTTTGATTTTTACCCAATGGTAAAAAAGTTATGCCCTGTTTAATGTGTCGCAATAATTTCGTGTTCGCCCTTTAGCCAAACAAAACCATCCCTAATTTGTTTCAAGAGAGATGTTTTTGGTCTATTGGAACAAGTTGTGCTACTTGGGAACATAGTTATTCGGTATTTGCATAAAATTTTCGAACTTTGCGCTTAACTCCGTCCATTACGGTTTGTACAAACTCTTCAGAAATCGTAGAAGCCGTCTTTGTCAATATTTGCTGGAAATGTCTTTGATTGGTTGCTTCTTTCCATAAAGCTTCCGCTTCATCAGAGCCCAATATCTCTCGATTGGTCGTTGCTCTAGGCAATTTGGCGGGTTTGAGGGTTTTGGAACAATTTTCACTTGATTTGCTTGGTACCACTCCATCACAGTTTTAGCATAGTGACATGATGCCAAATCGGGCCAGAACAAAGGTTTTTGATGAAGGGTAGCAATCGCTTCTGCCGACACTCTTTCTCATAGATCTCCTTGTTGATTTTGCCTGTAGTGACGAAAGATTTACTCTTTTTGCCACACGTGCAAATTGCCTGCCACATAAGGTATTTTTTGTGAAATTTCGATGCCTTCTTCATTCTGAAATGCTCAGCTTTAGCATTTCTGGCCATTGCAGAATAAAAAGCCAGCCCTGGAAGCTGATTGAAATCCTCCAGGACATAAGTTTTATAGTTCATAACAACGCATGAAAACTTCGTCAAATATTCGCAGTACAAAAGTTGACCCCATGATTTTGCTGCCAAGTTCTGTTTGTCGTTGCGATTTGGAACCGTTTTTACTTCATAAGACTTAAGTCCTAAACGTCGTTTTGATTTTTGACTTGAGACAAAAATAACTTCTTACACTTTTTTAACTTCAAAATTATAAATTTTATCAACATAAAGTTTTGGTCACATAAGGTCTATACATTGGTCAAAGTATTGTCAAATTTTCAGCCAAAAATATTGATAATTGTAAAAGTTATATAAAGTTGAACAACGCGTTTATTGGAAGCAATCCAATGGGGATGTACCTTGTAGTTTTCCTTTTTTGGCCTACAGCGGTACCACTGTGTGTTGTGAGACTCTACCCTGCACACGATCCGCTCAATTGACGCATTAATCGAGCGAATTGAGCGTCGTCGTCGTCGTCGTCGATCAAAGGGCCGTTGTTTGTTGTTAGAATCTTGGAGGCGACTCTGTGTAAATAAACCGAAGAACAGTAGACTTTGTTTGCGGAAGGTGGATCGAAAGTTTGGCTTGCTGTGCGCTCGAGAACACGAAAAGGAAATTGGTTGCCATTTGTTTTTTTTCGGAAGCCTACTACGAACTGGCTGGCTGGCTCTACAAGTGTCAGCAGACAGACATTTATTTATTTGCTTCTTTCGTCAATTTAAACTAATTTAACGACATGAAATAATGTCGCATCGAATGTGGACCACACGAGGGAAACTGCATCGCATTGGACAGCGAGGGTTGGAAGATTCCAAACATCGTACGGAATTGATTCATGCGGGACGATTCTTGCCAACGTCCGTGTTAATCCGTGTTAAGACGAATGATGGCAATTTCTATTTGTTGAGATCGGCCGCATCCATCCACCCATATGAACGCACACTGTTATTATTATTATTGCATGATGGATCTGATGGCTCGGCATGATGGCACTGTGCTGTGGAAAATTATTATTATTATTGCAACAATACGATCTGTGGGAAGCGTTGACGTTCGCTCCGAAGGGGGACGCGAAATTTGACATTTGATTTATGCTCCAATGCGGGATCCGCACTTATGATTCATCAATATCAATTGGGCATGTTCTTGGAATAGCGCTTCAATTGAGTCTAAAAATACGTTCAACCATTAGAAAACGCTCAAAACATTTAATTGCCGCTGTTGCAAGCGGAGAATCACTAGGAAGGATCAAGGAAGAAGAACAAGGAAAACATTTTCAAATCCTAAACTCACAAAAAGATTTATCCAGCGACCCTTATTCGATTTCAACCATCACTTTTTATGATTTCTCCGATCCTGTTCTCTTCGACAGCCACCCGCTTGCCTAATTTGAATTCATATTTCTAAAGTAAATATCCTTACACTTGCGTCGGTTTGCTTTCGCAGCTAGGGTGGTTCTCACCGATGAATTCTTCCGGATGATCATAGAAGGAAACGGCCCACCCCGGGCTAGCGCAAACCGAGTAGGTTTCGGCTATCAAGTGTTTTGTCTGATTTTCTTTTACTGCATCCTTCTACGGGTCCTATTACCAATCGCGGTGAGGGTCGAATAGAGGAGATGGAAAAAAATAAGAGGGACCTTCTCGGAGGTTTTTTTTTTATCTGATTTATGCTTCTTTTTTCTTGCTGCAAAGTTCCCTACTTGATGGAATCCCTAGAGCCTTGATTGGATTTTTGTGCTCAGCGATGTTTTTTTTTTATTTTGTTGGAATAGAACACTTGTTTCAATTACGTTTCAGATCGTTATAATAAAACACCATTGTTTTCGGGCATAGAACATCTCTAATCTTGTGGCATATGACCGTAAGGATTTATTCCGTTAATATAGTTGGATTCTGCATTTTAACGAATCAAAGTTTTATTTAGTTAAGCCCAGTATCGACCTAAAAAGTAAAGAGGCAACGGAATTTTGTTCAATATTAGCAAACGGAATTTTGACAATTGATCGGCATGGAACGAAATGTCACCATCACATGCGGAATAATCGAGCGGAATATTTTTCCGAAAATTAATGTGAAAGCTCCCATTAGTTTGCGTGGAAACCGATTCTTTACTTTTCCGTTCCGGTAAACGGAATTTAACATGAGTTTGGTATAGAAAAAGAAATTTCTTTCGAACTCGATACCGACCTACTAAAAAGGAAACTACACTCAAAAAAACCGACACGTTGTTTTCACGTGAAATTTCACGTAACTTCCACCTGAACACGTAACCAAATTTTCTTCAGTAAAATCAGGTAAACATTACGTTCCAGTGAATTGTACGTGAAAAATCAAGTAACATTTATGTGATTTTCACGTAGAATGTGAATTTACGTGGAAATCACGTAGCTCTTACGTGAATTCCACGTGTTTATCGATTTTTTTGAGTGTACTGAAAAGGGCACAATTCTAGACAAAATAGTCAGAAGGTCGAAAGTAACATTTGTAAACAATGACCTCTAGCATATTTTTCTGGGATGTGCTCGCTCCAACAACCAAAATAGCTCCAGAAACAGATAGAGGGAGCTATTACCTTCCCATCGGTAGTCGACATAGGTGTTAGCAACCTGGGATTTCCAGGAAATTTACGTTTTAAGTCATTGTTTACAATTGTTCCTTTCGACCTTTTGACGATTTTGTCTAGAACTGAGCAAGGCTTTGTACAAGAGTATTTCCAGGCGAAATGACCTACCGACCAACTGCGATGGTCTCCGATTTAATTGAAAATTTGTACACACGTTTTACCCACGAAAGTAAGTTTTTTCCACTGATGCAAAATATTATTGAACCCAAGAGTCCGTTTTAAAAAGGGCGTAAGCATTAGCACGTCAAAGAATAATTTATAGCTCGAAAACCTTTGGTTGTTCTAAAAACCTGCCGTATAACAAGTTGTGGTTTGCAAATTTTTGCCGAAACGCGAATTGCAAAAAACTTGCAGACACTTTGCAAGTAAAATGCTAGCAGTGATCTGGCACCTATTTTATGTCAAACATTGCTGTCAAATTGACAATTTGTTTCCGATATCGATTCTGCCAATGTAAGTCATTTGTTTTGAATCCTAGACGGTTTGAGCAGTTTAGTGGAATGCCTGTATCTAGAAATTAGAAGATAAATTAGTATTTATTATTTATTAGAATTAAATGGAGAATACTAATTTTTCTTCTAATTTCTAGTTGCATTAGTTTTGATTGTGCTACAGTATCTTGTGCAAACATCGTTTTTAACATATTTTCGAGTTTCAGCCGCTGAGCATCTGTTTTTGTCGCAAGAATTTATTTCATTCCAGCTAGCATAAAGGGCGATACGGTCAAAATTTGGTCAATATCAACTTGACGTATTTCTTTCAATTTTGCATTTAAAAAACCTGAAGGTGTGTGTGTGTGTAGAATGTTGCTCCTATTTTGATTTTGGAATTCACTCTTCAGTTGTCAAAATGCCGTCCAAGCAAGAAGAGCAGCGTATCAAAATTTTGCTCGGGCATCGCGAAAATCCGAGCTACTCGCACGCAAAGGTGGCAAAATCGCTAAAAGTTGCCAAATCAACCGTTACAAATGTAATTAAAGTGTTTGGGGAACGTTTGTCGACAGCCAGGAAGTCTGGATCGGGGGGAAATCGAAAACCGGAAGCCACTGAGACGACAAAGAGAGTTGCCGGTAGTTTCAAGCGAAACCCTAACCTATCTTTCCGAGATGCCACAAATAAGCTGGGTGTATCGTCTACAACCGTGCATCGAGCCAAAAAACGAGCCGGACTATCGACTTACAAGAAGGTAGTGCCTCCAAATCGCGATGATAACCAAAATACGACGGCCAAAGCGCGATCCCGGAGGCTGTACACGACGATGCTGACGAAGTTTGACTGCGTGGTAATGGACGACGAAACCTACGTCAAAGCCGACTACAAGCAGCTCCCGGGACAGGAGTTTTATACGGCGAAAGGAAGGGGAAAGGTAGCAGATATTTTCAAGCACACGAAACTGTCAAAGTTCGCAAAGAAATATCTGGTTTGGCAAGCCATCTGTACCTGTGGCTTGAAAAGCAGCATTTTCATAGCTTCCGGGACTGTCAACCAAGAAATTTACGTGAAAGAGTGTTTGAATACACGTCTGCTGCCTTTTCTGAAGAAACACGGTTGTTCCGTACTGTTTTGGCCGGATTTGGCATCTTGCCATTACGGTAAAAAGGCCATGGAGTGGTACGCCGCCAACAACGTGCAGGTGGTTCCCAAGGACAAGAACCCTCCCAACACGCCAGAGCTCCGCCCAATTGAGAAATACTGGGCTATTGTCAAGCGGAACTCAAAGAAGACCAAAAAACTGCTAAGGACGAGCAGCAGTTCAAGGCAAACTGGCTTTCTGCGGCGAAGAAGGTGGACAAGGTGGCTGTACAAAATCTGATGGCAGGGGTCAAGCGTAAGGCCCGGCAATTCGGATTTGGAAAAGCGGAAGCCTAACTGAATATTTTTCCTGAATTTTATACTAATTGAACTTGAAAAAGAAATTTAATTTGATTTTTTAAATAAACGATTTCACCGATTTACACGCGTTTTCCCTTGACCAAATTTTGACCGTATCACCCTTTACGTTTGTAAGTAAGTTTTTGTTAATGGGGAATATCGATAGTAGAAATATTACCATTTGTTTTCAGGGCAATGTCAGAGAAACAAGCAAACCGAATCAGTCTTCTGGTGGACCAGGTTGAACGGCGACATGCGTCGGAAAACACTAAATATCACGCGTTATATGGATACTACATTTTACAAAAGCCAGTAGCAGAACGAGCAATGCTGCACGGAAAACATTCTTTGACCCTCTACAAGTGGATCCATGAATTCGAAGTAAAGAGCAGCTGCAGTCGCTTTCCATATGACAAATTTAGAAAGTTCGGAGAAAATGAGGTTGAATGGCTGCGGCAAATATATGTCACTGATCCAACATTATACCTTGACGAGGCTCGGTATAGATTCCAACAGCATTTCTCAAAGGAGATAAGCAAATCTTCCATTTGTCGCATACTACAAAAAATAGGATTTTCACGGAAGGTGCTGGAAAAACGTGCGGTACAGATAAAAAACACTGAAATCATGTTTTATTCTCGCCGAACATCAACCCCTGAAGTGGGATACATTCAATATTCTCTTTTTGGATGAAGTATCATTTTACAACCGTGACATGGATCGCACCATAGGCTATGGTCCAATTGGAAAAAGAATCGTCACACGAGGTAGCCATGTTCGACAGACGCGGATTTCACTATTTTGTTTCATGGGAGTTGGTGGATTGCTAGAAACAATTTCAACAGACGGAACTTTTTCCAGAAAAAAGTTTTTCGAAGCATGTAGAAAATTTGCGTTAAGCGGCCAGGTGAATCAATATCCTGGCAAAAATTATACATGGATTCTCGACGGTGCTAGAATTCATGTCGACCCTATTATGGTGCGATATTTCCGGTCATTGGGAATAATATTCGTTTTTCTTCCTGGTTACTGTCCGCACATGAACCCAATAGAAATTTTATTTGGTCTGGTAAAGCAAATGTTCAAGCGCTACTACATCAGCATGGATTATAATGGTCTTCGAATATTTGTTCTTGAAGTTTTGATGAAGTTCCAAAATTTTGTAGCCCTCAAGTTTTTCAAAAAAAAAAACGCTTACTATCCCGGGGGACGATTTGATCCAAAACTTGAGCCAAACCAATTTCCGGTTTCCTCGGCTTCAATAAACAGGTTTTTCAAATGCTCTGGTGGCGATCCACTTACTAACTCATCTCTCAGATGTGCAGGAGAGCTTTGAATATGATTTGCCCACAAAACAAAACTGGCATCCAAAGGCTTCACAAATCGATTTTTAGTTTCTGACTTCAGTTTTGACACTAGTTTCATCAGGCTTTGATTAGCATCTGCACCGGATCTGTTTTTCAATCCACCAGCGCGTTTTCCTAGCGCCAACATCTCTTTTGCCCGGTCATAGTCTTTTGCACTGATTAGTGAATCGGAATAAACTAGGACGGACATTTTGACCGTGAGCCCGTTCAAACTATGTAAAAAGTCATCCCTAAGATCCGAAAGTCGCACGATACTCCGTTCGTGCTGTAGCAGGAAAAACTTTTTTATGTCCTCCCAAGAGGGTCTGTTACGGGACTCCATTCCACTCGCTCTTCGGCACGTTGATACAAAATTTCTCGCCTGAGAAACGAACTATACCCCATCCACAACTGTTGCTCGAATTGACCCTTGTCGTTCACTTGGACGTGAAGAATGTTTAAGAGTTTATCCTTCTTTTGCACCTTAAATTCACGTTCGTGAGCTTCCATGCAGAAATCGAAAATATGTGCTTCGTCTTTTTCCATTTCGCCAGCTGAAAAATCGTTTGTTGATGATTTAGCATCGGAATCTATCGCTTCATCCAGATACTTCATATCCTCGAAATTACGGTTGTTGTCGTTTTCTCCGATTCCTGCATCGGAACCAGCTCGATTCTCAAAGCTGTTGTTGGCCATTTCGAAATGCACAACTGCAAATAAATTTGGTTCACATTTGTTGCAATTAGATTATTTAAAAAAGTGTAAAAGCTGACCGTAATCGTTTGAACATTGTAACGAGGAGGTTCCAACCTTGCAACAGGAAAACTTATACTGGATGGTTTTGTGTTTGTTTACCAGGTGCTGTCAGAACTGTTCAGCTTTAGTGCTAATGCAGTGATGCCGAGTTTTCGGAAAAAGTTAAAACAATACATCTTTAAAAAAATATATACAGTTTTTCATCACGATATTCGTGGAACTTTCCCAAATCTGCGAATAAATACTAAAACTTTTACCAATATTGAATGGAATGTATGAAATTTTTGGAAGATGGAAATAGTGCATTAATCAAAGTATTGATATTACTTCATAATAAGTAATAAGTATCTTTGCAGATCGGACGCTGGATGCAATATCTTTTGGCGTTCCCAAACAGTTTCTTTCACATTTCATGTTTTTTTTACGTTCCCCTGCAAACAGCAATATGATTGAAGGTTGTAAAAAATATACACACTAAAAAAAAAATATTGAAACGTCAGAAAAAAAAGTATCTCGAACACCAAGTTTTGGTGTATTTCTAAAAACTTTGATATTTGCAAGAATTAACGTTTTAGGATGCTATAATCTGATTTTTGAAGTATTTTAAAAATTGTCAGCGCCTAATAATAGTCTTCGTAAGAGCATCCGTTGTCGAGATATTCCCGATTTAATTTTATCATACTCGCATACATTACATACATACATACATTTATTTGTTCAACATGACATTTAGGATAAGACATAATCAACAATAGTACGCCACAATATTCGGTTTGCGACTGCCGCTCTCCAACCTCGGTCACGCCCAATGCTCGCCAGATCACGCTCCACCTGGTTCGCCCATCGTGCTCTCTGCGCTTCACGCCTTCTTGTGCCTACCAGACCAGTTGCGAACACCAACTTTGCAGGGTTGTTGCCCGGCATTCTTGCAACATGCCCTGCCCACCGTATCCTTCCGGCTTTGGCCACCTTCTGGATGCTGGGTTCACAGTAGAGTGCAGCAAGCTCGTGGTTCATCCATCTCCGCCACACACCGTTCTCATGCACACCGCCGAAGATCGTCCTTAGCACGCGTCGCTCGAAAACTCCGAGTGCTTGCAGGTCCTCCTCGAGCATGAGCCATGTCTCGTGTCCGTAGAGGACCACCGGTCTTATTAGCGTTTTGTACATGGCCGTCAGTAAGTATCCGAGGTAGACAAATTCCTCCACCACCTCAAAGGTATCCCCGTCTATCGTGGCATTACTTCCTAGGTGGATCCGGACGGGTTCGGTTCCGCCTACCAGCATGTACTTTAATTTCGACGCATTCGCCACCAGTCCGACCTTTGCTGCTTCGCGTTTCAGGCGGGTGTGCCACCGTTTCAAATGTTCTTGCGATAATGTCTATATCGTCCGCAAAGCACACAAATTGACCAGATTTCGTGAAAATCGTACCCCGGATGTTGAGCTCGGCTCGCCGCGTTACACCTTCCAGAGCGATGTTGAATAGTAGACATGAGAGTCCGTTAGCTTGACGCTAGTCAGCTAGTCCCCGAGGAGATTCGAATGAACTGGATAGTTCACTCGAAACCCTTACGCAGTTTTGCACACCTTCCATCGTTGCTTTGATGAGTCTGGTCAGCTTCTCAGGAAAGCCGTCCATAATTTTCCATAGCTCTGTGCGGTCGATACTGTCGTATGCCGCCTTGAATTCGATGAACAGGTGATGCGTTGGGACCTGATATTCACGGCATTCTTGGAGGATTTGCCTTACGGTGAAGATCTGGTCCGTTGTCGATCGGACGTCAATGAGGTCGGCTTGATAACTTCCCACGAACTGATTCGTTTTAGGTAATAGACGACGGAATATGATCTGGGATAGCACTTTATAGGTGACATTCAGAATTGTGATCGCTCTGAAGTTCTCACATTCCAAATGATCGCCTTTTTATGTATGGGGCAGATAGCCCCTTCCTTCCACTCCTCCGGCAGCTGTTAGGTTTCCCAGATCCTGGCTATCATCCGTTGCAAGCAGGTGGCCAACTTTTCTGGGCTCATCTTGATGAGTTCAGCTGCGATACCATCTTTACCAGCTGCTTTGTTGGTTTTGAGCTGGTGGATGGCAACCTTAACTTCCCTCAGAGTGGGAGTTGGATCATTTCCTTCTTCTGCTGCACTGACGTAGTCGTTTCCTCCGTTGCCTTGGTCTCCCATGCCAACATTCTCCACACCATTCAGGTGCTCATCGAAGTGCTGCTTCCATCTTTCGATCACCTCACGTCCATCCGTCAGGAGGCTCCCATCTTTATCCCTGCAGATTTCGGCTCGCGGCACGAAGCCGTTGCGGGATGAGTTGAGCTTGTTGTAGAAATTCCGTGTTTCTTGAGAACGGCACAACAGTTTCATTTCCTCGCACTCCACTTTTTCCAGGCGGCATTTTTTCTCCCGAAAGACGCGGGTCTGCTGTTTCTGCTTCTGCTCATAACGTTCCACGTTCTGCCGGGTTCCTTGCTGCAGCATTACCGCCCGCTCTGAAGTAGAAGAATCGGCCCTTGACCCTCAACCTGCACATTCTTTCGTCGACCGGCCAACAACCGATCACGCGTCTCTGCGTACCGCCCATCACGATGAAAGCTGATCCCAGCTCGCGTGTGTTGCCGCGGCTCTGGTAGATAGTATGATTACCTCTAAACGTCCGCACCATGGATCCTGTCCAACACACCTCCTGCAGCGCTACGATGCCGAACCCGCGGTCCTTCAGTAGGTCGGCGAGTATGCGGGTACTCCCAATAAAGTTCAGAGATCGGCAGTTCATCGTACCGAGTTTTCAATCGTAAGTCCTTTTGTTCGCTGGGGTCGTTGCCGTTGGTCTCGGTTCGTATTATTCTGTTGCTGATTTTCCGTTGAAATTCTTTTTTACTGCTGGCTCGCAGGGCCGGACACCAACCCCCTACTTTCCGGAGGACCATAGTGCACAGTGGAGCTTTCCTCACTCGGACGTCAATCAGTCGCCCCTAACATGGGGGACAGACGCTGTTGTGAACCGCTCCTCCTGGACCCCCCCCCTGGACCCCCTCCCTTCCCTGTCAGCCTACGACCAAAGTTTCCGCCGGGGTAGGTTACCCGATCTTCCCTAAGGTTACTCGCAGCCCAGCCGGCACCGCGGGGAGGTAGGGATAGGAATTACTGAACAAGAGGCTAAGGACCACTAAATAGGGTCTATTTTAAACCTGCATGTACGTGAAGTACCAGTGGTACGCATTGTTCAGTCATTTACCAACCTATCATATTCGCATAATATTCAAAAATACCACCATTTCGTTAATCATTCGCGTTTCTCCAGTAACCACAAAACGCTTTTCTAAATGTTTGGTAAGCCAACTCTCTCTTTGAGAGCAGGACGATTGGATGAACGGTTCAGTAGGTATGGGGTAAAATGGTTCAAACAGTATTTTTAAAATTTTCGTATAAAATACGCCTATTTTGCTTCTTATTGTATACTTAATACATTGTGTGTAAGAACTTGAAGCTCTAACGTCAGTTTTAGAACAAACTACAAGGATGGAGAGATCTGAAGTGAAGAAAGTGTCTCTAAGGACAACTTTTAAAGCATCCTAGAGGGTTTGAGCTGTTTAGTGAAATACCTGTAATGGCCTGTTCATAAACCACGTAGACTCATGTTTGAACATCTCAACCCCCCCCCCCCCCTTCGTAGACTTTCCTCCATACATTTTTTTAATTTTTGTATGGAGCGTAGACTTTTATCAAACCCCCCCTCCCCCCAGAAAAGTCTACGTGGTTTATGAATAGCCCCTAACTAGAAATGAGAAGAAAAATTAGTATTTTCCATTTAATTCCAACTACCTTTGCTTATCTTGACAGATACGCGTAAGTAGAGTTATTAGTACGAGACACTGAAGAAGTCTGCACATTGTAGACGAAATACGCGTATCTGTCAAGATAGGCAAAGGTAGTTGGAATTCATTTTTAAAATCTCAACTTATTGCTAAAATAAACGTGTTTCGATGTTGCAGTATATTTCCAGCCAAAGATACGGCCGTTTCATAAATTATTCACGGTTCTGGAGCATCATAAAAAGACCTTTTTCGAAATATGCGTTTAGTTTTCCACAACTCACTCTAGGCTAGCAAGACGATTCTATAAACAGCATAAGAAATAGGGGAAAATGATTGAACTCTTCATATATTTTAGTTTACTTTCCAATTAAAGTATTTCCAATTTAAATTTCCAATCGGTCGAAAACCGAAAACGGAATACCCAGAGAAGGCGCGGACGATAAGGCAGTACTTTAAGAATAACCCGAACCTTTCCACCCGAGACGTGGCCAAAAAGGTCAATTCGTCGAAGTGGTTCGTCCAGCAGACCATGAAGCGGGCTGGGCTACGTGTTTTTAAGGTCAGGAAGGCGCCAAACCGGACTGACAAGCAAAACACGGTGGCCAAATTGCATGCGCGGAAGCTGTACCATGAGTGGCTGGTCAAGTCAGGCTGTCTCGTCATGTACGACGAGACATATATCAAGGCAGACACCAAACAAATCCCCAGCCTCGATTTTTTTGTCGGTACGTTCCGCATGGAGATTCCGGAAAAGTTCCGGAAGAGAAAGATGGACAAAGTTGCGAAGAAGTACCTGTTGTGGCAGGCGATCTGCGAGTGCGGACGGTACAGCAAGCCGTTCGTTACAACCGGCACCATAAACGGGCAGATTTATCGAGAGTAATGATTGCTGCCCTTCCTCCGCTCTCACCGTGGTCCCACGCTGTTCTGGCCGGATCTCGCTTCGTACCAATTCATTACGCCAAGCCTGAACCCGCCACATACACCAGAACTTCGTCCGATCGAAAAGTTTTGGGCGATAATGAAGAAGAAGTTGAAGAAAAGCGGACAAACATTCAAAACCGATGAAGCTTTGAAGAAAAACTGGGAGAAATTGTGTAAGGAAGCTGGACAAAGCTTCGCCCAAGATCTCATGAGCAGTGTTAAGAGAAATGTACGAGCATTTAGCTTGGGGGAGGAAATTCAATGAATAAATTATTTTATAACATAGCCAATATATAGTTATTTAATCCCTATATCCAATCTAAAATGAATTTTTGGTGATCATTTTTGTGTGTCACATTTTTTCCGAGTCCAGTCTTTAAAGGGCGATACGGTCAAAATTTGGTCAATATCAACTTGACGTATTTCTTTCAATTTTGCATTTAAAAAACCTGAACACCCCTCATTTTGAAGGTGTGTGTGTGTGTAGAATGTTGCTCCTATTTTGATTTTGGAATTCACTCTTCAGTTGTCAAAATGCCGTCCAAGCAAGAAGAGCAGCGTATCAAAATTTTGCTCGCGCATCGCGAAAATCCGAGCTACTCGCACGCAAAGGTGGCAAAATCGCTAAAAGTTGCCAAATCAACCGTTACAAATGTAATTAAAGTGTTTGGGGAACGTTTGTCGACAGCCAGGAAGTCTGGATCGGGGGGAAATCGAAAACCGGAAGCCGCTGAGACGACAAAGAGAGTTGCCGGTAGTTTCAAGCGAAACCCTAACCTATCTCTCCGAGATGCCGCAAATAAGCTGGGTGTATCGTCTACAACCGTGCATCGAGCCAAAAACCGAGCCGGACTATCGACTTACAAGAAAGTAGTGACTCCAAATCGCGATGATAAACAAAATACGACGGCCAAAGCGCGATCCCGGAGGCTGTACACGACGATGCTGACGAAGTTTGACTGCGTGGTAATGGACGACGAAACCTACGTCAAAGCCGACTACAAGCAGCTCCCGGGACAGGAGTTTTATACGGCGAAAGGAAGGGGAAAGGTAGCAGATATTTTCAAGCACACGAAACTGTCAAAGTTCGCAAAGAAATATCTGGTTTGGCAAGCCATCTGTACCTGTGACTTGAAAAGCAGCATTTTCATAGCTTCCGGGACTGTCAACCAAGAAATTTACGTGAAAGAGTGTTTGAATAAACGTCTGCTGCCTATCCTGAAGAAACACGGTTGTTCCGTACTGTTTTGGCCGGATTTGGCATCTTGCCATTACGGTAAAAAGGCCATGGAGTGGTACGCCGCCAACAACGTGCAGGTGGTTCCCAAGGACAAGAACCCTCCCAACACGCCAGAGCTCCGCCCAATTGAGAAATACTGGGCTATTGTCAAGCGGAACCTAAAGAAGACCAAAAAAACTGCTAAGGACGAGCAGCAGTTCAAGGCAAACTGGCTTTCTGCGGCGAAGAAGGTGGACAAGGTGGCTGTACAAAATCTGATGGCAGGGGTCAAGCGTAAGGCCCGGCAATTCGGATTTGGAAAAGCGGAAGCCTAACTGAATATTTTTCCTGAATTTTATACTAATTGAACTTGAAAAAGAAATTTACTTTGATTTTTTAAATAAACGATTTCACCGATTTACACGCGTTTTCCCTTGACCAAATTTTGACCGTATCACCCTTTATTATGCGCATACTACACAAGTACACAGGTATATTGTTTCTACATTTAGATAAGTTTAGAGAAGTTCCCTTTTATTTTACATGTTTATATATACTATGAAGGCTTGATGCTACACAATATGAAAAAACCTTTTGCCTCTATCTGATGATCTGAACGCAGAACAAAAGAGTGATATTTTTGTGTACCAGTAATCATTTTAGTTTGCTGAAAGATATTGCTCCATTCTGTAATTCCCTGTTCATAGTCTTCATAAAAAAACATAACAAAATGACAAATTTATTATACATTTCGAAAAAGTAATACATTATAAATTTTCGAATAAGTTGTTGAAGAATCTAGAAAAATTGATGAAAAGGCCGTATTTTTGAAAATTATTCGAGTATGATAACATCAAATCGCAAATAAAGGGTGTCCACGATGAAATTGCCACACACAAAATTGATTCGCAAAATTCGAGTTTTCATCCGATTGCCATCAAATTTTCAGGGATTGAGATATAACTATTAAACTTCATTTTACCATTTTACTCGTATTTTATTTACAGTCCATACGCAAATGCCCGCACCTTGGCCTTAACCCCGGCCATTAGATTCTGCACAACCTGTGAATCAACCGTTTTTTGCATGTAAACCCATACTTTCTTCAGTTCCTCGACTGTCTTCTCTACCTTAGGTCGTTTAAGAAGGTGCTGCTTCATAATCGCCCAGTACTTCTCGATGGGGCCGAGCTCCGGAGTGTTGGGAGGGTTGAACATTTTCGGCACGAAATTGACCTTATTGTCCGCATACCACTTCAGCACGTCCTTGGAGTAGTGGCATGAGGCCAAATCTGGCCAGAAGATTGTTGGGACGTTGTGGGCCTTCAGGAGAGGAAGCAGCCGCTTCTGGAGGCACTCTTTTATGTACACCTGTCCGTTCATCGTGTCCTGGGTCACGGAAGGTGCACTCCGCTTCCCGCACGTGCAGATGGCTTGCCAATCCAGGAATTTCTTCGCAAATTTGGACATCTTCTGAGTGCGGACATGCTCCGGAACGCTGAACTTATCCTTGGCCGTGAAAAACAGGTTGCCGGGGATCTGTTTGAAGTCGGCTTTCACATATGTTTCGTCGTCCATGATGCAGCATTCAACTTTCGTCAGCATGTTGAGGTACAACTTCCTGGCACGGGTTTTGGCGGACTTGTTCTGCTTCTCGTCGCAATTAGGGGCCTTTTGTACCTTGAACGTTCGAAGCCCAGCCTTAGTTTTGGCCTTCTGTTCAAAACTTTGGCTTAGGTGCAGCTTCTTAGCCACATCCCGAACGGAGGCGTTCGGATTTCGGTTGAAGGCCCCAACTACGCGGTTGTGATTTTTGGTGTTGTACGGAATACTTTTTCCTTCACTTCTGGGCTTCCGATCGGTGGTCAACCGTTCCTCGAACCGCTTAATCACTCGCGACACCGTGGAATTCACGATTCCCAACGTTTTAGCGATGGAACGATGCGAGAGATCCTTGTTCTCGTGATGAATGCGCTAGATTTTATCACGCACGAGCTGTTCTTTCGACTCCATTTCCGCGTTTTGATCACAGGACTTTAAAACTTGCAGGATGTAAATAATGCACTATGAACTAAATCCACCCAAATTTTCATTAAATTCTACCCAACGGTTAAAAAGTTAGAGCAATTTCATAGTGTGGCAATTTCATCGTGGACACCCTTTATCTCGTGAACGGATGCTCTTTATCATTAGGGGCAGAATTGTTTTTACATACTTTAATAAGTAGATTATATAATCAGAACACGTTTATTCCAGCAAATATTAAAATTTGGATAAATGCACCGAATGTTGATGTTTCAGAAACTTTTTTTCCTGACATTTCTCCATCCTGGAGTCTTCGCTGAAATTTGGGTAATAGCTTCAAAATTATACTGTCAAACAATAAAACAAAAATCAAAAAATCGTTTATGAGATATGTAAACATTCATCATAATTGTCGACTTTTTCCGATATTTTTAATTCTCAGTGTATTTTTTTTTACAACCTTCACACATAGGGTAACAGATAGTTTTTTTTTGTACAACCAAAGGTTTTCGATCTAAAAATTATTGATTGAAGTGCTATTCAAGATGCTTACGCCCTTTTTGATACTGAATCTTGAGTCCAAAACTGATTTGCATCAGTGGAAAAAACTTAGTGGGTAAAACGTTTATACAAATTTTCAAATAAATCCGAGACACTCGAAGCTGGTCGGTAGGTCATTTCGCCTGGAAACGCTCACAAGTTAAATTAGAAATGGGTCGATTTAGGATGAAGGAATGCTCCTCTTTCTGGAAGTGAATTTCAGTTCCACTTCCTGGCACGTAGTCCGACAGCAGCA
This sequence comes from Aedes japonicus, assembly GCA_034211315.2. NCBI lineage: Eukaryota > Metazoa > Arthropoda > Insecta > Diptera > Culicidae > Aedes > Aedes japonicus. Next base: position 296,337 of record JASCZW010005269.1, read on the forward strand.
GGTCGTCATCAATTCCGCAATTAGCCCCAACGTTGACGATAACCGGATGAAACACATGTCATTCACGGAGGCTAAATTCAAACTTCGTCTGAAACTCGACGCAATTATCACCTTCACAGTTATTAGCGTGAACTCGCCACCGTCGTCCAGATCCTGCTATTATGACAGCTGGCTCCCGCCACCATTCAGTGGACAAAACTGTCAATGACGAGGCCATATATCTCATACCCATGACGACATATTTTGAAATCCGCGAGCAACGCGAATCCAACATCCATGACCATGGCTAAGGAGAGTGTCCGCATTTCGCAGGTTCCATCGGCTTCTTCATTCATCCATCGGCCGGTCGCGTCGTAGGTTGGTTGAGACGCATTGGCCGCGTCTATCTGTGCACTTGGGGAGAGGAAGAAAAAGAAGACTAAAAACGCATCGTAGCGCAGAGAGGTTTGTTACATCACGCGAAATGTTGCTGGTGAATGCAATGCCCCACCGATTTTTTGAGATGAAAGGGGTGGCCTGGCGAGGGGTTTGCACAGATGTAACAAACATACCGCGCAAGAAAGGGAAATGTGCCACTTTTGGGGTGTTTTTTTTTTCTTTTTTCTGTGTGCCACTTTTCGGTTGCTGTCGAGCAGTGGGTCAAATTTGAGGAATCTTCTTTTGTGTTGAGTGGAAATCCATGACTTTGAAACGGAAAGCTAAGGCAAAGAAGATTCGACTTTCCGCTAACGTCGCCGCTTCACTTTCGACGATTGCTTCATAGACTGCATTGTTGGTGGATGGAGAAAAAAAAAATAACAACTCCAAAAAACGCAATTGTGTATGTATATCGTAGTAGGCTGTGGTAGCGTAATTGGCGTGCCAGTGAGTCGAGTGTGAGCAGAGTTGCCTGGTTACCCACCTGAGTGTTGTGTTTGGTGTAGCTTCCTCATCATGCAAAGGCGGGTGATGTGAGCGGTTAGGTGATTTGAATTGTGCGCGAGGAGTGGCACAATAGAAAGGGTTATCTAGGTTGGAGATGGTTTATGTCACTACGAAAAAGATGGGAAAAACTAGTCAGTTGACGGATGTTCGTCGGTTTTGGTTAGGCTTACATAAGCTCAATACCAAACCATCTGAATACGGTGTGAGCTTTTAGCCAAGAGGAAAGTGGAGAGTATTAACAACAATGAAACCTACGACTTAAAATTGAGTCAGTGCTTCAGAACTCGATTGGTTTCAAGTATATCATAGAGTACCCTATTCTATTCTTTCGTTTCACGGTACTTTAATAAAATCTTCGGGTTCGTTCTAAATTGCTCTGTTGTTTTGATATTAAGATTAATTCAGCTTGGTACCGAGCTTTGGACTGATGCATTGGTGCTTTCTGAGGCAAACAATTAAATTCGGTCTCTTGATTATGAAACTTGCTGAAAAGCTTGCTTTTCCTATCAGCACTGTTCACAGTGTTTTGAAATCATTCGATACTCGTATGACAACAGCTAGGGAGACGGATTTGAGGAGCCACCAGAAGGCTGCAAAAGTGAAACAAATATTACGGCGGAGGCCAGATCTTTCGGTAGGTATTGTTGTTCACAAAATTGAAAGTTCACCAACTTTTAAGCATACTTCAACGACAACGACAACGAGTATCCGTAAGTTAAATCGCGAATAACTAACGATTTTTTCCTGCATTGTAACGGACGATGAAACTTATTAGAAGTCTTAAAACAACTTCCTGGCATGTGAAATGACACTGTCGAACGAAGTAATGACGTTGCAGAGCACTGCAGGACGAAGGAAAGGTTATGGTTTTTCAAATAATATTTTGCTGGGCTGGTCTGTGATCGTGCAAGCTAAAGTTTTATAATAACCAGTACCAAACTGGTATGGAAATTTACTGTGAATAATGCCTGCAAAAATGATTGTTGCGATTTCTACACCTAAAATATAAAAGCAAGATTGTATTGCGATTTCGTATGATTTTGTTTAATTTTTCGCTATGAATCGTCACTAGCTGGGAGGGAGAAACAGATGCAAAAATTATGGTTGTCAATGCAGACCTAATTCAGCTGTCATGAAATGTCACCGCAGACCTAACTAAAAAAAATCAAAAGTGGGGAGTATTGAGATTGATAATTTGCTTGAAAATTGATATTAACCTAAAATTATATTGAAAGTGCTGTACAATATAAATTAAACTCATTGTTTTTTTTAAGAAATGTGAAAACTTAAGACAAACAAGTGGATTACGAATCCTAGAGGGTTTGAGCTGTTTAGTGGGATACTTGTAACTATAATTTAGAAGAAAAAATAGTAATCTCCATTTAATTCCAACTACCTTTGCTTATCTTCGACAGATACGCGTATTTCGTCTACAATGTGCAGACTTCTTCAGTGTCTCGTACTAATAACTCGACTATTAGTACGAGACACTGAAGAAGTCTGCACATTGTAGACGAAATACGCGTATCTGTCGAAGATAAGCAAAGGTAGTTGGAATTAAATGGAGATTACTAATTTTTCTTCCAAAGTGGATTACGGTGTTTTCCAATTTATAGACAGGGGAGACGATGCCGGATTTGTGATACTGTGAGCATAAGTTAGATGAGAATTACGTACGGTGAGATGTTTTGAATATTTAAACACCTGATAAAGCCTTGATAAAAAATAGATTTTGATTCGGTATTTCAGATATTAAAAAATAATACATAACAAACATAACATATGACGACAATTTTGATTTTCTTTTGGAAATGAGAAACAAAACAATGACTTATTTTTATTTCATCAACTTGAACAGATCAATTCAACATACTTCTGCTGTCAAATTTACGCTTTCTGATTTTTCGAATTCTGTCAGATTTCATTCTGAACTGCAAAAATCGGTTGATCAATTTGAATTTGATGTTGTGGCAATTTGGAAGCTTCAATGGGAGGGATTGCAATAATAATCGAGTGACATCAATCTTACTTTTGTCGATGAACGATTTATCGGCAAAATGTTCAGCGATAATTGAATCGAAGCATAACACAAAGTGAAAGATTTTTTCTGAAGGATAGGTGTGGGATTTTCCTTTGCCTTCAGCCATCAATGCTGAGAATCTGCCAAAATTTTTGTCAAAGGTGCCTTGACGACAAAGAGAGCAAGTAGTACTGGTTTTGCTAATGCTCCCAATCATGTAGCCACAAACATGGAATACTGCATTAGCTTCAGCATTACCTATGGCCCAGAGAAGTTGTTTTGCCATAGTAGATACTTCAACCTTTGAGAAATCAAGTAGTTTTCTAGCGCTCAGAGCTGCTTTTGACGAATTTGGTTGCTGCTGATTATCGATGCTTTTCAAGTGATCCACGAAACCTGACTGGTATTCCCGATCGTCCAAACTGTACGAAGAGTTTTTCACTTCCAACATATACTGAGACAGCGTGATGGTTCTGAGGTGACTCTTGAACTGCAGTGGAGTGGGTCTTCGCTGTTTAGACCGAACAACTGAAAACAAAGTTTCCACGCAGTCTTGCGTGAACCGTGAGTGTAGAGATACGGGTAACCAAGATCTGTTAAAATGTTCTTCTGTAATCGGAGGATAGCGTTGGTGGCCATAATGAGTGCGGCTTGCCACGGTTTCCAATGACCATCGGAACCAACCTGAAACACGAAAATGCCATATTTTGTACAGAATACAGTTTGTGTATATTAACCTTGATATCGAACACGAGATGCACCATCATTTCTAAATGATGAATATCGGCATCGTATTTGTCTTTATCTGACGGGTTCAACGCAAACTCGGGAGTTCAGGACGACATAAGGTCAAACCACTGGGACAGATCTTCAATGAACTGTGATGCTATGATCATTTCCGGCTATAACCAACGCAGCTGCCACGGAATGGTTACAGTATTTTGTAGCATTGCTCACCTTCATCTTGTCCACGTTGGAAGTTTTGGATCTTTCAAAATCAACATCCGTGTTGAAATGTTAAAGTGTTAAATGGTTTCGGTTGACTTCATTGGTAGTCAAGCCCTTTTTCTTCACATACCAATCGGGAAAACTAATAACAGCGTTCGAGATCCACCCGTTCACGGCATTCTTAAAGACATGCACGGGATCTGGGATAAACTCCAATCTACGGTCCGCTTCAGCCGGATGTTCGATCGACAGATCGTTATGAATTGTATTTTTCTCGTACTTACGCCATAGTCACTCCACATTGCCTTATTGGAGGCTCCACAATCAGAAGTAACGAAGTGTAGTTTTAGACCAATTCCTCTGCCTTCGATATTATTTCATCAACAACGGAATTGAGGTAGCCCTTAGGAATTGATTTTCCGGTGAATTCGTAAGCGACAATTTGCTTCCAACGAACATGAACTCCAGCCAACATGAACACCAAAGAATGTGTAGCCACTTCGTCGCTTGGCCGTAAAGTTGTTGCCCCGAAATACTGTTGATTGTTTGTGCAATACTCCATAGCTTCGTAGATGCTCATCTCGTCTTACGTCAATCCACAGTCCAGCTCTTTTCCACTCATCGAATTAACTTTGTGTTTCAATAATTCAAAAACTTCGTGCAAGATTCCTGAATTTTTTTGACAACATGAGTCCAATCAAATAATGTAAATGAACGGGTGATTGTCTGGAAATTTGAGCTATTCGGTTTTCATGTAAAATAACCAATAAGTCGTAAGAAATCGCGACTATAAAGATAAAAAGAACGCATTGAGTTCCTCGTGTGCGCAAAATAATTTCACTATTTATTTTATTTGTCTGGTCAAATAAAGTTTCTACAATAAATCATTTACGATCCCTGTTGGATTATCTTACATATTTTCTACTCAAGGTTTTCATATCACAATATAATAGATACTTTTAAAGTGACTACACAGCAAAATTTATTTTGTGATTTTACATTCATTTAGATGCACATCATCGAGGTAGAAAAAGTTATGTACCGTAACCTGGGGTATCTTTGATCTGCGGGGTAACTTTGATCAGATTGAGCCTAGCTGTATGAGCTTGAAAGAGTTTTTGTGAATACAGTTTGTATGTAATGATTATTGTTTCCAAATCTACAATTATTCTACTCTCAAATACTGTAGAGTTATGATTGGGAAACTAGGAGAATTTAAAATTAACACTTCATTTAATCACCTTTAAAAAAAAAAAACTTCGAAACACTTTTTCAAATTTTGCTAGTAAACGCGAGCAAATTCCTTTAATTCTACTATGAGCTTATCTTTTGACAGATAGGCCTATTTCGTCTGCTACTTACAGACTTTTTCAGTGTCGAGTGCTCGACTTGAAGGAAACATCACTGTAGGTCTAGTATTTATAATAGGTTTGTTGGTACCGCGGTATGTGAGGTAGGAGTGGGTAGAGAAGTTCTTGAGTGTGTTTATGTGTTTGTTTGTATACCTGAAATGTTGTAGAGTTGTCAGAAAACATTTTCAATTCCCAGACCTGCATCATCATCACTGTTAACTTCAACTGAGGCCAGTTGCGAATTTTCATCTGCATAACGTTTTTTGCAACTTCTTGGTTCATTTCTTTAGCCAATACATGCTGCTCTTCCTTTTGTGCTTCACTATTTGAAACACTTGCCACATCATCTTCATCTCCCGTCACGCAACATTCTTTCACTGATTCCTTTCGCATATCGTTCACTGATTCTATTTCCGCATTTCTCAATTCTTTATCTTCAACATCAACCAATTCCGCAACAACAGCAACAAAGTTTGCATAATTGTGATCGTGGCCGAGATTTGAAGAAATCTGTTGGAGGTTCGTCATCCGAATTCAAAGTAAACGCACAGGTGGTTGGAAGAGCATTTTAACATTGCAACCTCCGTCTCTTTGCATTATTCTTGAAACAGGCATCTTCAAAATGGGCCTGAAAAGATACAATCCAGAACATTCACAAATCTGAAGAACACATAGCAACACTCATATTAGCTGCTGCTGTGTTTTATTTACACTGCATATCCGCGAACTCGGCTTGATTTCCACATCCGGATCCAACTGACAGAACGTTATCCACCGGGATCTTGTGATTCCATCGCTAGGAAAGCGAAAAACTGAATTCCGGACACTTTTCGCAGCTCCGGCCGCAATATTTCACGAGACACTTCATCTTTAAACTTCCCGCACGCGGAACGATGTTTAAGATTGTCAGAGTCACGCACTGGCTTCGACAAAAACAACGAAAACATCGGTGACACGCAAAATAAAATTTGATCATTAGCGGGTAGCATGCTTTGATAATTTTTTCGCGTCAATTATTTTCTTGCGTCGTTGCAGTCGCTGTAATATTGATTTCGCGTGTAGTATTTAGCTCTCCCTCCCAGGTCACTAGAGACAAAATGCAACATTGTTTGTTTGCTTTGCTGTCATTTTACTCCACCACTGACAGCTGCTTTTAACAATAATGTGAACGCTAGATGCACCACAATGACAACCAGGATAGTTGTAGTGCGAACTGGTGGGTTTACTCGCGCACATCTGTCCAGAAACCTCTAAATCACCTCAAATGAACTTGTTACGCAAGACTCATAAAGTTTGCCACGTCACCTTTGAATCAGATCTTCGGAATACCCTGTAAGGTGGCCAGAGTTACCAAGATTCCTCGAAATTTCTCCAATAAAACTTGTTAGGCCAAATCATGAAGCTTGACACGTCGTAAGCTGGGTTTCAGAATCAATCGGAATGTGGCCATTTCTCCGGGATGAATTCCCCAAAATGGGGTCAAAGTGATCAAAGATCCTTGAGATGCCTTCCAATGAACTTATTTTTTGCAAAATCATGAGGTTTGTGACGTCGCAAGGTATAGGTTACATAATCGATTCAAAAGTGGACAAACCTCTCAGGATCCACACCGGAATGTGACAAAAGTGAAAATGTTTGGTTTAAATCTAAACTTCTGAGCCGAAACATTCTCAAGTTTTTTCTGTGAAATTAAACGGTCTGTGTGGCTGTTGGATACAGCACCGATGTCATTTTTCCGCTCTGAAAAAGCAAGCAATCTCTTCGAACGAGTCCGTCGAAGTTACTTTACCTGCTCCGTAATCAAGTGGCGTTGCACTCTACGTCTGAAAGATTGCAAGTCTTTTTTGATGACCTCCACTTTTTGGCTTTGGCTGCTGTAGAGACTCTTTGGTGCGATAAACAGTAGCCAAATGACATCCTATCACCTTAACAATCTACTATGGCGTCTTATAGACCAGCAGCAAACCCGTAATCACTTCTTTGCCCGACATTTTCACAAATTTTCAATAAAATGATTCTAGACAAAATCGTCAAAAAGGTCGAGAGTAACATTTGTAAACAATGACTTGAAACGTAAATTTCCTGGAAATGCTAGGTTGCTAAGATCTAAATCTACTACCAACGGGAAGGTAATAATTCCATGTATCTATTCTCTGGTGCTATTTTGTTCGTTGGAGCAAGCAGATCCCAGAAAAATACGCTAGAAGTCATTGTTTACAAATGTTACTTTCGACCATTTGACTATTTTGTCTAGAATTACGATTTTCAGATACAGCACTCATAGGCGTAGTCAGAGGGGGCAGAGGGGTAGTGAATCTTAGAAAGTGTCAACTGTTTGAGTGGAATACTTATAAATAGAAATCCATTCAATTTTAACCACCTTTATTGCTTGTCTTGACAGATATGCGTATTTCGTCTACAATTTGCAGACTTCTTCAGTGCCGTGTACTGATAATCGACCGTCGAGTTATTAATACACGACACTGAAGAAGTCTGCACATTAGTAGACGAAATACACGTATCTGTCAAGATATGACTAAAGGTAGTTGGAATTAAATCTAGGATTTTTTTTTCAAAAGAGCGAATCTAACAATGAGAGGCCCTCTCCTCTCTCGCTCTTTTTCATTTATTGCAGCGCCATTATAAATCTTTTGAGGGATTCTTTAGTACAGATAGAAACACAACAAAGTGCTGGCTACCATACTCTACAAATAGTTGAATGAAAACGTAACGCTGAATGGAATATGAATGAAAGAGAAAGCAATCAAAGAGAGTCTCTCAATTGCAGATTCGCCCCAATGAAAAAAAACCCTAGAAATAGTAAATACTAATTTTTCTTCTCATGTCTAGTTACTTGTAAGTGGTGCCAGAAATGAATTCATCTTTCAGAAGGGTGGCGAATGTGTTTGAAGTGTTTCGGAGTGTGTTTTGAGAGTGGTACAACACTGGTGGCCGAGTGACCGGCAAAAACCGGTCAATGTTACCCAACCGATCATTGTTTTCCTGTTTTACGACTTCTGTTTTATTAAGTAATATATGTTGAATCATATGCTACAGTTTAGTTCAGTATTTTAAATATTGTTTCTGTATTCAAGAGATTTTTGATGGAGCACATGCTATGATATTCTACGGGCAAGACGAAACAACTCATATTCGAATTTCAGAACCATGGCAGCATGCCAATCCGAGCGAAAAGTTGCAGTTATTTTATCTTATTGACAGATTTTATCCATTGCTACGAGCATGAGTAAAATAATAAAACATGATTGACCACCCGTAGGCGTTACTCCGTTGTTGCCAGGTGAGCAGATGATGCTTGAACCAGTAACACATGATCAATGGGAAAAACTGGTGATCTCTATTTCTGTGCTAACTCGATCACTTATATCGCCGAATTATAGATAACAGAAACAATACGAAACGTGCAGGCCGGATAGCAAAATAGTGCGTAATAAAGTATCGACACAACCTGTCATAGTCGATGCTCGAAGCAACCTTTTTTCGAAAACTTTCAATTTTTACAACTGTATCAATCCTGCAGATGCTTCTTAAGAACAGTCTATACGAATCAATTTAAAATTGCTATTGAGGAATTTGTTAAAATTAAGAGTGCGTAGATGCATTTTGTGCCTTCTGGCAACTTTATGCTTCTATTGATGTTCAGGCTCATTGGTTTAGTACCAACCTGGGGAGACTTGGTCCCATATCCAATGCACTATGGTCCAGATCACGAATTTACGAGGAAACATGCTCCCAGCGCCTAAACTTGAAACTTTACATACAAAGTGATGTTCTACAAATACATGGTTTGTATCACTAAGGCCCATTTTTTGGTGTTAAATAAAATTAGGGTGGTCCCCATTTTCCACAGAAATACAAAAAATTAGTTTTATATGTGCAGAAATAGACGTTGACATACTTAAGCAAAGTTGTAACGCAAAAAAAATTCATGAATTTCCATTCATAAATATTTTTTTGTAGCATAAATATTCGACTGATTAAGATCAATTTTCCTCATCAACTTAGGGTGTACCATAAAAAATGGTTTTTTTGCCCTAACTTTTTTATTTCAACTCCCACCGTACACTTGTATTCCGGCAAGTTTTAGAACTTCAAAGACGCCTACTTCCAAATACAAAATTTTTGCCGCCAGCTTCAACCAATCAATAGTGTTATTGAAGTTTTTCTAAACTTAATACGCCCTTTCAAATGCTGGATTTTCAGATAAGTGGCTAACACAAAAAAATTAAAGACATCATTTGTAATGCCTAGGACACATGCTAAAACTGGAGATGTACTACTTGGGTATCTTGAGAAAATTACATTTGAATCTCGATGAGTTTTAGAAGAAAACTTCAATTACTATTGATTGGTTGAAGCTAGCGGCAAAATTTAATATATCAAAATACGCGCCCTTATAAGTTCTACTAACTGCGTACAAACAAAACTTTTTTTATGGTACACCCTAGTTGACGAGGGGTGCGTTGCTCTAAATCGGCGTCAACCTTCAAGCTACAAAAAAATTTATTTATGAAAATTCCATAGTTTTCAGTTCCAAGTTTTTGCGCTACAACTTTGTTCAATAGTGTAAACTTCTATTTCTGCAAATAAAAAAGTTAGTTTTTGTATTTCTGTGAAAAATGGGGACCACCCCACTTGAATCAACATAAAAAAAAATGAGCCTTGGTTTTATTTCAAGTTTCACCACCATTTTTTAAGTGGTTAAAAATTGACCGATTTAGTGCCACTTTTCCTCGTCAACTTAGGGTGCCGTACCATAAAAAGTTTTTTCCGTCCTAACTTTTTTTATTTCACTTTCCATCGTAAAATTTTGTTCGACGAAACGTAGAACTTATAAAGGCGTGTATTTTGATATATTAATGTGGCCTGCCAGCTTCAACCAATCAATAGTACTTGAAGTTTTTCTTCCAAACCATCCCAGATCCAAGCGCAATTTTCAAGATACAGAAACAACATATCTCTAGTTTCAACATATGTTAGACAAATACAAGTTGTCCTTTCAAAATGATGTCTTTAATTTTTTTTTGTGTTTGCCCTAATCATGAAAATCAGCATTTGAAAAGGGCGTATTATTTTTAGAAAAACTTCAATAACTATTGACTAGTTGAAGCTAGTTCTAGAGTTATTGCCGAAAACAAAACCTTGTAAACAAAAAACCCAGTGTATTGGATGGATTAGACATTATTTCAATACGAACGTCATCCAAATTTTGCATATTGACAGGCAATCTGTGAAGACCCACCTAGTAAACCTTATAGTAAGATGCTTAGAGATGGATCGAAGAAGATTCGATGAGCTACTTTAAAGATTTTTTTTTGTTGCTCTCGATGGGAGAAAAACAGTGTTTTTACGGTGTTGCTTGTCAATCATATACACTCGGAAAATTTATTTTCGTAAATTAGCTCTCAGTTGTTTCTTTCTGTGAACATGGATTTTGTGTATAGAAAAATGTCTCTGTAAATTGTATGAAACATTCTCAATGCTTGTTATCTGGTAAAATTCTATCATTACACCTCTTTGTACAATGCATGAAATATATTTGCATGAAGATCATCCACTTGCTGCTTCTCTTCAATCGTACTCATACATGTTGGTATTACTGCTCGGGTGCGTGGGATCATCGATTTTTTTTTTCAATTACATACTGAGTCAATATAGAAGATCAATCAGTGAATCATGCAACCAGAGGAACGTTCGTGTCATTAAATACTTCGTGTTTTGTGGACAGTAACGCGTGTGGGATTGAGTACGAAGGTGGCTTCTTAAACAGTACAAACCAATTTACAACGAATACAACGAATAGATTCGGTAGCCTTACCTTCGATTTCGCAATAAAAACAAAATTATATTTTCAGTGTGGGTGAGAGGGTCGTGATGGAAAAGTACATTTTCAGTACAAACCGTGAATAAACTCAATTCTTGTCGTCGATCAGTACGGAAGCTTTTTTTAATTAGCTCTAAATACGATAAATTTTGTAGAAGGAGATGTCTCTGCTCATCACCATGTGAGGCACCAAGATGGCGAACAACAATATTTTATGCCAGAAATGAAAAATATAGGAAGAGAAAGTTTTGATAGTTCCGTCAGTGTGCGGCAGGTTGGGAAATGGAACAGATGTTTTAGGAAAATTGAGCGAAAAGGGCATGTGTACAGTGGTACTCAAACCAACGATATTTTTGCCCAACATACCACTGCGGGTAGGTTGAAGCACGGACTAAGTCCGCTACCAACAGGCAAAAATGTCCGGTTGGAAGACGCTCGAGTACCACCGTGGCTTGTAGTTATTCTAGCGATCTATTGTGTGCACTCTGTTTACCGATGCGCACATGGAGAGGAATTCGCATCGCTCACGGTGTTTCTCTCCGAGGTCTCTACGCGTTGGAGACGACGAGAAAAACTTTTAGTGATCGTCAGTCGGTGCGAATCAAAACAAACCCAAAAAAGTGGGAGAGAGTTCCTCCTCCATGTGCGCATCAGTAAACAGAGTGCATACAATAGATCGCGTTAGAATAACCATACAAGCCACAGTGGTGTCATGAGCGTCTTCCAACCGGCCATTTTTGCCTGTTGAAGGCAGAGGAA